>BRZM01000028.1:1257348-1589494 GCA_033238685.1 Lates japonicus | reverse complement strand
AATAGTAGTTATAACAGTGGAGAAGCTGTAAACACAAGTTGAGTAGAGTAGTAGAATGAGTATTTGTACAAGTTGTACTATTAGAAGAGTAGTGCCAGTAGTAGCAATAGTATTAGCAGCATTAGAAGTAATATTTAAAATACTAAACAGTAGTAGTTACAGTAGTGGGGTCAGTTACAGTAGTAGTATTAGTAGCTGTTAAATTGTTAGTTCCATATTAGTACTTGTTACAGTATTCATAATATTTGAAAATGAGCACAGTTTTGAAGTACTATTACATGACACCTTATACATTTACTCAACTATATTTCAGCGGTAAATATTGTACTTTTTAGAGTAATATGAAAGAGAGGTAGTAGTACAGGTGGTAACTGGTATTAGTGATAAAAATCGTACCAATCTGGACCCTGTCAGGGCCGATGTCGAAGACGCTGACCATGCGAGCGATGAAGTTGCGGATGGTTTTGAAGTTGATGCGTCCGATGCTCCAGGAGCCGTCGACCAGCAGCACGATGTCGGCCTTCGCTGTGGTCTTACACTGAGTGTCTGCAGAGAGACAGCGGAGGACAGTGTGAGACACCCACCACGAGTGTCCACTCAGGATCATCTGAGCTGTTAAGAGATGACTGTGTGTGGGGGAGGAGTGTGAAGAAGTGAGAGGAAACTTTGTGGGACACATCAGGGAAGAGAGAGAAGTGAGGAGCAGGAGTTCATCACAATCAACCGACACAAAGATGTTTATACAGCAGGATGTTTTACACAGCATTATGTAACACAAATAATTCACACTCGTAATACGTTGTGTAACAGTTGTCATTTCTGGATTAACTGCTCTCCTCAGGGCCTTTTTTTCTCTCTCTTCCAGCACAGCGAGTGGTTTTGGGTTTTTACATCCAGCGGCGAATCAGAATCAGCCCTGAGGTCTTTTCTGGCCACCGAGGCTGCTGGAGTTCGCCTCTCTGACTCTGTGATATACGAGGCCTCCTGTTCCCCAAAGTGACTGCACATTCCTGCTCCAGGCACCTGTAGGGGTGAAAAATGGCCGCTTGTCCTCTTTTTCTAGGATGACACGCTCCGCGGCCACTGAGTGATTAAAAACTGGGCCCCTGTGAGTGCAATTGAAAACAGGTTAGGAGACAATCAATTAAATTTTTCAGTTCTTTTTCAGCAGGCTGCAGAAACAGATGCTCGATGCTGAGAGGAGCTGACTCGGGTGCTTGGCCACAGTCTGTCTGAGTTATACCACCGCCGGTAAACAACATGCTCATGTGTCCCTCCGACGTTCATTAATAAAAACAGATGTCATAAACAGAGGCAGCTTTAAAAGGCATCTAATACGCTGCAGACAATGCTGGATCCCGTGTCTCTGCATAAGAGCGAATAAATATCCAGCTCGATCTGACTGTGGGGTATAAAACACCGCTGTCCCACAAACACCTGCAACAATTCTGAATTTTTGTTGTGTCCCATTATTTGAGAAAATCTGATGAAACAGACACTGTGTCAACATGTCAACATGTCCAGTTTTTTGTTTTAAAAATGGGATTAATATCATTTTGGAGGGAACTCGTCAAAGTGTTTCATGGCTGCAGATGTATATGACTAAATCAACTTTATGGGTATCGTCAGTTTTGTTGATAATCCATCTGAAACTGTCCAAACCTAATGACAGCGGATGACGGATGAGTGTGAGAAGAGCAGTAACTTGACTGAACAGTCCCAACCTAAGATCCACTTATTATTCTTCTCCAGGTTTCCTCTTAAAGCCGTCGTGCACAAGATGTTCTTAAGGTGTTATGGATGTGTTTTGTTAAATGTTGAAAAGTTTTTAATGAGCTCAGAAAATCCTTTGTAATCATAATAATAATCTGAAGACAAAGGTTTGGAGTGAAAGGAGCAGATTTAGTAGATTCTTTGCTCAGTATAACCTTTGGAAAATGGCGCCTCTTGTGGAACTGGACTCCTGCTTTGTAGCTGTTACAGATGTTTCCACTCTGGGTTTAAGTTCATGTTTGTCAGTGCCTAAGGTCATTGTTTTATTTTGGTCACTTTCACTGGAACCTTTAAACATCAGTGAGGTAAACTTGAATCCACATATTCAGTCTAAAAACGAATACATTTAAAAAGTGATGACTTATTGGAGATAATGTTGAGTAATTCAAGATAATGTTTCTGGAAACATGTAGAACATTCACACTTTGTTTTAAGATGAGAATTTAAAAAGGAATAAAACATTTAATGACCTGTAAAAAATAACATTTCTGCAGCGTATGAAGGACGTCTCTCAGCAGCTCTGCCAGACCATATGGACCTGTCAGAAAGTCTGGATTAAAGCCTCCTCTAAGCAGCCTGCCCTGTGAAAGCTGCAGTTTAATATATGAGGATCTCTGAGTGGAACCTTGGTGGAACATCCTGGCCTGTTCCCCGCTCTGTGAGCAGTCGGTCACCATGTCTGCTCCCTATTACAGCAGGAATTTCTGCCCAGGGTCAGCACTTCCTCAGGGTCTTTTGAGAAGCATAACATTTTCCTAGCTGCATACAACCCGGCTGCTAATGTTCTAGATCATAAAAAAAACTCTAATTGCAAGCAGAGCCCTTTGTCACGCCAAAGATAACATAAAAATGGGAAATATTTACCTTCGCATGACACAAAAACATTTGGGCAGCAGACACCAAGCCTAACAACAACTCATCTCAGAGATAATGAAGATACACGCTTGTAGCAAAACCATTAAATGTCAGCGCACCGTGGGGTGTCTGCTCATGCACTGGCAAATGTGTAGCATGTGAGGTGGTCAGGGAAGTGTCCAGTTGGGCAATTCATAAACATTAGTGTCAACACTTAGCGTGTCATTCTGCACCAGATCAGACTCCAAATTGAGATATGAGGGAGGTGAGGAAACGCGAGCCAAGCAGCTCAGAATAATTTGTACTAATCATAATCATCTGCGTTGAATTTCAGTCTGCGACAGTGATATTAATCCCCATCGACAACAAATAATTCAAAATTCTGGCACTAATCTGGGCGGCACTTCGAAGTCAGACCAGTCCTGTTCTGGAGGGCCTTGGATCAGAGAGCGTCTGGTCTGCAGGCCTGCTCTCTACAGTTGCTGATGGAGTGTGAGGTGCAGCGTGGTCGAGTTATCGGCTTTTACCTGAAGGGTCAAGAGGAGGCGGCTCAGTAGCGTCAGAGAGGGTCGTCCTCTCCTCTCCTGCCAGGGGCAAACTCTCCCCTCCATCAAACATCCCGGACACTTTCACAGAGTAGTTTGTTCCTGCCCTGAGGGGAAAAAGGAAATCACATAAACCTACATCAATCACAATCTCCATTAGACATTACTTTGATGCCAAAATGAGATGTAACCCCTGGTCTTTCATATGCCCTCAACTTGTAAAAGCCAAAAATAACTTTTACTGGGTGTCCCAGAACTTTTCCTCAACTTTCATTCCAAACTTTAACAGTTTGAAATAAGTAGAACCTGTTTTATGAAGAGGCTCAAAGCAGGTAGCATGAAGCTGCACCAGGAAAAACTGAAAATTACAGCAGAGCTGCAACAATTAGCTGATTCATCGCTAAACTGGAAATAAATCAGCAACTAATTTCATGATGAAGTCATCGTTTATTATCAGTTTTTTAACTTTTTGCCAGCTCTGTTGGCTCAGGTGATTATATTCACTGGTTCCCTTTATGGTGAGCTCTTTTAATTAATGCGTTCTAATCAGAATATTTCGATCATTAGGAGAGCTTACCTGAGTTCCTCAAGAACGACTGTGTTGTCATAGGGGCCGAGAAGCAGCTCCCCCAAGTCAACATCGTTCCCAGTGGGGTGAAAGGTCACTTTGTAGCCCCTAACGTTTCCAGGTGCTGGATCCCAGGACACTCTGAAACTGGTCTTGGTGGGCTCTGAGGTCTGGAGGTTCCTGGGAGACTTGAAGGGCGACACTGAAATAAAAGAACCCGGCCAGAACTTCAGGACAAACTCACGCACAAGAAAATTCAGCACAATTCCAACTCTTGGCAAAGGTTTTAAAGATCAGCCACACCACAGTCAAGCCAGTTTCTCATTAGTCCATAATACAAATCCTTGAACCCGGTGTCATTTGTTAAAAAGCCCAGTGTCATGCTGTGTGTTAGTAACGCTAGCTTGTGATTGAGCATGTTTTTAACTGTGATTTTAGTGTTCTGGTGAAAGGACACTGCTTCTCCGCAGCGCAGCAGCACCTGTAGTGTGAGAAATATTCATCTTAACAAGTCCTTTCAACTTGAAGTCACTCCTAAAATCTTATGTTTGGTGGAACAATGGAAAGAAAGTCTGCAACTCGGATGACAGGATCCTATTTGTTTCCAATGCAGGATGACTTGTGTTAACATGTCTCTCAAAAAAAGAGACAAAATTGCCAAACAAGCCAGTTTTTTCATTTTGTTTCGCAACACTGACAAAAAGTAAAATATCCAGGAACCAGGACGAGACACAAGTCAACACATTCTTGTCTCAGCCTTAAAGGGAGAGTTTGGTTTTAGGAGGAATTCACATTAAGGCTTATATAGCTTTAATACTTTCACTGTAGGAACATGAAGGGCTAACAGAAGTATAAGGGCACAATCTACTGAGGAAATATCCATGAGTTTATCTGACTCTGAGTGATCATCCAGTGTTTCAGGAAATTCACAAGAAAAAAAGCTAAAATCACCTCAGCAGCAGATTTTTCACTTCATTCCACCAATGATTAAGTTTTAAGACTGAGCTCAGGTTTAAAAGTCTTGGGTTAAGATGGACATGTTTCTGCAGTGTACTGTCTCTCAGAGGGTTGAATTATGGACCAACGTACGTGTCGTTCCTACTCCTTGCCTTGCTTTTCCTTCCCCGCGCTTGTAGATGGGGTGGACGGTGATGTTGTATTTGGTTACGGGCTGCAGGCGCTTCATGACGGTGGAAGTGACCGTCCCGGGGATTTTCAGGGCCACCTCTTTGCCTCTGCTACTTGGGACATACTTCAGCCGGTAGTTGACCACCTTTCCCGGCGCTGGCATCCATGTGACTTTCATGGTCCGCTCAGTCTCATCCGACACGGTCAGTGCTTTAGCAGCAGCAGAGGCTGGAAACAAAGAACATGACAACATCCAGATGATTTGGTGCGAAACCAGCCAGCCATCATTTGTGCTTCCAACTACATTTGTTTAAAAATCAACCTATATGATTATTGGATTATCAGAATAGCTGCAGACTGATATCAAACAGTTGCAGCTTGAGTGCTGTTGAAACAGACTTTCAAAAATAAAACCCAAGTTGTAATGAGCCACAGTTGGACTACAGTCAGACGGTGCCAGATTCATTCTTGACGATGAAGAGAACACAATTTACACTCAAGTGGAAAACAGTTTCATGCCTTTAAAAACATATTAAGACCTGAGTGGAAACCAATCAAAATGTCTCAGTTGTGGTTAAAAGGATTCCATTTATTCTTCATGATTTCCAGTAATAAAAAAATCTGCATCTCATTCATTATATTGGAGGTGGATGCCACTGGCTGAATGATTATGGCTAAATATTAGTTTGTTATACACAGTGCACTGAGAAACTAAACACTGGCCACAGCCAAAAAGAGCATTTCATCATTGTTAAGAATTTTTTCTGGGGTTGCCAAACAAATGTCTGAGATAAACAGTTGTTAAGATGCACAGTCAAACAGATCCACTGGCACAGTTTACTGAGTAAACATCTCATCCTATTTAACCTTCACTTGTTTGTTTTTATCATACAGAACATACTTTGTCAGATTGTACATTGTGTGTGTGCAGTGCAGCACTGTACTCACTCTTCTTGTGACCACAGCCAGAATCATTATTAGTTATTTTTCATTTAAACCCTAAAAACAACCGTCCATCCTTCTCTATGTTCAGGCCAAATGTGGTTTCCCTTCATATTCCTTCAGTAATCGTTATGAATTCATAACTGCAGGCATGAATGTTGAGTAATACCGTCAGCTCCGTGCCAGAGCTAATTGGTTATGAATTAGGCTTTTACCCAGAAGTGATCAATTGGGAGGGAAATGCTAACCACATTTTCCTTTTCCCCCCCGAAACAACCAAAGCCCTATAAAATGAAATTAACTTATTCCGATGATTCTGCAAGTGATTAAAAAAACTTTGCAAGGGAATAATATGTATATTTAATGATCCCAAGGAAAGTTTTTCGAACTACTTGATTTCACTCTGGAGGTTTTTTATTGGCGGAAAGAAACATGGCGTCCAACTTTTCAACGTGCTGATAGATCTGAACAAATCTGTGAAGCTGGAGATGGAATGGTTCTGTTGGAAGAACGTATGGAGGAACAATATGTACTGAGATGTGTTAGTTTCTCTACATGTTACTTTGTTTGTGTGAATTAGGACCATCTGATTTCCCAAGTGAACACATACAAAGAGAAATGTGTTGACGTCTTCAGAGCGAGCCTTGTCTCTGATGAAGTATGTCAGTTTTGCTCTGCGTCATTCGCAGGACACACACGTTGTACTGAAATGAGTTGTGTTACTTCTGAGTGCACAACACGGCAAAACTGTCACCACCTCGCTGTTTCACCCAACGATCGCAGTTCAAATCAGAGTTTGAAAATGATCTAAAATGAAAATCTTAATTTAAATTTGGATTTTTTCCATAGACTCGAAAGCAGAAAACCTTTTGGAGGATGCCAACTGTACGATTATACAAGCTTTGAGATATGTTTTGTTTTTCTAACAAAGGAAGTATTGATTCTACTTTGGCTTATACTCATGTGGCACTTTTCCTCGTAATCAAAACACAGTATTTTCTGCCAAATGTCTAACGCTGAGAATATGGTAAAAGCTTCCTAAACTTTCCTCTGAGGGTTAAAGAAAAGGGTTCGTGGCCTGATCACTGACTTTTACACAGTTGAACTGACCCTAACTGCCTCCAGACGTGATCTAAAAGTAAAAGTCATCAGTGTACACAAGTGATTACAAGTGGTTAAGTAGAGTTCATCTTTCCTACATACAGTACAGAAACAACAGAATACACAGGAGGGATTTCATTTTCAGTGATGGAGACCTTCGTCACACATAGAGGTGATCTAGAGACGGTTTCACATATGAATGCTGAAAAGCTTTGATCTCTGACCAATTAAAACATGGCTTATCAAAATATTACCAAGAGCTGGTAACCTTGTTTATCAATCCTTCAATCCAGGTAATCCAGTGAGGTTGAACTAAACCAATATGATTATTTTATCTGCAGAGTCAATTCAGCGCCTGGTGAAGTTGACTTACCATCGGTGGTTTCCTGTCCCGTGAGGGGCTCGCTGTCTTTGTGACCGTAAGCAGCGACCACAGAAACTTGATAAAGCGTCTCCGCGGTCAGACCGTCCAGGACGGTGCTGGTAACGTCTCCTGGAACACTTTTCTCTCCTGCCTCCTCCGAAAACATGGACTTCCATCGAACCCGGTACATCTTCACGTTCCCGGGCGCTGCAGTCCACGATGCTGCAAAGCTGGTGTCGGTCACGTCGCTGGTGACCAGGTTCTTAGGAGGTCCTGTGTCTAAAAACAGGAGGGAAAGGTCTGGATTAAACAATTGTGATAAGGTCTCTGTGTGTCATGACTCATGGAGTTTAGATGAAATGGTTAGTGAAGCATTTTTCCTTAAATACAGTATAAATACTGGGGCTCAGTAGCTCCTGCAGGATCACAACAGATGTTTTGAAACTCAACTGTGAGCAGTTTTTATATTGTATAAAGTCAGAGTGGCTGGACTGCTCATATGTTCTTTCCAGTATTTGTCAAGTTTTTTTTTTAAATCATCTTCCCTTTAAAACAAAGGAGCCATTTGGATGTGCTGGCACATCAGATTATTTTTTTAAATGGAAACTATTAAAAGGCCATCGAGTGGACAGCAGAATTGAACAGCTCACCACAGCTATAAAGGGCAGAGAGGAACACATGTGAGGAGCTGTCCAGGCTGAATGGATATTTTTTTCATATATTTCTGAGGATATTTTAAGATGTTTTCTGCTTCATTAGCGAGTGCCGAGCATTGGAGACAGGAGACATAAAACATGTCAGGAACCGGATGAATTCAAAGTGTCCACTGAGCCAACGGGAAAACATAGAGGAAACCTCTTAACTGAACATCTTTACTTCATCAAATCATTACTGCGGTCCTTCACTCTGTTGGTAGATTGTTAGCTGCAAACTTTGATTTTCAACATTCTGCAACCTTTTTAGCTTTTAGCTAGCTGGTCTCCTATTAAGCTGTTGGGTGAGCTAATGTCTCGCTTGCTGTTTGTGGGTTTTATGAATGTTGAATGTTACAATGACCCTCTGACTTAAAGGGAAAATCTGTTTTTCAAATCTTGGGTCTTATTCTTGTAGCTTTGTTTCAAGTTGAAGCAGCTTGTGATGAATGTTTATAACAGACAACCTGTAAGACTCTCTGACTGTTCTTCCCTCGTCTTCTTTGTGTTCCAAGATCTCAGCTATTTACACATGTTATGTTGATTATGCAAATTTTATTAGATATTTCATTTCATAAAAAGGAAAGCATGAAGCTCCCCAAGTATTTGTAGACAGAAAAAAACGTTTGTGGTTTGGATTCAGAAACCAACAAACATCAGGATACGGCATTTAAAAAATTTAAAGTGTTCACACTGACAAAGGCCAGAGTCTCTGAGCTGAAGAGAAATAGAAAAAACAAAATAACTCAGATGAAATAAGCCTGGATGTCACTGAGAGCAGGCCATTTTTCTTCCTATCAGTTTGATCGTCTTTTTTAAATGTGCAAAACATGTGGTCAGACAGAAGGATGAGCTATTAAAAACTCTATTAATCAATTAAGTTTTCAAAGATACAGAATTTAAAAATATGCGCTTTTAATCTGAAAGGCTGCATCTGATTTGAAGTATCGCTGGCTAAGAAAAACATCAATGTTGCTATGAGGCTAAACTTCCAACCCTGGTTATATTGAACTTTTTCTCTGGCACCATCAACAGCAGCTGTTAGCGAAGCTTTAGACCATTGTCTTTACTTCACTTTAACCAAGAGAAAACGCCTCCTCTTTGTGCAGTGGTAGACGCAGGTAAAACAAACAGGGAATGATATGACAGTTCCACTACGACTTCTTTGAAACGTCCAGTTATAAGACACCAGTCTATTGGTTTTGTTTGTGTATTTCTCATAGAGATCATTTATTTTGCACAGAGAAACAGTTTTTACTGCCAAGAAACAGGAGGAGTTCTAAGCATGCAGTGAAAACTTTTATGGCTTTTGAGAGTTTGAGAGTTAACCCTTACTCAAACTTAAACTGTCACATAAACCAATTTCTAATTTTAACACATAAACAGAAACCACAAACTCAACCCGTGTAGAGGAACATACATACAAACACAGAGTGAATGTTGACAGTATTAAAGTCTTTTCAGACGTTTCATGACCTCGACTCAACTCGAGCTGAAGCTCACACACAAGCCAAAACCTGCATAGATTTGTTTAACCGACCGAGACCAAATCTTCTAATTCCCACCACCACAGTGGTGCTGCTGCAAGCACACACATGGTCACGTTCCTTTACAGACGGAGCAGATCACTGGAAATATTTGTGAATGATGGAAGGGGAGAGAGAAGAGGAGGAGGGTCGATATCAAATTATAATGCCTCAATTTAGAGAAGGTGACAGAATGTACAGAGGAGGCGCTGGAAAGACAGAGGAGCCAAGTTTCCACAAAGTGATAATTATCACAAAATATCAGAACCAGCTATATAATCAAGAGACGGAGCATGAAATAAATCACATTCTAACTTTTGCCAACTGATACAAATCTTCGGAGAAAGGGGATAAAAAGGAAAACACCAAGCTCCCTAAATATTTATAGTCGGAAAAATTGTTTCTGGTCTGGATTCAAGACAACAAAAATCAAGATACATCAAAAAAAAAATTTAAGCGTGCACAGTGACAAGGGCCAGAGTCTCTGAGGTGAAGCTAAATAAAAAAAACAAAATAAGCCTGGATGTCACTGACAGCAGGCCATTTTTCTTTCTGCCAACCGACACTGAAAATGTCAGTTTGATCGTCTTTTTTAAACGTGCAAAACATGTGGTCAGACAGAAGGATGAGCTACGGAAAACTCTATTAATGAATTGCTGAAAGCTGCAGATCAACTCTAACAAGGCTTTTAATTTGAAAGGCTGCATTTGATTAAGAGAGACTAAGAAAAAAACATCAAAGTTAATGTTACTGTGAGGCTAAACTTCCAACACTGGATATACTGAACTCTGCTTTATAGATGCATATAACTATTGGTTTATTTTTGTCTGTTATTTCACATGTGCAGCTCAGTCGCCGTCACTCCGTCTTCACCGCACAGACGCCACTGCAGCCGCCATTAGCAGGGAGCTGGGAGCCTCTCCACAGCTGCTGCCATTTTTTATCTACTTTAAGGAGCGCTGTCTCTCAAAGCTGGAAGCCGAGTCTGGAGGCTTTCGAAAATAACAGCCACAGACAGGCATCAGATGGAGTATGGAATATCTGGCGCTCTGCAGACGCAGAGTGAAACGCACTCAGACCTGTTTTTCCACAGTTCATCATGAAGCAAATCTGAACAAAACCACAGGGAGTTTAATGCACTTTTGAAGAAATTTCCACTGCTCACCACGTCTATCTATCTATCTACCTATCTATCTATCTGAGGAAAGTTCAACTTGTGTTATTGTGTGTATACGGCAGCTAACTCAAACTAAGCAGGTTTTAAAATGCCTTACACTGATTCCAAGAATCGACCAACCTGAAGTTGAAAAGAAAAATCCTTTTTTACAGCTTTTCGTATCAGTCTGTTTATAAAAGTGTAGTTTTCACTGTTTATTGCTGGAAATGTTCACTGGCATCATCTTCTGCCAAAACCAGCACAAACTGCTAAAAAATGTTTAGAAACTGGTGAATTTTCTAGAAGTGAAGCAAAGAAAATGAACCTTGTTTCCCAGTATGGTAAATTTGATGGATTATTGTTTTATGTGACTTTTTTTTTAGATCTGCTGTCTGACCAATTTTCAGAAGTTCAACTCTAAAAGAAGGAGATTCTTGCCGTGAAATTACAATCTGAACATCTACGATTCGATGATAACTGAGCACATTCCACTAGCTGACAAAGTCCGTATGATAAAGCTCCAGAGCAGCTACTGAGTTGAGACAGTTTCATCAACAAATTTCTTTTATTGACACTGTTTCTCCATTTTATAATAAACCTGAGCGTCACACGACTGAAGCCCAGGTTTCCTTTGTTATGCTTTCTTTAAGATTTCCTGTTTGTTGAGTCTCCAGCTCTCTGACACAAAGCTAGAGGAGGAGACTGAGTCTGGGACTCCCTGCTGCTGAGACCTTACAGTCACAGTGGAAAGTCTCTTGGCTTTTTACTTTGTATAAACTTGGCTACTCGACATGTTCCATCTACCGTCAGACATTCGAAGCACCTTGAATTTCAGAGAGTGACTGCAGTCGTCTTACGGGTGGCCCAGATGGGAGGAAAGTAAAATCACTCTGACAGCGTTATTGCTGCTTCTCCACATCAGAGGAGAAGCTCAATGAGCAAGGCAGTAATGCTGCCAGGGTTGGGGGTTCTATTTTCTACAGAGTATGGCTGAACTTTGTGTCACGTTTACGAATGAGTTCACCATGAATGCCTCTCAGGAGAGACCGTCCGAAAGTGTCAGTGTATCAAGACCACAAAGACTGAGTTCTCGGAGAGAGATCGAGGAGGCAGTGAGATGCAGCCATGAGGATTACACTGCAGACAAACAACTGAAACAAACACGTGAAACCAAGCAGGAAACAGAGGTGATTCGACATAACCTGAAGTATCTGTGTTTGGAAATACTTAACAGAAGCCCGTATGTCTGTTCACTCAATTTAACAACTGATTAAAACATCGTCCTTTACAGACTTTGATGGAAAATAGGAAGGAAACTTGAAATGAAGTCTTCAGCACATTTAGATCCGAGTCCTCGTAGGAAAGTATTTTCTCACAGCCAGTTCGTGTGGCACCCTACAGCTCCCGTCTTCTTTTCCCAGTTTAAACTTTATCGCCATCATGTCACAGTTTTTTTGGGACAAAAACTTATGTTCGCTCTTTCATCACAAATCTAAACTGGGACCTAAACCGAGACAGAATGTGCTGTCAGCCAGAATCACCAACACTGAGCGACGTCTGGTCGTAGCCAAACCTGGAAAGTCAGACTTCGTCACATGTTCAGATAATGAGTCCAATCGTCGCCTCGACCTAACCCCCTGAAGCAGGTCTGGAAAACTAATACAGGTGAAAACTACAAAGAAGTAATTGCCTGTTGAAAGCTGAAGCCACTTTGACTGGTCAGGACAAGTCGGAGGTCTGGGACTGATCACACCAACAACTGACACCAAGAGAAAAGAGCAGTCCTGGTTTTAAGATTGACTAACATGTACAGTATTTTTAGATTGTCATGAGGTTTGAAATTTGGCTTTAAAGGACACTTGATTCATGAAAGTTCAAGGGATGACTTTAAGCTTAAAACAGGAAACAAGACGTGTCTGGAAAACCTCCTCAAATGCACCTCGTCAATCTCATTTTACAACATGTTGTTTAATTCACACTCACTGGTCAGGAGAGTTTTTTGGTGTCAGCGCTCGGTGGAAGTCATTCAGAATGAATTATATAATTTCAAAGTTGCACAGTAATCAGTCTGACAATGAGTTTGGCGTTTGTGATTCCTGAAATGTTCCCTTCTCTCTACAGCTTTGTAAGGTTTTCCATCCCAGAACAGCATCGTGTTGTACTGCACCTCCCAATCAGGAAGTCCTGGTTAATGTCGATTTGTTGGTGTTCTTCCAAATGAGTGTTAAAAGTGAAGGACTTAATGGACAAAGCCAAGAAGCAGCAGCAGCTCCTTTATACATCAGCTGTGGACAGGTTTACACCAAACAACAGAGTGAAATGAATCACATTTATACAAATGTCATTCGAATTTATCTGGGGATCTGCTGTGCCATTGTTTGAACAAATAAGGCAATGAATGAAAACAAAGTCTACGTGTAGCATTTAAACAGTAGTTAGACCTGTATTAGATTTGATATATCACAGAAAACACTGTAACCTGCTGATTTTGGCTTGAAGGAGAGTTTTCCATTTTAGCATTTGATCGTAAACGGAAATGTCCTGCGCACAAATGAAACCCCAGTGAAGCTTACGTGAGCTCTTACTGTAAAATCAGAGGTTTTACAATAAGAAAGAATGAAGTCACTGGTTTTAATGTGGGTACAGTATCAGCAGCTGAGTTTTCCCCTGCAGAGCTGAACAGGTTTCGCCCTGCATGTGAGGGAAACAAAGGTAATGAGGAGCCTCCTGCCAACTGCCTCTGATGTGGGCCAACACCAGGGATGTCTGGAGGCTTTACCGAAGCGTTCTCATGCTGAACCAGACCGTGAAGGCAACACGGTGGAACAAACGCACCGTGCTGAGCCAGCACGGGCCCGACACGACAACCCAAAGCATCGGAAAGAAAGGATTGTATTGATTGCGTGGCACTGCTACCAGGGAGGCATCTGGAGGTTATGCAGGCCGAAACACACACGAAACGCAGAGACTGTGGACGACAGTATTAAATTCCAGGCAAGCCCTCACAAGGTGGAAAGAAAAGTTAAGAAAATAGCGTGAAGAAACAAAGAAAGACAGAACAGGAGAGACATGGAGGGAAAATGGGAAGAGAGACACAGCAGGAAACAGATGGAGAAAGAGAGGAACTAATGTGAAGAGACAAATGGGAGGTGAGATGGGAAATACAAAGACAGAAGGTGAGACGGAGAAAGAGGGCAGCATGAAACAAAGACACATGGAGACAGAGACATAAACAGAGAGGACGACAGAAACAGAGACAGAGACAGGAATGAGTCAGTCTTCCCTGCTCCTCCTAACCTTCCAGCCCTGCTCTCAGCTGGGTTACATTCCTGTCCGGTCTTGCTGCTTCTCATCTTTACCTCTCAGCCTTTACCTCTCAGATGGCTGCCGTGTCCACTGTTACTGTGGCTTAAAGAACAACAGCTCCACAGTCAGAGATGCACCGGTGATCAAACACTGATTCAGGGCCACCACGATGAAATCAGCACCATTATGTGACAGTGTTTTCAGAGGTTTCTTTTATGAATGCAGCCCTAACATGCAACAAAGACCCCCTGCTGTATTTAACAGAGCTGTATGTATGTTAGTTTTACAGCCTATGGGCAAAGATAAACTCAGTCTTAAGATGATCTCAGATGTTCTGCTGTTATCAGGACTGATGGATAACACTATGAAAACAAGACCCAGGTGGTAAAAAAACAAATCTCCTTTAGCCTCACCACAACACAGAGAGTAAACCTGCCTCTCCCTCCTCCTCTTTCCCTCTCTCTCTGGCTCTTGTTCTGATTGTTTATTATTACTCTGCAGTAACAATAAGCCTGACCTTCGAAGCCTCTCTGGGTTTTCAAAGTAGGATCACTTCTAACGTTCTGCTCCTCAGCAAAAGAAATCCATGTTTAAACACAGACTCGTATGAAACGTTTGCTGAGTTTGTTTTAAGAGCCTTTCTGATGATTTGGTGGTATTCCAGGGTTTAGTCACAGCAATTAAAGTAAAACCTCATTAGCTCGTTCAGCCATACAATTATAATAATAAAAAAAACATAATCACTTAATCTGGGACGATCAGCGGGTTACAGCTGCGTGCCAGAACTGACATAGAAATAATGTCGAGATTTAAATTGCTTGACTGTTTATTTTATATCTCTGCATCAGCCATGAAGATCAATATCAAGATACGCTGATATGTGTATTCATTCAATCACTACAAGTTCATTTTATGTCTAAAATTAAATCATCAAGTCAGTGTTGTTATGTTTTTTAACCTACAGTCACTTTAAAAAGTTAATTTAAAAACATTTCAACCTCCATCAAAGGAAAATATTGATGAAATCTAAATGAATCAATGTTTTTATGTTTAATGAATCAACATATTTAACTAAAGTGGCATTGTTACTCAGAAGGCAGAAATCACCAAGAATTACCACCTAACTCTGCGGAGTTTTTCAGCCTGTTCTAGTTAATCGTTTTGGTTTTCCGTTCAGTCTCAGAGCTCTCGTTTCCAGAAGCTGCAGGCTGTTGTTTTAGAAAACAAGCTCTGACAAACCCACCGTACACATCCTGCTCAGCACCAAGCAGCAGACACACACCACTAACCGGTGAAGAAAGTGTAACATTTAGCAGCAGTTAGTTTCACAGAAATGCCACAGACTTACTTTCTAGCGTGGTGCCTTGTCCCTCCAGGGCGTCACCCAGGCCAGATGAGTATCGAGCGCTGACGAAGACGTCGTACTGGGTGCCCGGCTGCAGGTTCTTCAGGAGGGTGGCTGTGTTGTCGCCCTTCACCATCACTTCCTTCCTGGGGCCACCGGCAGAGGGTCTGTAGGCCACACGGTACTGGAGCACTTTCCCCGGTGCCGGCTCCCACGACACCTTCATGGAAGACACGGTCTCGTCAAAGACCCTGAGGTCACGAGGGGAACCCCTGGCTGAGGAGGAGGGAGACAAGGTCAGAAGATGAAACCATGAAGTTACAGATGTTTTTATTGATCAGAAAGTTATTTTTCATTTCACATAACAATCATAACATAATTCTTTTATATATGTACATACAAAATAGCTTAGGTTAGGAAATATGCATTTAGATATGCAAAAAACACACAGTCACAACTTGTAAAATGCTACCTGGTTACTTTCCAGAGATAACCAGGTGGAGTAAAAATGTGATGGTATTAGATGAGAGGCACAAACTGGAGCTATATGCTGTATAAAAAAGTATGTGGCCTTCAGGCTCCTTAACTAGGTCTGTGGCCTCATAATCATCCATTGAAACATCCTTGACTGGATAAAAACTGGAGGAGAAACACTCTGTCTGAAATGTCCTTGACCAAGACACTGAACTCCCAGTTTGCTCCAGTAGAGCTACACAGTAGAAAACTGTGTTTGTGCTGGGCAGCTACCAGGATGTGAATAATTGCAAGAGACTATGAAAGTGAAGTAGGGCATGTTCACACAATTACCCTTTGAAAAGTAATAGTTAAAATAAAGCAATGACTCATGTGCCCTGCTTAACTCCCTGGTGTTAACGCCTACTGTTGATTATTACTGTGAAATGTTTTATTGTTACATCTGCCTGCATGTGTGTTTTTTCCTACAGTAGGTATGCTCTGTTGACAGCCATCTGGATCCAAAAGTGAGTGATGAAAATGTCATGGATTTAAATGAAATGCACTTCTTTTTTCCTAATACTGGTCAGGAAAAATGGAATAAAGAGTAAAGTGATTCTCATGTAACTATGTATTATGTGCTTTTATCCCAACACAGGACTTTGTGGAAAAACCAGCGAGGAAAAGGGCAAATCATGCAAAACCTCAAGGCATTGCATCAATTCATAGTTTAGAGATAAAGTCATGGCACAGTAAACATTGTAATGGGAACAATATTGTAAGTCATACAGGGGGGAGAAAAACATAAATCCATCACAGAGCCAGCTGGGTGTTTCATGTCAGAGAGGTGCAAGCTGGGATCAATCCTGCCTCTTTTTATAAACCGTCAAAAATACTAAAAAAAAAAAAAAAAAGGCCTCAGACGACAAGCAGCTGCATCGTCTGAAGGAGCTGGAAGCACCAGGAGGTGAAGTGTACACTCTGACACGGTAAGAAATGTTGTTGCCATGGTAGAGAGGAATATAATTTGTTTATTTCCAGCTGCATCCTCAGTGTTTTGGCTCAAGGTCGATAATATTAAATGTCTTCGGAAGATACGTAATCCTTCCCTTAAAGTGCTAAAGCTAACAGCCCCTGCTGGAAATTTCTCCATGAGATAATCTCCCTTCAAGAATCTACAAAAGATCCTCAAAGTTTCATAACATCACTGTCCAGAGTCTAGAGGGCTGTTAACTCAGGAAAAAAAAAATCTCCTCCACTTTCCTTCTTCATTGTTTATCACCTTTGAGTACATGTTGACCCTCTTCTATTTCCCTGCTTTCTGTGCTTCTGTCTGTTTTTCATTCCTTTCCCTGTAAGGCAGGACCGATCAGACGAGTGGCTCGATGGGTGGCAGGTTGTACTAACACTGCAAGGTTAGGAGTTCACTTTCCACTGAGGTCAAAAATGTGCAAACTCCTGGCACTCCCAGGCAGTTTTGGAATACAAGCAAACGCCAAACGGCAGATGATGACTTTAAAAAAAACAAAACACTGTGGACAAACAGAGTCACCGAGGATGTCAAAATAAAGTCTGAATTTATTTCCATTGTGGTCTTTAAATGACGCAAAAAGATGGAAAGACAGCTTGGACCCAGAACGTTTTAATCATCCCACATCTTTGTGAGTTAAATTTAAATCTGCAATTAGATTTTTATAGTTTTTACTGCCCCATAGCACAAACAAAATGATCATAAGACATCTGCAGGCACCTGTTGTGGATCAGACCCAGTGACTCAACGATTACTTAACCAGCTACTCAGATTTCTGGACTTCAGCGTTTTACTTCTGGCCCAAAATCTGATGTGGAATGAAAATTCGCCACCTATTGGAGCTTCAAACACTCATCCTCTTTGTCGGAGCATCTGCTGATCATTATCTGTTAACCCTTTGAACTCTTGGCTGTTTTATCTCGGTTTTCACACCCTTCCTTTACAGGGTTACAGCACTACATGAGCCTTACGTCATACGTCTTACATAGTCCTACCAATTATTGCAATCTCAGGATAAGTTGTGACTATTGTTCTAGGACCAAAAACAACAATAATAATAATACACTGGAAGCTACAATCACCTTCTTTGGTGGTGCCGTCAGTCTGCAGTGGCACTCCAGGGCCGGACTGGTATTCAGGAGTGACGGTGACGCGGTAGGTGGTTTGGGGCTGAAGCTGCTGGAGCACAATCGTTGTCTCTGCACCATCAGTGGCCGTGTCCAGCCTTGACCCCTCGTCCCCAACGGGCTCATAGGTCAACTGGTAGCGAGTGACGGCTCCTGGAGCTGGCTGCCATGATACTCTGAAGCTGTCCATTGTCTCTTCAGATACTCTCAGGTTGCGCACCGGGCCTTGTTCTGCAACACGTGAATAAGTTATGGTTTTATTGATCCCACTTCCCAGCTTAAAAAATACAGGTAAATGTCTTGAGTCTACATAAATACCTTCTAGAGTGGTCTCATAGTCTGTCAAAGGCAGGCTCTGGCCTTTGTCGTACTCAGCGTAAATGTTGACTTCGTAGCGGGTGACCGGGGTGAGGTGTGGGAGAAGGGCGGTGCGTGTGTCCCCGGGCACAGACATGGAAACATAATGCCCGTCGTCATCATCTGCCGGCTTGAACTTAACCAAAAAGGATTCGACGGTGCTGGGGTCGATCTCCCACGAGGCCCTGAAGCTCCTGGGGCCGACTTCTGAGAAGGTCAGGGCCTTCGGTTGGACCAGTTCTGGAGAAAGTGGAACAAAATTAAAATGCAGTTTTAATCAAACACAAGCAGATACAGTACACTGACATGTGAAATCCCTGAAATCTGACGCGGTCATTTTGCATCTAATCATACACAGACACAGCTGGAACCACTGGCTTTTGTTACATCATGTTTTTACTTTTAATTGAGTTTATTTGGCAAGAAAACTCTGCTTCAGCTTAATTTATGAAGATACTACAAAAATGTCTGTAACGTAATGTCTGTTCCCTGTGTGACTTTTATCACCAGTGATGTTACACATGGATGAGCAGAAATCATCAGGACTAACCCAGCATCAGTTCAGGACAAGTATTCAACAATCAGTATCTCAGTACCACCAGTTTAAAGTAAGTGTAACACAATTGTCTCTTACTAAATTATTCAAAAGCAAAGTCACACCTCTGATTCAAACCTAGAAGAATGTTTTGGCACCTTGATTTTAACTCCGGTAATACTTGAAGATGTGGTATCTTAGAGCTCTTTAGGAGACCTGCTGTTACAGATTTTATGGTCCACGCGCAGTGAGCTGCTGAAGATATTATTTTCCCACATGGCCATTTGAGGTCAGGCAGACAGTTGGACAATGAACAAATTAGCTGGCTAACAGTCTGAGACTTGCATGATCAATCAGCTGAGTGTTTCTGTGCTCACAGGCTGTTATCCATAAACATTAAAGACAGATGGCAGAAAAATAGGATGATGCTAACTGAGCCTTTATCGAGTTTAAATGTGGTTGTGCTGTAGTGAACAAACAACCAGGACACTGAAAATGTAGGAGTACAGGGGTTGGAGGGACTGACCTACAAACCACTTAATAAAGATGTACAATCTACAACCCATCTGACAGCCCCATCATTTAAACAACACCAGGAGGGCAGCTGCTGTGAAACGCCCCGCTGTGGGAGCTCTTTGAGCCATTATGTTGGATGGAAGCTGTGACTGAGCTGCTCATTCGGGCTCCTGTACACTTCTCCTTGTTGACATAAAGTCATTATTATATAAGAATTATATAATCAGCAATCAAAGCTGGTGTGAGTCACATTCTACGCTGGCAGACCTGGAAGCTCCTTTTGGCAAGGTAACACAGAGTCATTAATTTCTGGCTTTACATAGGTGAAACAGCTTTTGCAAGTAACTCCTCTCGCTTGTTTAAACTTGACTACCAAATGTTCGAGGTTGGCTAATGATTTCAGCACAAGGAATGCATTTCAAAGACAGGATGTGTTTATGGATACGTGATGGACAACACTCCTGACAGTCTGGATCGTCCTGATGTGGTAATAACTAAGTCATCTGGTTCTCCAACCTGGTTTAAACAAATGCAAAGAAATCTCCAAACCACTATTTGACCCAGTTCTAATATTTCCACATGCAGGAACTCTCCCTGCCCTTGAATGATCAAAAGGTGGACATGTGTTTAACACATTGAGGTAAAAGAGGAGGGTTCGGGTGAAAAAGACACGCTTGGAAGAGTGATATGAAAGTAATTGGGTGCATATGGATGACTGTTGGTACTATTCTGCTTTCTCCTCCACAACAAAGGGTGGTAGAGTTACATCTCAGTGCTGCAGTAATTAATTGTTAAAATGTTGTTTTGATAACTACAGATGGTCTGAATCATAATAAATGCGTAGTTTTCCAACATGTGCTTAAATTAAAAATCTTAATTTTTTCAAATTAACTTGCTGAGCCCATGGAGTGATTAAAAACATTCATCACAGCTCATAGTACAGTATACAGATAAATATATTTTTCTTAATTATCAAAAAACAGTTGCAGCTGAGGGAGCTGCAGTTAAGACTGGCGGCGACTGAAAAACTATCAACATATTTTGATCTTATTTGAAATGAATAAAAAATTAACAAGATAAGTCAAACCCCAAATCGGCCACAGACATTGTTCCACATATTTTTGAGATTGTGAAATTTACTTGTTTAAGAGAGGGAAATATTTTTGTAGCTTATTAAATGCTTTAGCAAAATGTAACTCATTAGCGACAACCTGAAAGGAATATGCTGACTGTTTGGTGTTCCAGTGTTGGTACATTTGCAATCACACAAATGTGGCATGAGCCACAGATTAAACAAAGCTAGAATAAGCATGCAACTTAACAAACAGGTCCCTCTCCAGAAAAATGTATAAACAAAAGTGAAACGGCTCTGAATCTTCTTCCAAACAATGAATAATATACTGTGTGACTGGAGGCTCATTTAGTGTGACATTAGAGATAACAGTAAAATAATCACTTTCATCCAGGAAGTGAGTCTAAAACAAAGTATTTCCACTGTATTCTGCTGTACTTGGTATTCAGCTGAGTAGAGGTGTTCAGTACATCAGGAAATCTCTGACACAAATCCTCAAACTGAACCAAGCAAAGTGAATCATGGGAGTCACTGATCGAATCAGCTCTTTGCACTGGAGCTCTGCTCACTGTCAGGTCAGCCATGATATACAGTCGACCAAAATCCACACAACCAATCATCATGTTATAAATCTGGTGCAGACAGGTGGTTACTGTGGTACTGACCTTACAAATGTTGCTTAGAGGCAAAACTCTGAGTCAAACGAGCAACTGAAAGAAGAACTGAAAGAAGAACCAGCAACCTTATGCTCAGAAGCCCACTTCTGCAGCCTTTAGACCACCACAGAAAACAAGAACCTGACCAAGTAAGAGCCCAAATTAAAAAGCAGCCCTTGAATTAACATCAGAATAGAAAAAATCAACAGAAGACTGGTCAAAGCAAAGCACACTGTCATCAGCATAGAGGATCCAAGCAATCTTACTTACGTCTCTGTAAGATTTTGCGAGATTCCTGCTCAATTCTCAGGCAGATGGACTGTGTGAGCTCTTTGGAAATTCTCTGGAAGGCATCAAAGTCCTCAACAGTGTACACATGGGTCTCTGCAGGGGTATTGGCAATGGCCTCCAGTTCAGTTCGTACGGCATCCTTAACACCCACAGCGAAGATCTCCACATCAGCATTCCTCAGCTTGGTGGCCGGCTCCTGGAAGGCATCGGACGACTTCCCATCAGTGATGAGGATGTTAACACGGGGAACGTTGGTGCGCGCCCCTCTGTTGGTCTGGAAGATCTTCTCCCTCACGTAAGTCATGGCCCTGCCGGTGTTGGTGGAGCCACCTCTGTATGGGAAAGTCCTCACAGCCTTGACTACAGCGGCTAGGTCATGGTGAGTGTTCAGGTAGAACTCGGTGTGGGGGTCCCTGCTGTACTGCACCAAGCTGATCTGAACCTTATTTGGCCCGATGTCAAAGGTGTTCACCAGCACCTCCAGGAAAGCTCTTACTTTGGCAAAGTTGGCCAGACCGATGCTGTAGGAGCCGTCAACCAGGAGGACGACATCGGCTTGAACATCCACACCAAGAGAACATTCTAGATAGGAAAAGAAAAAGGCACAAAACTGTAGTTGTCTGATCGCTTGTATTATTTGGTCCGACTTTTCATCCATTCATCCTTGTCATTCTATGAGCCTGTGGCCATATGATAATCCAACCATGCATGGTATATAGAGCACTATATTCATATTTATCCATGACTCTTCAGTTGTAAAATCACTACTTCACAACTCACCCACTGACACTGTAACTGGCTCCGTCTTCTGCATGGCCATGATGGGTTCACTGGGTGTGAGGCCATTTAGAGCAAACACACTGATCTGGTACTCTGTGTCTGGAGAAAGGTCTCTAACCACCACTGAGGTCTGAGCTGGGCCCACGTACAGCTCCTGCTGCTTGCTGCCGGTCATCATGGGGATCATCTGCACCTTGTACCCGGTAACCTCCCCGATGGAGGCATCCCAGGTCACCCGCACGGACTTCGAGGCCACCTCCAGGACGTTGAGGTTAGAGGCTGGCTCAACAACTGCAGATTCAGAATCAGAATTACTGAATGAGCTGATTTACTTATTACGCACTTTAAACCTAAGCCAGATATAAAAGTAGTTTGTACCACATCTCACCTTCTTCTCCACTGACAAGTGAGTTGAGTTGATCGTCGACACCGGCGCACATCTGAGTAATAAGCTCTTTCTGCACATTCTTGATCATGTCGAAGTTGGCGACATTGTAGATGTGACTTCTGTGAGGAGTGGAGGCCATTAGCTTCATCTCAGCTTCATCTGCCTGTTGGATACCTAAAATGGACCAAGACAAATAAAACATCAAAGGTGATCTATATGCAGAGAATATGATACTTTCTGAAAACAGGGAAAAAGGTCTATATGACTGTTGTGACTCTCATTGCCTTCCAAATTTGGGGATGTTTTCCCATAGCTAAGAGGTAGCACCACTGAATTCATAGCCATCCTTGTAAAATCAGTGGCATCATGTAAGAATTACTGTGTCAGAGGTAACGGGTGTTTTTGCTCCACCTCTGTTAGAAACTGGACGAAATGAGCAATCTATAAAGACATTGGTTTTCCAAGTTAGCACATTAAAACTTCTCCAGCTGGAATCATCACCAATCAACAACAACAACAAAAAAAGGCCAAGCCTCAACTTTTTAATTCTACTCCGGCTGTAAAGTGTGTCAACATGGGCAGTAAATATGAAACTGCTCAAAGTCCATTTTAAAACTGGTGAGTTTTATAGTCTCATATTCTTCTGTAACACGTTAACACTGTTAGAGAAGCTTTAAGCCTTCACAGAATATAGTTCATTCAAAGTTCAACTAAGTAAGTGGTACTCTGTGAACTTTCTGACCAGGAGAGATGGAAAGTGGGGAATTTACTCGAGTATTTCCATTTTTGGTGACTCTACTTTTCTGCTGCTTTGAAGGGGAGATATTTTACGTTTTACACGACTACATTCATCTGACAGATGACAGTCATTGGGTACTTTGCAGATTGAGATTCTTCTGTGAGATTTGTGCATGACATATGATCATAAAGGATTACTGATATTGTTCCCTTTCCTTTTTTGTATGTATGTTTTCACAGTGGTGTGAAGTGACTATATTTCAGTATTTCAGAATTTCTTTTAGAGTAGAACAGATCTTAGACGTATATCATCTTTTCTGACTTGCTGACATGAAATATTAATCATTGTACCAAGCACAAAGTATTTCCCTTAAACTTCAGCTGACTGGAAGCCAAGCTCTTGTGTAGTTTGAGAAAACCTCACCATCCTCTTCCTATTAAAACCCTCTTAAAGCCTGGATGGCTGAGCTGATCAGAGGTATGTTTATTTTTTTAGGAGAAGTGGATATTTACAGTGCTACTCGTGCATTTTACCAGCTTCTCCTGCAAAACTTGGTATATTTTATGTCTTGCACAGCAATTTTCTATCAGTGACCCATTTTCATCGACTGTAAAAGATGAGCCGTTATTATTATTTAACCACCAGCCCACTTTTAACACCATAGCAACAGCCTTCTTCTGTTTCTCCATCCTAAGTATGTGGAAAGTCTGACAGTGAAGCTCAAGCATAAACATACATAAAACTTGCTATCACTCGCTTGTAATGTTAATGATGTAGGAATTTAACCTCGTTCCATTATTATGTCATCACAGGTTGCTTTTGTTACGAACAACAGTTAAAAGCATTAAATACGGATGGAAAATGTAAGATGTGGAATGTAATAAACTTGTTCTGGCTACATACCGAGGACAAAGATCTCCACCCCCCTGCTCCTGAGCTGCCTGGCGTAGTTCTCCACTGAATCCTCAGATTCGCCATCTGTGATGATCACCAGCACTTTGGGAAAACCCTTCCTGGCGCCGGCTACCTCAGTGAAAGTGGTTTTCAGGACATAGTTGAGGGCATCGCCTAGAGCAACAAGACAGACAGGTTTTTCAGATAGATTCTTAGATCTTCATTTGATGTTCCACTTGTAGAAAATGTAAATGATTAAAAACTTGAAACCAAAAACTACAAATTAAATGACAACAGTGTACCTGTCATGGTGTTTCCTCCTTTGTACGGCAGTGAGCCGATGGCCCGCAGCAGCGCCGGTCGTGTTGTATGGTCCTTCAGGTTGAACTCAGTTCTGGTGTCGCTGCTGTACTGCACCACCCCCACACGGGTTTTGTCCTCCCCAATCTGAAAGGCTCCGGCCGCCGCTGAGATGAAGTTGCGGATGAATTTGAAGTTCGGCCTGCCAACGCTCCAGGAGCCGTCCACCAAAAACACCACATCTGCAATGGCACTCGAAGAGCATTCTGGGAAAAAGGTTAGGAGTGAAAGGGGGTGGGGAAGAGGACAAGAAGTAGCGAGAGAGGAAGAAGAAAAGCTAAAATTCACATTGCAAATATACCTATGTCTAAAATATAAAATAACAGTCAACAGTAACAATAAACACAACCAATGAATGTCAAACTTATCATCAACAGAACTAATCAATGGGTCTGCAGAACTGAGGTTTGAACTGTACGTACTCAATGTTTATTATGTTTGATTTGATAAAATTACTCAAGATGAACGTTTGACCAGTTTTCCAAAATCAACTCAGAGTGTTTAAAGTCCATTATTGATTATTTCTGGTTGCTTGAGAATCTTTAAACTACTATTTGGACACACTGGAAGTTGAATCAAACTCTTCTGTTATAGGTACGAGTGGCGGACTCTCTGCTCTGCCCTGCTTTCTGGGAGTTTCCTCGTGACTTTCCTCTCATGAAAAGAAGGAAAAATCAGCACAAGCTCGTCATCATTTGTAGAACGGGGCCAGGGCGGCAGCAGCAGCGCTCTTGTAAATCAGCATCTGTAATGGTTTCCACTTCTCTCAGCACTTCAGGGCTGGGCTCCTCTCAGCTCGCTCCCCCAGCTACAACAGCAGCCTCCCGCCCCACCTACGAGCCCCCCTGTGAGAATGTGCAGCTTCCTTCACACTGGCATAATTGGCCGGCAGGGGACCAAACCAATGACCGAATACTTCAGAGATTTATGGGGGCCTAATTTTGATTATTGCTATACAATGGGGTGTTGTGTGGTAGGACCCTCCCTTCGCTGCTGAGCTCAGGCTGATGGACACCGCCCAGCAGTGAAGGAGAAAACTTGAGAACAAAAAGTGGAAAAATCGGGGAGGTACAGCAGCGAGCTGAATGGGAAGGAAGTGAAACCTTTAAACTTTTAATTAAGTTTTAAAATAAATGAACAAAATGACTTACTGACTGAATCTGAAGAGTCTGGCTTCCTGGATGGTCCTCTGCCTGTAGACTCAACTGAAAGACAATAAAGCAATTGTGTTATTATAAATGTATCTGTTCTGTTGAAGGTGTCCTCAAAAAAACCTAAATCCTCACAGAATGTCATGTTAGGAACCATTTTCTGTCAGCAACTGTCACTGCTTCTCTTCAACAAATAGCAGACTTCTCAAATTGGAACAGAACTCGTCTTTTGTTTCCATACATGATATTTATCCTCTCATCTGAGGGTTTCTTGATCACAGTTTCCTCCTCATAGACACAAGGAACGTGCAAAACGTGCAAAATGAGCTCCCAAATGGCGAAACTAACGGGTTGATGTCATCGTTTCTGACAGATTTCCAGGGAATCTCCGGAGCTCGGAGGGTTTCTCGGATCATCAGTATATGAGGCAGTGCCAAGCGGGCGTCCCCATCAAGCTGTTGCCATGACATTAGTGAAGACCTCACTCAATGCTGGAAATCTGGGTCACTACTCATCCAGTGATCCATATGTGATGTCAAATGAGACTAACTTTTACTGCACTTCTGTGTCCTTTAACGTACTGCAACTGCACTTACCTTATGTTATCCACAGTAGGAAGACTGACTGCTCTGCGCCTCTTTGTGCCTCTTTCACAGTCTAAATCAGTTTCCCAACCCTTTTGGCTCGTAACCATTTCAAATGAGGCAATGTCTTCTTGTGACCCCTCATCACATACCTTGTTGACGTGAATTATGAACAGTTCAACTGGAGTGATTTTTCTTAATTTGAAAGTTTTTTGAGGTTCAAGAGAGGTTAAAACATCCATTTTTTCTCAAGAAATTTTTTGGAAAAAAGTAAGAAAAACTAAACTAATGTTGTGTATCAGTTTTAGTTTCTCATGCCTTTAATTATCTTATGACCCATCATGTTTATCTTGAAACCTATTGAGAGATCCAGGTCTGCAGGTTTGGGAACCATTTCATTTACCAGAGCACCCAACCACTTCTATATTTTTCACCTTTTAAAGTCATGTTGTTGATGTCTTGTTGCTCATATGTTTTCAATTGTACTGTTTTTACTTTTGAATTTATGCAGTCTGAAGCCAAGGACTATTTTCCGCATTGTGGACAATAAAGTTCCAAACTTTCTGTCTAACTGTCTATCTTATTTTATCTTGACAAAAATTCATTCAGAAATTCACCAGCTGCTTTAAATAGTGAGGTTCACTTTGGAGACAGCAGTTGAGAAAACAATCTCGCCACTAAGACCATTTAGCAGCTTTTCTGGAGCTTTTACATAATCTTTATCAGCAGATGGAGTTTACCCAGTTGTCATGGATTCAGATTTTTCAGCACTATGAAGACTTTTCATCCATGTGATTTAAAATACCAATAATCCTTTTTTGGTCAACATAAAATATAAAAGACATCTGATGATTTCTTTCTTTAAATTTGATTAAATTTTTCTGGTTAAATCTAAAACACTGATTTTTTTGTCCTCACATAGTTTCAGACTACAGGAAACACTTGACAGCTGGGCTTTGTCCTGACTGTCTCCCTACTGCAGAACTACTGAAATCTGCCCTGTCAGGCTTTCAATGAACAGCTTTCAAACTTTTGCATAGCTTAAAAAAACTTGTGGTAAAACTATTTTGTCAAGTTTCCAAGGTCAAGAATGAAATTACAAACCCAAATTTCAAAGTGGACAAAACTGCTTAAAGTGCAATTCCACAATTCCATAACAAGTTTGCAAACTCCATCTGCCAATGAAGATTATGTGATATGATCAAAAGCTACAGTATGACTATTAACTACGAACCTGAGCTGCAATGCAAACCCAAAATTATGAAAAGTAAAAAGTGCAGAGGGCAGACAAAATAACAGAAACTCATCTCTACATTGAGACTGTTCTGGAGATGTTGTTTTAAGTGGACAACACTACATCGCCAGGTGTTCCTGTTATTTTGTCCACTCACCATTTGAGGCCTGTAGGTGTTTTACTGTCTAGTTCGGGTTTTAGACTGAAGAGGATTGTCATCACGGTGACTTCCTGCCAAAACTGACCAGCTGTAGACAAACTTAACTTGGATTTGGTTGGATGTCTGGTGCTAATTTACACACACACACACAGAGGGACACGGTGACTCACGTGTGATCTGGCCGGAGATGGGCAGACTCTCCTCTGATCCTGAGTACGCAGATATCGTTACGACATAATCCACATCTGGACTCAGGTCTGAGATGGAGGTCTTAGTCGCAGATGCAGGCAGAGTAAATTCTTTTGTTGGTTCTTCTACAAGAATGCACAAAGTCAGAGGGAAGCCATTAGGAAACTATTGCATTACTTCATTTCTCCAAGAGTCAAAACAGGGCTTCAGAAAAACCTGATTCCGACTATTGACCTGGGGACTGGAAGAGCCGTGTAAACACACAACAGTATGATTCAATTTAATGAAAACTTTCCGCATTACTATGAATCAAAGCACATAATTTTAACCCTTAAATACTCTCAAATCTCCCATTAAGTCTACAATAATCATTTATTTAAAATGTTTTAGCTTCAAATAGTCAGGTTTTCATAAGGGATTTATTCATGAAGTGATGCATTGACTCCACTAGATTTCCATTCACTGTTTAGGATTATTTATGTGAAAATACCCATTTAATGTTTACAAAGCCCTTTAAATAACACTTTATGCCTTCACTTGAACTCAATGTGACAATCAAAAATATGTTCTTTCTTGCTTTGAAGTAACTTATTTAAAAGGAAGGTATGAAATTACTTTTGCAGTGTAAAAACCAGTTATCTTTTAACAAATCCCTGAAAAGTTTTGAGAATGAGGTAATTTTACTGGCAAGTTCCTGTCTCCCCATAGTTTTCATTGTTACAAAATAAGTAATCAGACATTAAAGAAACTGTTTTCTTTCTGGGACATACATGAAAAGATCAACATAAATGTGTCTGTACTTAAAAGAATTAAGCTGGAGTCAAGATTAGGTTAGCTTAGCTTAGCATAAAGACTGGAAGTAGAGGGAATCAGTTAGCCTGGATCAATCAAGGTGTATTGTGGTTTTTGGATATTGTAAATTCATTCCCAGTTCACAGCATTATTAAACAGCATTTTAATCAAATCTATATTACCTCTTTTACTCTTCAATCTAACCCTATTTTGTCAGTTAGCAAGTTCAGTTAGCTTTGAATATGTAACCGTTACACCTGTGAGTTACTGTGTGTGCATTTACAAGCAAACATTAGCTCTGTCAGTTAGCTAGCTAGCTTGGCTATATCTGGTGGTTGTTAAATGTAAATATGCAAGCTAATGATAGTTCTGCCAGTTAACTAGTTCTGTAGACTTACAGTACGTAGTAGTTACACCCAGTAGTTAATTAAGCAATATTAACCGCAAGCGCCTCGGTCCTGACCGCATCACTGTCGTGCTCAAATGACGTTAAAGCACATCCTCGAGTATAATATTGCGATTATACAACTATGACCAACAAAGTAAAATGTATAATCAAAATCTGTTCATGTTGAGGAGCAATTTGCTCTCAAAATTAAAAGGTTTTGGCGAGTGTTTTTCCGTCAGTGGACTCCTATGTGTAATGGACCGAGTTTACCGCTACGGCAAATAATCAGACCCTTAGTAACGACCTAGCAACAGAAATGATTTTCTAGTCCCAGATGAGTGAACTCTGAGCTGACGTCTCGGACTTTACCGAACTAAATCAACAGCCTACTGCACAAATGAATGCTTACTTTTTGTTATAGCGCCGTGTCACAGACACAGCTGATGGAGAAAGCCGAGGCGCTTTGCTCAAATGACGTTACAGGACACCTTCGAGTGTAATCTTGCGATTATACAATTGTTACCAACAAAGTAAAATGTATATGGCGGAGTAATATTTTTAGTGATGAGTAAGGCGTGCTGTCATACTGATTTGAGCAAATGTCGTGTTGACCAATCAGATTGCTTGGTCGGAACTACTTGTTGTATAATATTTAGTAGCACCTAATCTATAAAAACTAAGCTGCTTGTGATGGATAAATCAAAACTTAGTGAACATCTACTTATAACCAGGCTAGTTTGAATTTGCTTGGTGCAACCAAACCGTGGATATTAAAGTTATTTAGAGTTAAATGTAGAGGCGACTGATGTGACTCAGCTCTTTTTCAAAACCGTCTCAGCTGTTAAATGAATTTTCCACTGCAACATTGGTGAATGTCAGCACAGCCAGTTGTCAGTTACTCTTATCTATACATAATGTTTTTTACTTTTAACCCCTCAGGTTTCTCATTAGAGCTCTCAGAGCCCAACATGTGTCTGCAGAAATCTTCAGATAATTGCAGGGAGTGTCAGGTCTTGCCAGGCAGAATGATGTTGGAGAGAGTTTATGACACTTGTAATGTTATAGGCTCGGCAGGACAGAACTCGCAGGTTTAACGAGCACCCACCTGTGTCTGAGGTCACTTGTATTCTGTAGCCCTGTATCCTCGACTGTGGTCTGTTCCAGATCATTTGTACTGCGTTCTCATTTAAAATCTTAAACCTCAAATCTGACGGAGGGTCGACTGTGAAGAGAAAACATCAACACAGTTAATCCTGCAGCTTTAGCATGTGAATGTATTGTAATGTGGAACATAAAAGGATTTTCCCAACAGTCAACACTTCCAGGGTGAAGTAAGACAAGTTCACTGTTGGAGCAAACAACACAAGACAAACCAAACTACAGATGTGAGGGAGGCCATTTCAGAGGGAGGAAAAAAATGACCATCGTTTGAGCTTGTATGGCCAGTGGCCACAGTCAACAACTCAAGCAACAACACAGTGAGACAACAAACACAACGAAACAACACAACACTACCTTCCTACAGTTTAGAACATTTAGGAAAGAAAAACAAACAAGGCAGGAAGATAAAAACCAATTGTAATTGGTATTTAGTCAGAATCACCTCTGAATACCACTGGATTTATAGCACTGAAAAACATTTTTCTGAACTCAAGGTTAGACTGATCAGGCCAGGTGTCCAGTATTCTGAAATGAAATTGCTTAGATGCAACTGGTCATTTTCAGATCTAAAAAAGTCAAGTCAAAAAATAAAATAGCCAGAATTAGACAAATTGAATGAGTCATCAAGGATTTTGTTTTTGTTTTTTGTTTTTTTGAAAGTTGCAGATTTCAGTGCTACAAACTCAGTGGTGTTTAAGTTTGAACATCAAGTATTCAGTAGTGGTTTAGATATGTAGTCTCTCACAAAAACTGTTTTGGCCTTTCTTTGCCTTCACAGGCCACTCTGACAAATAAACAAAATATTTTTGGTGGCTATGAATCCAAAAATCTCATTGGCTGGTGATGTAGTGGTGGAGGTTTATTTATTTTTTCAAATCACCAGCCACAAATGAAAAGTTTCCCACCGTGTCAACAAACTACAACATGGACCGGCTGACATCCAGCAGACTGTCCATGACCTCAATCCAACTCATGATGTTGAATTGACAAACAACTAAACACACAAATCTGATAAAACTCTCCAGTATTGATTATACAATGGATAAAGAGCTGATCGATCGCTGTCGTCGTCTCCATTGCAAACCTCATAAAAGAATACACAATGTCGGTTAGGACACGTGTAAATCTTTTTACTGCTGATGTTTCCCAAAACTGTGCACCAGAGGTTTTTAAACTATTTTAGCTCCAGATCCAACTTTTACCAACTCTGGGAATCCTCTCAGGATCTGGTCCATAGTTTAAGAACCACTGGTTTTTGTGATGTTAACCGACAAACAAGGTAAAAAGTGCACACAGATTAAAGTGTCGAATTGTGATCACGGACATGGACGATCATGCATGTGTACATGAAAAGTTGTTTTTAACAACTTAGAGTAATGGACAAAAAGTTTCCATGTACACGAGGGACCAGAGATTATTTCTTTAAAAATATTTTAGAGTGATATTCTTCAGGTTGGAGTGGAAAACTAGATCACAGACTAATGTAAATACAGTGTCGCCTACCTGATAATCTAGCTTGCTATTCCGCACCAATATTTAAAATGCTGCCTTATTGGTTAGACTTGCTAGAAGTAGAGATTTTAAGAGGTTAACATAGTAACATGTAGGAGAGGGTAAAGTGTCATGATTTATTCATTAATACACTACTTCCACATGACCTGCCCTACAGGCATTTCTTTTTTACTCTTCTATACATTTATTTCAGAATAATATAGAATACGGGTTTATAACGGTTGATAATTCCTGGACTGGATGTTTTAGAGACTTTTCTTTCAAATCCTTTAACCAAACACTTCTGATTTCCTAAGCTGAAACATCATCTAACCTCTTCATGTAACAAACAGGTGGAAACCGTGCGTCCAATTCTTAATCTTTTCATGCTGGAGGAAAGTTATCGTCACATGTCTGCAGCAGGTAATCTGAGCTAGAAATGAGTTGAGCTAAAATGTTGCAGCTGCACGGATTCTCTTGAAAAACTGCAGGAATACAAACAACGCAGGTAAGATGGCTAAAAAAAAACAACAAAAAAAAAACAACCAGAATGTAAATCATACCGCAGATAATCTAGCTAGAGTTTAGAGATTACAGAGTCTGTTTTCTAAACCACCAACCAGTTTATCTTGTTAGTGCAGGAGTGAAGAATATCATTGTAAAATATTGTCGTGAAGCCAAGACTCAGGGTCAAGGCTTGACTGGGAGGTGTTACAGGACGTCAAAAATGGAGGAACCACCAACCTGGTGAATCAAATCAAGGGCCGCGGGGCTGCTGCTTCTGTTTCCAAATGGGTCTATTATAGCCAAAACTACCCAGAAAAACTCCAGCTCTTAATCCAGAGGAACACACACACACACACACACACACACACCGTCCACACTCACATCCAGGCTTTACACCTCAAATGTGACAGTTTCGAGTAGAGGTCTTCCACTTCTTTTTATCGTCAAGGTGTTTGAGCCTTTAACTCCGGCCCCAACACGTCAAAACTATTCCACACACTAGAATATATACGACCCCATTACCATGCTGTGACCCCTGGAAAGGCAGAGAGGACGCCTGCTGGGACATTAAACTGGGTCATTGGAGGTCAGAGAGGACAGAAGAGGAGGATTCTCCCTCTGTGAGCACTTTTTCTTTTTCTTTTCTTTTTTTTTTTCTTTATTCTGAGAGAAAATCCAGAGGCACAGAGGAGCAGATTTTCTCCTGTCCTAACCTCTAAAACCTCTGGAAAATAATGTGAAACTCATATTTTGTCTTTCCGTTCCATCAGGAGAAAAGACGTAGGGAGGAAACTTGGCCACGTGCCGTCTGGGTTTTTTCTTTTTCTTTTTTCTTTTTTTTTTTTTTTTTTGAAACCAGAGAAATGTAGGCTACAGTGATAGTCAGGAGATTTTGAGCAAGGGCCCCTCCTGGTGGAAAAATGATCAAACTGCATATTTGAGAATAAAAAAATGCCCCACTGAACCTACAGGGGGACATTCATCACCAGTTCTACAGCCTCTCATGGGATGCAGCAGCGACTAAAATACATGCTGTTACTATTTTATACTACTTTTTTTTCTTTTAAAGATCATTTTTAGATAGTTTACTGTCTTCCAAGACTAATAGAGGTAATTATTGGTATTAAAAGAGCATAAATACAAAGTAAAAGCAAAAATAATGAACCTTTTCTAAAACTATAACTCGTTTTTCTTCACAGCAGTGCCTCACTCTCTATCTGGAGGCCATATTTCATTGTAGTTTTATGTCTCAGCTACATCACTGCTGTGAGCAAGTTGCATTCACGTCTTAAACCACTTTAAAAAATGCTACTGCTTTGGACAAAAAGCTCCTATCCATAAATTCAAACCAGATATTTGCAGCTGAGACCGTTTTTTTCTCTCTCTTCAAGAGGAAATCTTGGAATTCCTGATGGAAACTGGAATTATTGAAGTGAAAAAACATAATCAATCAAAGGTTAAACCGAGGCTGAAAAGGTAAATCAGTTCAAACAAATCAATTCACCAACACACACATTTGCTTTTACTATGTGTTTTTTTTTATTCAGATAAGTATGCAGCTACACATTGCAGACAGAGGAAAGGCAGAGGTGAGAGGAGTTGAAGTCAGATATGTTGGATCATACTGAGAGGAGGAGGAGGAAGAAGAGTAGGAGGAGGAGGAAGAGAAGGAGGAGGAGCGGCTTTACCTTGGTTCTGGGCCTGAGAGGAGGACAGCAGCAGTGCCAGGAGGGCAGCCGCCACCAGAGACAGCCTGCTCTTCATCTTCAGCTCCTCTGGCTCAGCAGCACATGAATGAAGCTGCGAGAGGAACGAAGGAGGCGGTTAGACCTTCAACATCAGCGCAGCAGAAGCCTCAGGGCTTCACCATAACTTTATGCAACATGAATATGAAGCTCAAGGCTCCTTCAACAGCTACATGAAACATCTACTGCAAATCAAATCTATTGTCAATTAGCTGCTTAAAATCCACCAGAAAACGCAGCTTCAGGGCAGGAATGTTTAACCAGTCAAACTTCCACAATTCAATGCTCCATTAACTGTTCCACATGCAGCCAAACAAATACATGACAGACTTTATATATATGAATGAATAAAGTCCAGAAATCAACAACTTGTAACAACCAATGAAGCAGAGCAAACTTAACAGAAAACGAAAAACGAGTTGGAATAAAGGCGCACAAAGCCAAATCTGTCTCTTCTCTCTGTGCTAGATTCCGTTCTCCCCTTTTATGAAAGATTAAATTCTAGTGCATTTACACTTCAAAGGGTCCAATCCAGTATCTACTACTTGGGCTGATGAGATTCACCCACTCTAGCAGAGACAACGTCTTTCCACAGATCAGAATAAGCGAGTATCAACTCCTGGCGCCGTGCGTAATTACGCACCGGAATGCAAGAAATAGTCCAAGCGTTTCTGTGAATATTCCGAATAAAATGTGCTTGTGACGGGGATATTAAATATAACTAAGTCTAGAAATACCACAGGCTTCAAATTAATCAAATGAACTATGTATCATGATGTCGCCTGGAGCTCAAATAATTCACCTGAAACTGCAAAAAGTCAAAAATCATGCATCACTGACCTATAGAGGAGACTGTAGGAATTCTTTGGTTTGGTTCAAAAAAATGAAAAAATAAAAAAGGTTAAATCTCTGATGTAGACCCCCAGCCTGAGAAAGGGAGAGTGAGGTGGTCCGGTGTTGAAGTCAGAGCGCTCAGCGGGTTTTTGGTTCCCAGACGCGTCGGCGAGCCTCTTTCCAAGTGGGAAGACTCTCCACACAATCTGCTACTTAACAGGGGGGCTGCTCCCAGCTCTGCCTGCCCCGCCGCGAGCTCTTACGACATCCAGCCGGGCCAAAAAATGATGTGTAACCTCTGAAAGTGCTGGGAGACACACACAGACGCACGCACGAACACACACACTCGGAAACTTTTACATAGTTTTCTGCATTCCTTTCCGGTGATGGAGGGCTTCTGTGCGTCTCGGCCGCAAGGAGACAGCAGCGCAGATCTGCTTTTCGGGAATAGGGGGATCAGTGGAGGGAAACTGTCAGAGGGTTTTAGCCCCTTTTTCATTTCGTGAATCAATGGGAAAATATTACACAGTCCAGTAAACTAAACCCAAACTCATTCTTTGCCTTTTATACGCATCATTCCGGTTTTCAGGGACGGAACAGAAGTTTCTGGGGTCCTCAGCAGGACTTCATCAGAGTGAAGTCCTTCACTTAACTACCTCTTTATAACAAATAAAATACTGTTGAAACTTAACTGTCATACAGTGTTCAGTCCTACAGAATCTGGACATATTAACAGTAAAGATATTATATTTTATGATGCACTCCAACTACTAAAACACTGTTCTTTTGTCATTGTGCAGGTTTGGTTTTAGTCTCTCCAGAGCTGTAAGCGTGGCAGCGTGACCCCAATATTTATTTGCCATATTCCTCCAGTTCCAAAATCTGTCAAGTATTACAGTACCAAAGTCTGTTGTAACTGCCCCACACCCCAAACGTACCACAAAATTTGTTTGCTGTGATAAGCTGAAATTACACAAGTACATATAATATACAACATACAATATTCCTTTTTCACAATCACACAAGTTGTGTTAGCGTCCCCAGATTTGTCACAGTAACACCAAAACTATTTAATCGTCTTAATCCTGAAACTTCTTATAGTGTTGTTATGATCTACGGTTTGTTGTTTGTTTGTTGTTAAAGCACATCACAAAATCAAAATCAAAAATTTGTATTAGCATCATAAAATTTGGTATGATGCCCCCAATATTTACTCAGAATCCTACAGTTTGTGTGACTGATGTGCTGATGCCAAATCTGTCAAAACACACACATTTTTTGCCAGTTGTTGCAAACACAAAGCCAACTGTAGCAACATAAATCTCAAACTTTAGTAAAGCATCCTCAAAATAAGCTAGCTGTCAAAATCCAGAAATACTTATGCTCAACATTTATTTTTATATAATCGCACAGTTTTTGTTAGTGACATCAAATGTGTCAAAGCAACTCCAAAATGTTAGTTATGGTCATAATAAAGTGGTTGTAGCAGATTTAAATCCCCAAAGTTCATAGAGCACCTTCCTAATTTGTGATTTCACAAGATTTGTTGAGTTTATCAAAAATTTGGTGTAGTTCCCCAAAATCTATGGTAACCTCAAAAAATGCTTGTAATCCTATAACCTGACAACCAACTGTTTGGCATTTTAACAAAATCAGGGTGTTTTAAGTTAAATTACAGCCAAAAAATAAAGTGTGAACATTCTCTGTGTGTTTTGGCGCCCCCTGGTGCTCAATAGACCTTCAGACACCCGTCAATTCACTCAAATCTCTGACTGACCCTGCTGATTATCAAGTAAATTCCACATACATTTTGATTAACCTTCACAGAATTATCTAATTCTTTTGGTTGGCAGGTAGAGGGGACCATCTCGACCTGGTTTTCATCACCGTCCAATCAGAAGCAGGTTGTCTTACACAGCAGATTCCTTAGTGCTGATAAGGGTTGGTTTTTATTTCTGAGTAGAGGGAGAAACTGCAGCTCATCTGGTTACTTTTAAGTGTTAAATGATCTGTGGTGGGCGTGGACTGATAGCAGAACAAGCCTGAGGCTGTGTCTTTTTACACTCAGAGTTAAATTAAAACAGACAACAGAGAAGAACCCACCCAACACACCAGAATGTAGATGAACATGAGGTATTTGCCAAGTGAAAGATTCATATTCTTTAAGTTTTTTTATTTGATTTCTGTTGCAGAACTCATGACAGGATGTCACTATTTACATCATGTTTCAGAGAGCGTGTTGTTTGAAAGAATTAATGCTTGAACACTCATTTTGGAGAATTCACTGTGAAACGCTCCAAAAGTCTCAGTTAATTTCTTTGTAAATGTCGCCCTCTAGTGACAGGAACCTGAACATTCACAAAGACTCAAATGCTCAGTGTCATGTTTTAGAAATGAGCAGTTTCTGCTTTTGTTTTGTTGACAGTGTGTATCGACAGACTGTCAAGAGTTTAAAGCCATTTTAAGGCTGCAAACTTTTAGGGGTGGAGGCAGAAATCTGAGGTCACAACTCCAGCAACACTTCCAGTAAAATATACTGGTGCTGAAGTTTTGACTTCACATTTTTTCCATGCAACAGTTGTTTTAGAAATCCCTGCTATGCTTCAGAAATCTGCGACAAGGATGGACTAGAGGTAAGAGAAGAAGTATTTTTATGTGGGTGAATTCACCCTTTTAACTCAACATATTACAGTGCTGACAAAAAAATTACCCACGTCACGTAGCCAAGGTCAGCCGAAGCCTTTTTGAGACATGATGCTGAATTTTATTTGCACACTTTCCCAAATTACTTAGAAATTTTAGGGAATCTGTGCACATCATAAAATTTGCATGATGCCCCAATATTTACTCAGAATCAGCCTAGTGACTGATGTGCTGATGCCAAATCTGTCAAAACACAATATTTTTTGCCAGTTGTTGCAAAACACAAAAGCCAACTGTAGCAACATAAATCAAACTTTAGTAAAGCATCCTCAAAATAAGCTAGCTGTCAAAATCCAGAAATACTTATGCTCAACATTTATTTTTATATAATCGCACAGTTTTTGTTAGTGACATCAAATGTGTCAAAAGCAACTCAAAATGCTAGCATTGTACAAAGTGGTTGTAGCAGATTTAAATCCCCAAAGTTCATAGAGCACCTTCCTAATTTAGGATTTCATTAAGACTTGTTGAGTTTATCAAAATTCTGGGTGTAGTTCCCTGCAACTCATGGTAACCTCAAAAATGCTTGTAATCCCATAACCTGATTGAATCAACTGTTTGGGCATTTTAACAAAATCAGGGTGTTTTAAGTTAACAGCCAAAAAATAAAGTGAACATTCTCTGTGTGTTTTGGCGCCCCTGGTGCTCAATAGACCTTCAGACACCCGTCAATTCACCAAATCTCTGACTGACCTGCTGATTATCAAGTAAATTCCACATACATTTTGATTATTAACCTCACAGAATTATCTAATTCTTTTGGTTGGCAGGTAGAGGGGACCATCTCACCTGGTTTTCATCACCGCTCAATCAGAAGCAGGTTGTCTACACAGTGATTCCTTAGGGGTGCTGATAAGGGGTTGGTTTTTATTTGAGTAGAGGAGAAACTGCAGCTCATCTGGTTACTTTAAGTGTTAAATGATCTGTGGTATGTGATCGCTGATAGCAGAACAAGCCTGAGGCTGTGTCTTTTACACTCAGAGTTAAATTAAAACAGACAATAGAGAAGAACCCACCCAACACACCAGAATGTGTAGATGAACATGAGGTATTTGCCATGAAAGATTCATATTTCCTTAAGTTTTTATTTGATTTCTGTTGCAGAACCCTTATGACAGGATGTCACTATTTACATCATGTTTCAGAGAGTGTTTGAAAGAACAGTTGAACACTCATTTTGGAGAATTCACTGTGAAAACGCTCCAAAAGTCTCAGTTACCTCTTTGTAAATGTCGCCTCTAGTGACAGGAACCTGAACATTCACAAAGACTCAATGCTCAGTGTCATGTTTTGTGAAATGAGCAGTTTGCTTTTGTTTTGTTGACAGTGTGTATCGACTGTCGAGTTTAAAGCCATTTTAAGGCTGCAAACTTTAGGTGGAGGCAGAAATCTGGAGGTCACAACTCCAGCAAATACCTCCAGTAAATATAAGTACTGGTGCTGGGAAGTTTTGACTTCGCTACTCTTTCCATGCAATGTTGTTTTAGGAAATCCCTGCTATGCTTCAGAAACTAAGCACAAGGATGGACTAGAGGTAGAGAAGAAGTATTTTATGTGGGTGAATTCACCTTTAAACTCAACATATTAGCAGTGCTGACAAAAATTACCTGTCATTGCAGAGCCAAGGTCAAATAAGCCTTTTTGAGACATGATGTTGAATTTTATTTGCACACTTTCCCAAATTACTTAGAAATTTTAGGAATCTGTGCAAAATTTGTTGTTGGGCTTTCATTGGCACCACTTTCTCCTGAAGAAATGATCCCAATGAAAGTTGAGGCTGGATTATTCATATAACTAGGGCAATGTGTTGACTTTAATTTTCATCTGTATTTGAATCACAGTTAGTAAATGTATCAATAGCTCAGAAAGACAAACACACAGGTTTGGGTCAAGGATATTTTATTGATCCTCAAGTCACTGTAGAGAGAGTACAAGAAATAAAATATTGATCCCATGAACAGGAAACTATACCCGCCACGACCGGAAACACATGGCCCAACTTATATATACAATATAGAGTGGCTGGCTGGTTTAAATTGGAAGTAAACAGCTGAAGCAGTGGAGTTATGGTTTCTTCTTTAGAAAGCTGCATTCCACAGTTCATATATAACATATCCAGTTCCTGAAAGAAAACAAGTCAGTTAGTGTAAATAAACTGCGTATGTACTAAAAAGATCATTTGACCTGCAGATTAAACAGTTGCTGTTTCCAGCTACTGACAAACACGGACTAAAATTATTTTCATGTTTCTCTTGTTCGGTTTTTTTTATTGAGCAACTATTACTTGCTTTCTAATACCAATTAATTTGCCGATCATTTTCCATCAAGTTAGGCGGCAACATTTCAGAAATGTCCATCACTGTTTCAGAGCCAAGGTTCTGTCTTTCAAACTTCTTTAATCCAACCAACAGCCCAAAACACATTTAGTTTACGGTCACAGAAAAAAAAGCAACAAGCAGAATGAGACTAGAATGACCACTTACGGTTGTATGCCCCACCGACCGTAAAGCTGCAGTTTACATCCTGTCTGTCCAAACTCATATCATACATGGGGTGAAGACTTGAAATGAATTTAGTAAAAAGGTAATAACTATAATCTCATTATAATTAGCATATGCACCTTTTGACTCAGACCACTAAATTCAAATCAGTTCATCTTAGAATCCAAGTGAACGCTTGAACTAAAATGGAAGAAATTCATATCGTGTTCACGAGAATGAGACAGACAAACGTGAAACTCCTTTTTCCACAGCTGACGCCAGTGCAGAGGCATAAAAAGGATCAAACATAACTGATTATCAACCTTCGAACTGTTTCAGATCATTGCAGACTGAATCTTTGGCTGTTGATCAGACAAAATCATCAGTTTTAAGACGCTACACTTTGAGAGCTGTGGTAACGTGGTGGGTGTCTGTTACTCTAATCTACACATGAATCCATAACTGCAGCCACACTCTTCCAGAACTGATGCACATTCTGGGTGTGTATTGTCAACCTTGTTCCAGTAACACTGGCCATTTATCAGTAATTACAGGCTGGTGGTGGCTGCCAGTCAAATTATACACTCACTCACTGTCACTTATCCTGTAAAATACACGTAAGGCATCAAGCAAAGGTGATAGGAGTGAAACCGTATTAAATCCAAGCAATGCAGAGTGAGTGTGAAGCGGACACACAACACAACACAACACAAGGAAGCATGAAGGGATAAGTTTTGCCAGGTCGAGAGCATGAATTACTACACCGCGTGCACAGCTGTAAACACTACTGACGCTGACAAAAAAAACTGTATTTAATATGCAATTCATCACATTATAGCCAACACCCCATCAGCTTAATAAGGTCAGTATTGGCACTACTGTCGAGCCAGAGGAACAGATTAGTGCGTTCTATCAGTGTGCAGATAGAAGCTGGCCTGTTGCTTTCTCACTACCCACACGTCTGACTTTTTTCAGCAGTTCAAATAGGTCTGCTGCTGTGCACGATGACGCCTGCTTCCCTGGTTGAAGAAACAACTGAGATCTTTGTGGTCAGGATTAAGAATGGGGACGTCATCTTCCTGCTCCAGAGCCAGTAACAGAAATGCCATGAAAACAGTAATAAATGTGGTAGAGATGGACGCAGCTGTACAGGTTGTTGTAAAACAAATATATTTCTGATGGTTGTGAAAAACTGCTCCTGCTTCTTCTAACACAGTTTAAACAGTGATAATGAGGAAAATAAAATATCAATTCAGTCTTCAGGTATTCAAACTGTTTTGATCAAACTTTTCAGTTTGAATTAAAATACTAATTCTGAACCTGATTCCAGTTTTTGGATGAAGAGCTCACCTAGCTCATGTGGTAAAATGTTAAAAACATTACTCAACAATCCTGCAGGAGGAGATGAAGAGTTAAAAGCAGACAGAAAGAAGAGCCTCTCTCACCGAAGACAGTGAGTGTCATTGTTGTTCTGTACAGCAGAGCGTCAGCAGTGCCTCCTTTCAAATGAACCGGCAGCCCATTATCCTCCTGCAGGAGAGACACAGGAAACAAATCACATTCAAGCATAGAAACAATCACTTTGACACAACTAGGAAAATTCAACTTCAGTGCACTGTTTGCTGCTTCCCCTTGTCCAAGATAAAAAGTCATGAAATGTTTCGGCTTCTGGAGTTTAAGATTCTCTGTTTGTATTATTATTAATCATTGTGTTTTTTAAGACTCTGCACCAACATCTCTCATGTTACTCAGTACACAGCGTGGACTGGATAAAAACTGATCTGGTCAGTCCCACACAGTGAGGAGAAGCAGAAGAACTATCCCAACACAGCTTCATAAACAGAAAGCACTGATTCATCAACACCTGCAAACTAAAGTGGGCAGAGAAAGGGGACAGTGATATAAAATGGCTGCTTTTCTGGACAATCAACTCATGTTGAGACACACAGAAAAACAACAGGCGTGGATGTTTTGATACACATCACAGGCTGCTGGATACACTGCCACACAAAGCCAAAACTGGTTGTATCACAAACATGTTGTCAAGTTTAGTCCAGGTGGAGTAAGGTTCTACACAAACTACACAGAAGTCATATTTTATTTTCAAAATGGCGACTCACACAGACAGAAGACAGGTCTGCAGCTTTGAATAATCACACTGATATTTTAGAGACGTCTGCCTGCAGGACTCCACACACAGTGTCACTGTTTCACTACATGACATGAGACTAAAACCTTCATTGAGCAGATCAAATACTGCACTGATGTTATTACTTTATAATCACAGCTGAGAAGGAAGAATTTATCTGGACATCAGAAGCTCGTTTTGACCGAGAAGTCTGTTCAGGACTATCAGTGTGAGGGATGCAGGAGTCTGATAACACCAGGACCACGTAATAAACATGGCTGCCATCTTACTTCTAAACCACAGACACTGTGCTAGGCAGAATACAACATTTACATGTATTATGATTCTCTGGGAACAATTTTATTAGTGATGCATATCGACCGGAAAAAAACCGTCTGACTTTTTTATTACACTTTGACAGCACGCTCTCTGGACACAGTAAAAGAGCATCTTATAATACAGTTAAGTATATTCGAGCGGTTTATTGAGTTTTACCTGAAACACCTTCTGTTGCTCTGGGACTCTGTTCTTGATCTCCCGGCGGGCAGAGCTGGAGATAGACCGCCGGGCCACCTGCTGGAGAGCCTGGAAACACCCGGAAACCAGCACAGTTACCACACACACGAACAACACACTGAAACCACTGAGTAAATCTATATCTATATAGTTTTTGGAGGACAAGAAATAACCGACAAGAAGCGAGAAAACACGAGTAAAAGTGGGACGCGTGCTAAGCTAATGCTAACTCATCCGACGTCCGTTACGGGTTTGACCTCTGACTAATATTTTGAAGCTAACTGTCGCCGCGTTTCTTGTTCCCGCCACTAGTTCAGAAAACACACAATAATCTCCCGAGTTAAAAGACAAAGATACAAGGCAGGAGGGAAGTTAAGAGCAGAAAATGAACTTACAAGTACGTTTCTGTACATCTTCACACGCAGACACACAAGGACACCGGAAAACTCTACTTCCGTTTTCAGCTTCGTCTTCTTCTTCGTGGAAATGAAGGTAGACTGCGCTCTACTGCCCCCTGCAGTTAAACACGAACCCAGCTCTGACGTAGGCTTCTCTAAAGGCTCAGTTCACCAAAAAATACAGTAAAATATCTTTCCTCCCCACGATTTATCGTTTAAAATACACTTTATTCTGACATCTGATATCCTGAAATAGTTTAATTTATAAACAAGTACAAGTTTCCTTCTGTAAATAACCAGGATTTAAAAAAAAAAATCTGTTAATGTTTACACAAATTAAAATGACAAATCAATAATCAATCATCAATAGAGTCTGATCTTATAATGTTAGGAGGAAAAAATACAATTATTCAAATATTTAGCATTTGAGTAAAGGAATATGAACACCAGGCTGACGGAGCGAAGTAAAGGACAAACCTGTTTTCATTTAAATGACAAATTTATTCTTTTAAAGCAACAATACGACACAGATGAAGTATCAAAAGAAATGTCAAACGCAGTGCTTGTCATAATTGCAGGTGACAGTTTATCTTGACGAAATGTATTAAGACAAAATAAAAAGTACAAAAAACACCAGTTACTCAGCAGATTTTAACATGCAGCATCTATAATCTATAATCTCAGTTCATTATCAGCTGAAAACGGCAGGATGTGAGTGTGAAACTACCTGTGTGCATTAGACTGACTCTAGTGTAAATGTTGAACACATAAACATTTATCACATGTATCTAATCACACTGTGTTACTGTTCTGTCATGCTGTACTGATAATCTTTTATTACTGCGTGTAAACAACAAATGAAGCTGCGACACCGTGTTAATGTGCATGTTCCTGCAGTAGATTTACACACCTGTGACTTAAAACTCCTCGAATCAAGGCAGCAAATTTTAAACCCACTTTAGACTCAAAACCCCTGAGGTCTGGCGTGCAAATACTGGCCTTACAATGCAAACATTTCTTAAACTCTTGAAATAAATACAAAAAATAAAACATGTTATTTGTACAGCTCCCAGGTTCCAAGCATGTTGTGGAACTTCCTCGGCACATTTTAAAAGTGCAATGACTCAGTAAAAGCTTGATTTTAGTTTAAAAGCAGGACGACGTCACAGACGAAACGAGGCACAAAGACGAGCAGCTCGAGCAGCTCCAGGATCAACATTAACAACTCCGTTACCCAGCATGCAACTCACACAAACAACACTCCAGCTCACATTTAACTGAAACATCAGCATCTCATAGTCCCGCAGGGGCCTGGAAAGGTCTGGAAACCCAAACTTTTCAAGCTCATTCCTGGGCAGAACTTCTTTTTCCTAAGATTTGAAATTCTTTCTGGGCTTTTATCAGATTTAACTGATAACAACTGACATCACTGTGATACCAGGATATAATGTTAGAGGAGATATGTTAAAAAATGATAAACAAAAGCAGTTTGGATTTTTTCAACTCTGTATTAATGCAATGTTCAGATGCATATTTCCCAAAAATGTCAAACCGTTCCTTTCAGATGGACATAAGAAAATCTAATGTTTAACACACAGGATCTGTGTGAATCCTAAATGAGTCCAGACAGGGAATTTATTTAATTAAATCTCTCAGCACTTTTCAAATCTTTCCAGGCCTGAATGGAAACTCTGTGAACATATATTTTGATATTTGGCTACTTTTCCATCCACTTTGGCAAATAATCAGCTGTCGTCAAGAGAATTTTAAACTTAAACTCATGTTTGATTATTGGAGAAGTTAAACTGTGGATGTTACATTTTGAAATGTCTCTGCCCCTCTGGTCCCTGCACATGAGACAGGATCTCTGCTGCTGCTGCAGAGGTGAGCTGGAGAGCAGCCGGTGTCTCAGTTGGAGATGTCGGCGCTGTTGTTGCGGTTGCCGTATTTGTGGTGGATGATCAACAGCACGACGCCCAGGAAGAAGCAGACGGAGCCCACGGTGATGTACGCGATGCCCAGGAACGGGTTCTTGCCTCCCATCCAGGAGATGGTGCTCAGGATCATTCGCTTCTGGCCTTCGAAGCTGCGAACAGGATAATCTGGGTTCAACAAGTTAAAGATGGAAACAGAACAAACCTGACCTCTAAAGTTATCGGTTTGACAGAGTGTGTACAGTGTCACGCTGTGATCTGACATGAAGGATACTGTAGACGACCTCCAGGGTGTAGTTCCCTCGGAGCAGAGTGGGAACCATGCTGTTCTTCTTGGGGATGATGCGGTAGAGTTTGCGGAAGGTGGGCAGAGCGGCGGTCCTCATCCACACGATGAAGTCCTCGTTGATGAAGCCGTTGTTCTGAGGGTCAGTGTCCAGCTCGTAGACAGGCCTGCGCCAGTTCACCGGCTTCGCCGTACCTGAGTCAGAATGAATGATTATTGATCAGTGATTGAACTCTGTATGTGTTACCTGTAAACTGGAAAGTCTCCCATCTCGTGTGTCTTTCACTGCCCACCTCATCTTTGTTGTGTAACTGATACCACTGACAAACAGTTCAATATGTTTCTAGTTTTCATGCTTTTCACTGTTTCTCTTTTTGTTTGGGTGTTTTCTCTCCACACTGATGTCAAACTAATTTTTCAAATACTCAACACATTTTCTCAGTTTTGGTCCCCGTACAAACTGACATATGGTTGTCATGTGTTTGCAGACTTTCTTCTCTGTACTCTCTGTTCTTCTTCGCTATAATGAAAAAAAAAAAAAAAGTAAAAAAGCTGCTGCTGATGATACCTTGGAAAACTGCTGTGAGGTTTGTGTTGTCTGTCGGGTTCCTGAACTTCACGTGCTTGTCTGTCCACCAGGCGATTCCTGTTGCCGTCATAGGAATCTGAATCTTTGTGCCGTTGGGGTCGTTGTAAAACAGCTCCAACGTGTCTGTGAGAGACGTAAAGAAGCCAATTAGAAATAATTCTTTAGTGAAATGAAGAGTGTGTTTGATGAACAGAACAGGAAACAGGCTCACCATTGAACATGCTGTTGGCGATGGCTCCACACGGTGCAATTGGCTTGTTCTCATGATAAGCGTATGGCTCACACTCCTTACTGGGTTTCTGTGAATGAGGAGAGTAAAGATTAATGGCACCACATGCTGACCACATTTAAAGCTGCAACAGACATGTTCAAACACACACCAGGCTGAAAACACACCGAGCGGTCATGTTGACTTGTTCCTTTATTTGACCGGTCACGCTACAAATGGGAGTGTGTAAAGTGTAAAGTCAACACAGTCCTGAATTATCCACCATGACAAGTGGGCAAAGAGTGTGGCCACAAAGACATGTGGCAAAAATAATCTGACTGAAAACTGAGGTTTTATACTCAGTAGAAGATTAAAAGTAAACTACTGTACGTGGACACCAGAACAAAGAACCGTATTCCTAACTAACCTTTGCTCTTTGGTCTGTGGTTAGTCCTGATAAAACTCAGGCCTGGCTGTTTGTTGAAAGCTTCAGACTGAGTGATGTGTGGAGCAGACATGTCAGGGAGGTTTGATGTACAACTAAGGCCTCCTAGTGCAGCATGAGTGAAAGCAATAAATGCATTTGTTAATTTAATATGATGCTGCAAATTCACGGGTCCTGCATTAAGAGAAGTATCCATTACACAGCACTGAGTGAGACTGGTGTGCAGTTAAACTAATGCACCTTCTCAGGATTTATGACATGTGACTTTGAGATCACATGTCCTCAGGCAGAGTTTCCTGGTGCAGCTTTAGTGAGTGTGTGATGATGCACTTCATATGGTACTCTGTGCTCTCAGTCATGTGCTATATAAGTGATTCATACCATGAGGGATTCAAGGTCTCCATTCAGCTGGCTGTCATCTCTTGATTTGACGTAGCGACGGTGGTTTTGGTAAAAGTTGGAGAGGCCGTAATACATGAAGACATTGTTCTGTTGATTGGGAGAAAAGTATAAAGGTCAAATCAATTAAACTGACTGAGTGAACTAGGTATGCAAAGCATTCTGTGTGTCTCAAACCATATTTCTCACTTCATATGGCTGGTCCAGGTAGAAGGGTATTGTGCAGGTACATGGCCTTGTGCTGTTCCAGCTGAAGTTCTGGGAGCAGTTGAAGCAGGGACTGGACATGTCGACTCCGGTGTAGTCAATCTGTAAGACAGCAAGCAAACCTATAAACCCTCTAAACATACAGAACCATGGGAACATCGAGCACCATGCCAAACTCCATTCAAAAATCGTCCATTTTAGTGATTAATGTGGTACCAGAGGATGACTTAACAATTTTTACTGAAAAGACATCGTACTGTAGTTATGTTATGATCATACACCAATTACACGTGTTTAATTCAAAGTCTACTAAAGTCTAATACGCTTTACACGTTAAGTAGTAGTTGTGTATTTTACGGGAAGATAATGGGCGTTGCAAACTAATGAAACAATCTTAGATGTGGATTTTATTGCTAGTTTTTGGGAACACTTGCGCCGAATTTCCCACAGAAACAAGGGCTTTCAAAACTGTCATATGGCATATGAAACAAAACCCGGAGAATTACAAATATATATGATCATAGTAAAATGCGCAATTTCTGAATGGATTTTGGTGCGGCTAGTCTGAGCACCAGAGCCAGCTCCTCTTAGAGTACTGACATTATGTCGCGTTACAACATATAACTCCAGATTTACTCTGACACTCCTTGCCCCGACATTTCATATAACGTTACCTCAAACTCCTTGATGTTGTTGGACGTTACATACAGGCCGATGCCGATGGGGATAAAGATGAGTCCGATGATGAAGAAGGCAGGGAGGACGGTGCCCGCGGTGAGGATCGGCTGCCATGCGGGAAGTCTCTGCTGTTTAAACGCGGTGTTTTCGGGCTTCTTGCTCCGCAGAGTCCCGCCGCCGGGCCCCGACACGGTGATGTGTCCATCCTCGTCTTTGGCGTTGTAACTAGACGCCATCATGACTGCTGCTCGTTATTACCAAGTTTTCGCTAACGTTAGCCAGCTAGCACCGTTAGCTCCCCGCTGTCACTAACCTGTAAACACACCGGATTTAACGGCCCACACGCGCTGACATATAGCGATTAGTAACTTAAATCACGTCACTAAAGTAACGTCGCGAGTGTTTTTAAGATATTCGGTGATTTAATCCATTACTGTAATCACCAAACGGCTAGCTAAAACGCTAGCAACAGCTGCGTCTCCAGGAAGTTTACAAACAAGTGAACGCACCTCCAGGTGACGTAACTGGTTTGGTTGCAGATGCCTTCGGGTACTGTCGGGAATATCGTAAATTATTATTTAATCGATCCAAAAAAGATAATGTATGGGATATTTAAAGGACACACCTGCAGAAAGTTTAGAAAGAGCCACAGAGTGACCTCAGATAGACATAGAGCCTCAGAACGACCATAAAAAGAAACAGTACAGCCACAGGGAGACTCAAAACATACATGACATGACATACAAGAGATGCACAATGACAACAAGGAGACACAAAACGTGTTGAGTGTGTTGTATCTTTCAGTTTGGATGTCTGGCTTCTGTGTAGGAGGGGTGGCGGGCTTACTGCTTACAGCTGACACAGCACATTTGTTACATTATTTCCAGCAGAAATGAGACATAACAAAAATGTAACATTTAACATTAACATGATCTTGGAATTACAAGCTTATGTGACGTACATGAACGCATCATACATGTATTATATAGGATGAGAAATCAGCAGAAAACTGCTAAACAGTCTTTAATGTCAGCACTGATAGAAGTTTATTTATTATAAACTATCAGACAAATCCACAGTCCAACAGTTCAGAGTATATATGATCATCATTCATTCAGTACCTGCTTCTACCATCAGGAAGTGGTCCTCACTGTGCATCATCATTTCTGTGATTCAAGTCACAATAACCAGAATATAATCACATGGACTTCATACATGATGTGTGTTTAAAATGACATTTAAACAGAAAACACAGATGTTCGTTGTTTTAAGAAGCTTTTTGCTGAGAAACAAACTTCAAATTCAGAATTTGTATTTGTGTATGTGTGTGTTTTGATAACACACAAATTATATGCAAATGATTCATTCTTATATTCCCCACACCATCAAATATACTTTAAACTGACACGTCATTGATTGACTATTCCTACTTTCAGTGCACTTGAGTAATTCAGCAGCTTGTCAGCATGTCAGCTGTCGGTCAAACTGTCTGTGCAGGATTAGATTTAAACAACTTTAAACATAACACAAGCTGAAAGGCAAATCTGAATAAGTCCATGTCAAAAAGTCTTCTAATTTCTAATTAATAATTTTAAATCCTGATTTTTTTTAACTCAAAAAAGAAAAAAGAAAACCAAAACTGAACCTCTTCTGACTCTTTTTCTGTCATGTAGCATAGATGACCCACAGTATATCTATTAACTATTATGTATTAACTTGGAACCTGGAAAAACAAAACTCATGGAAGCTATGTATTATGTATATTACTATAGTTTTAACTTTTGTGCTTCTTTAGTTCCTCTCTCCTGCTGAGCAGTTGTAACAAATTTAGATGTTCTCATTCTCTTTCTGATTCTGTTTTTATTTTCAGAGTCACATGTGAAAATCGTTCTGATATCTTTCAGTTATCATGATTTGCTTGGAGTATAAGTCAATGAATGAAGTTACTTTGCTGCTCTACTTCTGTTTGACAATTCAAACTGTCTGGCACATTTATAGCAAACAGCTAACATTACTTCTGCTCCTGAATCACTCATTTCACTCTTTGTTTGCGTCGTGTCTTGTTGACAAACTGTAAGAGCAGCCGTACGGTTGCTCTACAGAGGAAGGAGTGGTGTCTCAGGATTGATGTCGTCTCATAAAAGAAGAAAATCTCCTCATCACACACCTTCAGGTTTCATCTCATGACCTCAGAGGTCAGAGGTCACAGCTCAGCGTCGGCTGTTTACCGAGTCCATCAGTGAACCTGTGGTAGAGAATCACAACAGACGTGTTTCCTCATGTTGGCTCCACAAACATATCAATATCAACATGTAATCATATGAAACACTGTCAATGTAAAAATGTTGATTAGAGGTGATTTTGGTGTCAGAATGAACTGATATTAACCAGCAGCTGAAGAGTTTGTCCTCTCAGCTGCTCATTAATACAGTACAGTAACTTTAATAAAGGCTGCATTTCTGTATGCTGACTCTCTTTCATGAGAGCTGTTATTATTTTATAGAATCAGTAACTGAATATCTTTGGGTTTTTGACCGTTGGTTTGATAAAACAAGTGATTTCAAGACCTTTTATTCTGCATTTCTCTCTGTTTCCTGACATTTTTTAGACTAAACAACGAAGGAATAATGAAAATAATCAGCTACAGCTCTAGTCTGTTTTCACAATATTGATGTTATATTGACATATTGGAGATCAACCAGCCCTGTTCAAAGCTTTAATTCTCTAAAGTTTCTCTCCAGGCGACAAAAGGAGAATCTGAAAAGCAGCTTCTTATTTTCAGTCCTTGTCCTACACCTCGTCTCTGAACCGTTTTCTCAGAGGAAGAGGACATGGCATGACCAGGCTCTGATGTGATTTTAATAATCCCGCTCAGCCTCTGATGTTGTTCCCAGGAAGAAACATTTGATACACTGAAATCTCCGTGCAGCAGCCCTCGGGGTGAAGTCATGGCCAACACGCTGCAGCTGAAACAAAAACACTCAGCTTGTTATGGATCAGCGTTTGACGCTCTCCTCATGTTTACCCTCCTGTTTTCCAGATGCTTCCTCCATCTCTCAGTCCTCACTGCGTTGTTCATCTTTCCTTACTGCAGCTGTGTTTCCCACTCCCTCACTCTCTTGGCTGTTTGGTTATTAGAAGCTAATTAAGACAGCGCAGTTTGGTCTCTGGTCTCCTTTTAAAAAACACGTTCGCCTGCAGATAGTTGTGGTTTATTGACCTGTGTTTGATCAGAGACTGCAGTGATGAAGTTTCAGTCTTAGGATTTATAACTTTAGAGATTTCTACATGGGATCAGTTTCCTCTCGACGTGGTCATTCTGTATTTTTATACTTGTCCATGAGAGGGAGCTGGACGCTCACTGTGTCTCCTATGTCAAATATCACACATGAATATGCATCAGTGTGTATGATGACTTAAAGAGGTTTTTTTATGATTGACAGTGATTGACACTATTCACATTGTGTTGAGTTTCATATTTGGCACATACACTTTTTTATAAGACTCTTATTTTCACACAAGCCATGGAAACATCACATGAAGCGTTCATGAACATGTAAGCTCTGAAAATTAGTTTTCATGGTTGTTCAGTTGTGGTTCATTTAGCTGCATGGGTTAATGTTATGGAGGTTTCCTGGTTGATACTCACCCTCTGTTAAAGTGACACAAAACTCACACACACACACACACACACACACATAAAATGAAAGCTACTGAGCAAAGCCGTACTTGGTTCAGAGATAAATAGTTTTTATTTTGGTGCCTGTCACAGATGATGGCGGTTCATCCTCCACAAACAATTCACAGTGCTTCAGTGACTGGAAACCTCCATAAGTTGTGGTGAAATAAACACATGCTATGACAAATATGAATGATGAGATTAAAAGTCTAAACTACTGCCCAAGGATCAAGATGAAGTTAAACAAAATTGAGCTTTCACATGCAAAGAGAGGTGCACAAACATAAAACCTTAAAAACCTGCCCTTTACATTACAGAGAATCTTTCCTGAAAACATGTCAATCTGCAAACTGAAGGTGTGAGTGACAGAAAATAATACGCTGTGGTAAAAACGCAGCATCACACACACAGTCCCACAGTTGTGCATGTATACTGATGTAGCCTGTATCTCATATTTGGCAGCAGAGTTGGCGACAAACTCAATCATGATGTGTTCACGTTGAGTCGTTGCCATGGCAGCGTGTTTTAGCCCTCAGCTCTTGCCTCCTGCTGCAGAGGCAGAGCCGCAGCACACTGTCGACTTCCTCAGCTCGATTTTCATCGACTGGCTCTCAGCCCGCGACTCTAACCTCGCCACCGTCGACACTCCCAGAATCGCCTTGCTGGTGGGTTTCATACCTTTTGACATAGGGATCCTTGTGGCCGTGCTCCGAGCTGACTGCACATCCGAACTGGGCTGGAAGATAAACAACAAAACAACATAAGACACAGGAAAGTGGTGATCAGTTGTTGACTGGATTTATGGAACTGTGTTGTAGATATTACTGTTATTCTGAAGCAGGAACTGCACTTAAATAAACATTCACACCAGTGTTAACTGGGCCTTGCTCTCCTGGATATTAATTAACAACAAGTTTGGTCACGAGGCTGTTTATCTTTAATCTTTAAGTGCTCAGACTGCAAAAAGTCAAACTGGTCGTTTTGTGCTCGTGTTTGGTTAAAAGGAGGATATTTGTCAGTTGGGAAATTTGTGTTCGTCTCTACAAAACCTTCAGAGAGACTTCTCTCGATCGAATGCGTGTCAGATCATTCCAGTGTTAGTTCATACCAGTGAGATCAGTTTGCTGTTTTATACCTGGAGAGAGTGCTATCTAGGGAGCACACACCACCTGCTTTCATTTTGAAACATTTCAGAAGCAACTGAAACGTAAAGAAATTAGGCATTGTTCAGAAATCTGTGCTGCTTTGTATGGTGGAGTCAAAACATTCAGAAGGAAAGACAGATGGAGGACATTAGATATGATGACCAGCAGAGCTCTCACCACTGACTGTGTCGGCCTGGAGGCTGCTGAGGTGATGGGTGTGATTGTTATGCTGCTTGTCATTTTGCTTGGAGTCATCTTCCCCATCGAGGGTTGGCGTGGCGAGCGGAGCACTGTTCCTGTTGATGTTTCCTTGCTTTCTGAGCTCATGCCGAGAGGTCTGAGCGTCAACACCGGACTACTGCATCTCTCAGAGGGCCTTTTAAACTGTGGACCCAGGTGGATGTGGATCTTGTTGTCCTCTGTTGTGATAATGTTGCTGTTGGTGTTGTACTTCCTGACAGGTGCAAGCCCAGGGTGCTTCTCTGGGGTCACCTTGATCACAGTGCGGCCCCCCGTGATTTCGTGAGGGTCCGGTGAAGCACAGGCTTCAGCCACAGGAGTGGTGCTGACCGTGATGATAGACACTGGAGAATGAACGCTGCCAGAGCTGCTGCCGTTGGTCTTCTCCGGACTCTTGGCCCTGGAGATTGTGGTTATTGTGACGGGAGATTTGGCTCGATCGAGACCTCCCATCACGTCACAGGCTTTGCTCTTTGAGGTCACAGTTGTGGGCTTGGGGACAATGGTGATGCGAGGTTTCTGAAGGCCGAGAGTCGGGATGATGGTGGTGCTGGAGAAGAAATCCTCAGCTCGCGGGCTGGTGATCTCCAAGGTGGCAGTGCTGTTCTCGTGATCTGGGGTCACTCGGATGTGAAGCGGCTGACCTGGTTTTTGGGACATGGTCATCTCCGGTGGGAGCGAGGACGCCCCGTTGGTCTTCTCAGGACTGGTCTGAGTGAGTGTGATTGCTTCTTTCTTTTTCATCCAGGGCACCCAGGATTTTCTTGCTCCGAGTTCTGAAGATGCTGGAGGGTATCGTTCAAGAACTGTCGGCTTTTTAAGACCCCGTTGTCTGAGGTTGCTCATTAAGTGGTTTTCCTCGAGGACTGATTTTCGGATGAAGCCGGCTGTCGTCTCATCCTCACCAGGCTCGCCGGCCATCACATCTGTCTGCACTGCTGTGGAGGTAACCGGGACATCCACCATCCTCCTACCGTTCATACTCGGCCTCAAGGCGCGACTGTACCTCTTGGTGGCTTCCAGTTCCTTGGTGAGGCTGTCTACTTCTTGACTCATGCTCTTCTTCTTCTCTTCCTCCTCCATGAATCTCTGCTGCAGGACAGAATAATCCACCTGCAGCTGGGAGAGCTGGTCCTCCTTGTTCATCAGCTCGTGGATTTTCTCCTTCAGGGCCTGGACGTCCGCCTGCAGCTCTCTGGTTTTAGCCTCCTCCATCTTGCAGCGAATCCTCAGCTCGGCCTCAGGACTCATGACCTCGCCTCTCTCTATTGCTTTGTTTCTGGCGATCTGACTTTTCATTTCTTCCAACAGCTTAGAAAGGGTGTTTGCTTTGTCCTGCTCTGTTCTGAATTTCTTCTCGAGCAGATCATACTCATCCTCTGTTTTCATTAAATCTCCCTCCACCACCTCCAGTTGTTTGAGCCTGCTCTTAAGTCTTTCGATTTCTAGCGTGAGCTCTTTTGCTTTGTTGTCTTCATCTGGATTTTTGTTACTGTCCTTGTTGGCCCACTTTCTCTGCATTTCCCTCTCTGTCTCCTCGAGTCCGTCCATTCTTATTTTCATACCACTTAGTTTGTTATTTAGCTCCCTACACTTTTCCTCTTCACTTGCAAGTTTAGTCTTTAACTCATCTTTCTCTTGAGTGAGCGTTGTCACTCTGACCTCCATCTCTGATTTGAATTTGAGGAGTTTTTTGCTCTCCTCGATCAGCTTCTCTGTGACCTCTGTGACCTTGCCTTGCTCTGCTTTAAACATCTTACTTAAATCATCACTCTTCTGTTCTTCCTGTTTAAGTCTCTCTGCCATGTTTTTTCTTTCATCTACCAGTATGACTGTGAAGGATTTCAGCTTCACGAGATCGTCTTTAAGGACCATTTCTGCCTTTTCAAACTTGGACTCTGATGACTCGAGTTCTTTCAGTCGGGTTTTCACTGTCTCCAGCTCACCGGCCAGATCCTTCACAACACGCTTCTCTTTTTCCAGGTTCGTATGAAGCTGAGAGCACTCTGTTTTGCTCCTGTTGAAAGCCCCCTCCAGCTTCTCCAGTTCAACCATTCTCTTCTGCAGTTTATCCACCTCCAGCCTCAGCTCCTTGCTGTGGTTCTCCTCATCCTGCAGCCTCTTCCTCAGCTCCCTGCACTGAGTCTCTGTTTTGGTGATCTCCTCGTCCTTGCCCTCCATCTCCAGCACCCTCTTGCGCAGATTCTCCAGCTCAGCCATGAGAGACGAATTGCCACACTCCCCTTTGCTGATCTTCTCCCTCAGCTCCTGCAGGTCCTCCTCTGATTTTTGCAGCACTTTGTTGCTCTCCTCCAGCTCCTCAATCTTGCGCGCAAGTCCTGCCAGCTTCAGCCTCAGCTGTCGGCTTTGTGACTCTTGGTCGGCCAGCTTTGCGGTCATCTCCTCGTGCTCCTGTGTGAACTTGGCCGCTCTGTGCTCCAGCTCGGCCTCCAGCTTCAGGACCTTCTGTCCGTCCTCCTTGGCGGAGTCGGTTACAGCTGCCAGTCGCTGCTCCTTTTCCTGCAGCTTCTGCGTGAGGTCCTGGATCTTCTGGCTCTGCTGGTCGATCTGCTCGATGTGCAGCTGCCGCTCGTCTACCAACATCAGGGCAAAGGACTTGAGCTTTACCAGCTCCGCTCTGACCTTTTCCAGCCTCCTGCTGTGGTCCTTGTCCTTACGAGCCTGGTAGGCCTTTTCCTGCTCCAGCAGCCTTTTGAGTCTAAGAGACAGAAAGAATAAGACAAGATGTTAATATCAAACATACAGTATTTTAAACAGAAGGTTGTATCAATGCAGATGTCATCAATCCTGATTCAATTTCACATCAAAATGTTGACAAATATGCTTACAATCATGAATCATTGGATGCAGAAAAGGAATAATCAGTCATTATGAATCAGTCCTGTGTCCTCATGTGAGAAACTTTTGTTTTTCACAACCCCTCCCATGACATCTGGTGCCCAAATCTAAATAATTACGTATTGTTTCCTTTATTCCTGTATCAGATGAGGAAAGATTGGACACATCTCTAAAAAAGCCCGACCAGACTCTGAGTAAATGGCAGCAGCAGGATAACAGAGGGAACAAAAGAAATAACAAGAGAAGCACATGAAGGTCTGAACTGTTGTGATTCACTCTGACAGAGCTTACCCCGTCCTGTCCAGAGTTCACTAAAGGGAGGAATTACAGCTGCAGGTCAGTGAGTTGGGAGCTTGTGGGATTTAGTCATTTCTGCTGCGACTTACCGAGCTGATCACAGTCAGTTGAGAAGCAGAAAACACCCCTATAGTAGACGTTTGTTTATATGGGTTTTAACAGGCTCCATGACGATGAAAACGTTGATTCAAAGGTTTTTCTAGTTGTAAAACTATGGTTCAAACACTGGGTTATATCCGACCAGTGACTCACACTAAGAAGAGTACAACGAATAGCAAGTTTTGCTGTGTTAAAAACAGTCACCTCTGTTTTTTTGACATTGATAAGCACTGAAGCAACTCTGTAATGTGTAGACTTGAATGTTCAAAAACTGTAATAGAGTTGATTATTATTATTATTATTATTATTATTATTATTTTTATACTTGAAACCAACTTGTTCATATGAAAAGTCATCCAACCACATTTCATAGGATTTTTAACCTGCGTCTTATTTTCCCATGTTTTTGGGTGTAAATGTTTGAGAAGGACAAATATCTGTGTATCTGTTTCAAGACTGTTTCTTCTCTGTTTCTTTGTAGATGTGGTCGGAAGTCACAGGGTCCTGGAGTATATGAGTACATCACTGCAGCCAGGTGAGATGTGAAACTGCTGGAGGTCAGCAAAGACGAGATAATTGAGGGAATGTTAAGTTACTCTTTAAAGTTTCATTTTGTATTATTTGTGCTAATACGACAGCTGGACTGTCTTTGTAGTCTCTAACTGATCTCCCTCCAGTCTCTCTGTCTTTACAAAGCAGATTCATGAAGTGCAAAAAACTCTGTACACTTGCATCACCCTCTGGGAACTGAATGCAGTTGTGTCCACTCGCATCTTTATATACAACTGAGCTGCATCTAAAATTCACCTTGTGTTCTGTCTGAAAGTCATTTTGAACACTTATCCTCCTCCTTTTTAAATAAATACATGAAGAACTTTTAGAGCCTTTCACTTTCAGTTATATTGTAGTTTCTGGTTTGTACAGAGCACATGACGGATGACTGTTGATATTTTGCTTCTGATTCTCTTCCAGGGGAGTCACATGATAAGACTTTTAGCCTGTCGCTCTTTCTGCACGTCTCTTATGACTATATGAAGATCAACTTTTCTATCTGACTTTTTGTATTTTCTCTTCTTTTTAAAACAAACAAACTCACCTTCAGTCGACAGATATGATTAAATAAAGCAGATCCAGTTGTCTTGACATAGTACTCGTAGATGTCTTACTATCTGAGTCACTGACAGTCTTCATATACTTGTTGATTTTTACATGGTCACTGATTTATACTTGCATCAAAACACCAGGATAAAGCAGTAAGAGGCACAGCAGAGCTGCCAACAAAGTTCAGAGAATCCAACCTGCCTGAGTTAATGCCCTGCTGGTGAATGTTTAACTAATCTCTGCAGGAGTCTGAGAGAGAGTCTGCTGCAGTTTCCCTTTCATATGGGGCACGCACAGTCACATCAGACTCTTTGAGTACATAAATAGGTCTCAGCACTGCACAACAGGAGGTCTGAAAGTCTGTTATCAAAAAAACAAATCTCCAAATTCTGCACAAAGAGACTCACAGTCATCTATTTCTCCTGTGTCAAAAAGTTCTCCCCCGAAACTCTGCTCAACTTACCAACAAGTTTGGATGCAGGGCAGGTTGATCCATATCTGAGTGTGTTTTTAAAGCTGAGCAGGAGCCAGACTGCTGCTGCTGCTGCTGCTGCTGGGAGTCTCACAGGGGCAGAGAGGGAGGGAAGGAGGGGCCCCGACACCGCGGGGAATTAGCCATCACATTCCAAACATGTCATCAGTGGACAATGAAAAAGGTGGATGTTGTGCTAAACAGCACAGCTCTGCTGGCTGTTGATGTCATTCACCCCTCCATATATGGTGCACAGAGGCTGTGGACACCGAGGAGGAGGGGTTCGAGTCGGGGTGGAGGGGGGGGGCTTTCAGTGAGCTCTTCCTCTTCTTTCTAATCGTTTTGTTTTCCCCCGGGGGGAAGGACTGTGCAGCAGGTATGACATAACACACGAGGTCACTTTGAAGTTCAAACATTTCTTTTCTTTTCTTGTTCTGTTTCTTCTCCTTTTCCTAAAAATGCTGCTCCAGGTTGACCTAATTGCCTCCTGTCCGTCTTGCAGCCCAGCAGCGTTTCCATAGAAACGAGGCAACAATGCAAGGCGAGACTTTTTTGTTTTGGAGGGGACAATGCCAGACTTGCACAGCCTTTCTCATTATAATCCCCCTGTATCGTGCAAAGGGAGAGGACATGGATATAAATTCTCCATAGTGGCTAAATTGTATGTGTGTGAGATCATAGTTTCAGACAGCAGAGGAGGCCTGTGGTTTGCATTGCAGAGGCTCCTAAATGAGCCAAATATGAGCGGTGCAAAGAGCTTACAGATGCAGAGGCTTTCTATCACTGCTCTTCATTATTCCAAATACATGTTATACATAAATATCACCAGGACAAGAGAGCACTTTGTACATTAATTGCTGTGTTTTGTGGCTCAGATACTTGCACTTTTGTTGGCTGCTTGTAATTTTGGAGATGTCACACACATTACAAGTCTGACTGGATAAAAGCCTCTGTGATATGTTCTGGTAATTTCCAGAGACAAGGTCTGTAGCTTTAATGAATCAGGACTAAAGGAAATTACAGCATGATGATGCCATTTGTTGTAGAAGTTTAAAAAAAGAGGCATCCTAAGGAGAATAATGCAAAACTCTCTTCCTGTGTATCAATTACTGAGACTTAGTCCTGCAGACATTCAATACAAAAAACATATTCCAGTAATGTCCTTATCCACCTCCTCTTCATGTCCACTTCCTCCTCATCAAACCCTCCCATTGCCAGAGAAAAAACTGCATAAAATGAGCAGCAAATGGTCACACTGTGGAAAACAAACGACCACTGGTCCAGACTAAAATATGATATATGAAGGTGACCAGACGATGAAGTTTATGACTTCATTTCAGTTCACTGTGTTAAGCACTGATCAGACTACATGTTTTTTGTCTTTCACAATGGTTGTACCAAACTGATCTTTGATTATGTCACTCTAAACGGCCCGTTCGTCGTTCCCAGTGTTCATATTGCCTGCCTACCAGAAAACTCTCCCGCCTCTCTGTGTCACCTGATCTTCACTCACCAGCACACCTGCTCTTCATTTTCTCTCGTCAACACACCAGTGTACAGTTTATACTGGTCCCTTCCCTCTGTACCTGCACCCAGACCTGAACCTGGACCTGAACCTGCATCTTTTTCCTTAATCTGTGAACACTTCTGTTTGGACTCCTTTTCTCTGAGACTTTGTGTTAACATCTTTGATCTGTGTCTCTGCATCTGAGTCCTTGTTTGATATCTGTTGAGCTCTTTCAGTCTGGACCAAAGTGGCTGAAACGTTCTGCACCTGAAACCAAAGGTTCCATAGTCACAGTTTCATCTCGTCATTTATCAAATCAGAAAGGCCTTTGGGAATCCTGTAGCACTCATTTGACCGACTGCCGGCTTTAAAAGCACTTGGAACGACATCTCCGGCTTTCATTTGCCAACTTTTTGAGTTTTTCCCAAACTCAGTGACCTTAATGAGGCACAAGTCTTTCTACATGACATTACCCAACACCAGAGTTTAATATAAACAAAATGAATAATGTCTCAGTTAGGAGGGGTTTTGCAATCCTCTGTGATTTAGACTCCATAATCAATTACCACAAATGAGTGGACTCTCGTATAAAACTCTTGCCAACTGCAGCTTTAGATTGTAAATATATAATAATTCCTCTGACATAGAACTCAGATTTCTCCTCTTTGGTCCCAGAGCTCAGAGTATCTATCATTATAACCTTGTTGGCAGATGATGGCTCTGCAGAGAGGCTCTCCCTGTTCGGATCTATTCATAGCCTCAGTGCTGACAGAGGCCCGTCAGAGAGAGAGAAGAAAGCCCCAAACACTCATAAAACTGAGCCGAGCTGAGCCCACAGCAAACACATCAGACCAGGAGATGCTGATCTGAAGCTAATTATAGTCACAATAATTACCATCCTTATTAACATTCAGAACAGACGAGTCAACAACAACGCTTTGACACTGCGGAGGCACAGTTGTTGTCGACTGTTTAGGGGGTAAAAGCTCTTTTTTTTAGGCTGCATTTTAACACGAATTGGAATTGTCCACCACTGTGAAATTACAGAGGATCAAACCTACATTTTTCTGAAGACAGACATGGTTTACTGGTTTAAATCCTGACTTCTCAGACCACATAAACCCCCACCAGACTGGGACCAGGGGCCTCGGGGTGGCCTAGCAGTTAGAAGTCATTGTTCCACATGATAAAGCTCACAAATACTGTTCAATTGTCTGGTTAAAGGTGAAGTTTATAAGTTGCTAATCTGCAGCAGCAAACAAATGTTGACTCTGAACATCATTGTTATTATCAAATGCCACCAACAGCATGACTTTAAACCTGCAAAAACTTATTTGGCCACCGAGTGGCAGTGGAAACAGGTTGTGAACAACACTGACATGTCATCACCTTTTAAGTTGGTGTGTGAATGTTTTAGCAAACAGCTGCTCATTTCCACAGTCAGCAGTTACAGATGACACATGATCATACATGTGGAGTGGTTTGTCTCCACCTGATGAATCTAAGTCCAGTACTCCTTCTCTTTTAGCTCTGGTTTTGGTCTCCTCCACCTCCTGAGGGAAATATCTTCTCTTTAGCTGTTAAATGCTGCACCATGTTCACCAGCTGCTCTCTGACTGAGTCTGTCTGCTGTTTGCTGCTGAGCAGGTAGAGGACAGAGGATTTAACAGCTGTTTACTGCTGCGGTGAGGATGCACCAAAACAGAAAACACACCACATTTGTGGTAAATGAGTAAAATGTGTAAAACCACTGGTCGGGGCCATCCAAAGGTACTACTGCATGTTAGGTCTTTGCTTAATTAATTCACTTAAGTTTGTATTATGAAAGTTAAAATGACTCTTCTGTCTGTCACATGTACGGATTTTAAAATGCCAAAGACACATATGAGTTTACTTTTCCTGAATTCAGTGCAGTTGTGTTACAAAAACTACAAAAACTAAAAATAGTGATGGAATTTTTTGCAGCAGGTTTCTGACAGCATTTTTAAAAAAATAATTTTTCCTTGTGCAGTTGTATCAGGCCATGACAGTTGTTATGCAAACATATCCTGTAATCGTCCAGCAGGATCTCTGCAGGGAGTGACATAACCCTCTCTGCGCTCAGAGTCGACTCATTCATGATATCACCTGCAGTGAATCTGCACACTGACTGCAGCCAACAGGAATGTGTTATCAGTCAGAGCTGAGAGCTCAGAGCAGGGCCACTTTAAAGCCAGGAGACACTGAATGTGGACAGCTTCAAATGAAAATGCCATCAGTGAGAGTGAGTGCAGCGAGCAGGTAGACAGTGAGGTAAACAGAGAGGATGAAGGACGTGGTTATGAGCCATGAACAGAGATATGAGCTCCAGTGGAGGTGAATGAGGTGCAATGAAGTGTTATTCCAGTATCTGAAGTTTTATGGAGCATGGGGAGCAGATGTCAGTGAGTGTATGACGTGATGTTTTATTGTGCAGATTTCCTCTTGTCATCTCCCTCATCTGTCTGCTTGGACGAGTGTTTGGATAACGAATCAGCAGGACTTTATGTGAAAATCAAAACAGGGAATGGAAGAAGAATGGAAAAATGGAATGATATCCACTCAAGTATGCATACTTACAGAGAAGAAACAGAAAAAGAGAAAAGTTTAATGCTGCTGAATAAATCTGAAATCTACAAGGAGAATGTTCCTGCAACTAAAGCATAAAACCTAAAGGCAGAGTCACTGGATGTTTCAGTGACCCACAGCACAGCAGGGTGCCTGGCTGGATGACCAGAGGAATGTCTAACAATATATAATGTGGAGCAAGTCCATGTATAGAGACAAGGCAAGAAAACTTTGAAGTCAGTTCTGGTGTGTGTTTGATTTTCTTTTTTTAGCTTGGTGCGGCTCGCGACAACACACTAAATGAGAGGTACTCAGTAGCCAGTGAGTTATCCATAATGTAGGAAAAACTTCAGACTTTCAGCAGCACGAGATAAAAGCAAAGTAAGGCCCTGTTCACACCTGGCATCAACGTACAGCCCAGGATCTGATCTGCTCTAAGTCCAGACTGAGTTGGTTCATCAGGATGAAAACTAAAAAGCCATCAGAGTCATTTTTCTGATCAAATAAAAACTTTGGGGAGAGTCTCTCCTGCAGCTCAGAACCTGAAGGTTTTCAGTCGGAGCTGCTGCGTGTCTCATGTGATGACTTGATAAGGCACGATTCATCACCCTCCCTATCTGATCCATCATCCAGAACCCTGCTCCGGGTCTTATCTGATGCCTCCCACCAGACAAATAAACATGAGTGTTTTTCAAAAACAACCTATCATGTACATGCATGTTTGCATCCGAACATTAAGAATCCAAAGGTACTGATTCTTACTGAGACCATAAAGGATGGAGCTGACATATTAGACATATTACTACACAGCTCAGCTGCTCTGTCATAACTTCATCAGGCATCATACTGGTACTGAGGTTTGTCCTTGTCTTTACTGATGAGGTTTAACTACATCATATACTGTGTACTTAATGTTTTCACATAACTTTGAATGTTTTTCTCTCAGCTGTTAGTTTCTATTCATATCTGTACGTCATGAAACTTGTTTGAGTCGGGTAATCTTTGTTTGAAACATCCAGGAGGTCACTTTAAAAACACTTTGTGTTGTTCTGAAGAGTTTTTCAGAATCCTCAAAGACTCTTTGAACCATCTAGAAGAACAAACATTCCACCTGCTGCACAATGAAGATGAGCCTCAGTTTCCCACCAAAACAAGATGGCAGCCCTGGATGGAGGCCTCAGATAACATGCTGTTTGTGTTGTACTCATCATAACTGGTCACTCATTCATGTCAATAACGAAGTATGGAAGTCATAAAGTGTCGAGAGAGGGACTGACACAGTGTTGGTTTTGTTGTTTTCAGGGGTTTGAGGGGAGTAAGGAGAATATAGAACACGTTATAGTTCACTTTGGGAAATCTTTGATGTCAGAACCAGGTATTTTATCGACACCAGAATCAAAACAGTTTAAATAACATCCGGTCCTAATCCTGACCATGATCAAAACAAGGATGTGACTCATACCTGGGATCCCAGTGTAAACTCTAACACACACACACACACACACACTCTCGGTCCTCACCTCTCCCTCTCCTGCTCCAGCAGGTTGGTGAAGTCGTCGCTCTTGTTCATGAAGTCGGCGTGCTTGCGTTTCTCGTTGTCCAGCTCCGCGACGGTGCGGCGGTGACATTTCTCAGCCAGCAGCAGCTGCTCCAACATGCGTCTGTACGTCTCCTTCTGTTTGTCCTCCAGTCGGTCCAACTGACGGGGAAACACGCCAACACTCATTATTACCAACGACTCACACACTCCTGACACCACATCTGTTCAACGCAGGATCCCAAACCATTAGCCATGGTCCTGGTGATGGTAACAATGAGCAGAGAGACTCTCTCCACACAATTCAGATATTTTCACGCTCACTGCACATTTGTTCAGCCTTTTTACTGTATTGCACCCTGCAGACTTCACTGAGCATAGCAAATTATATTCTAAAGTAGAAACCACTGCCATTCAGCACAGAAAACACCAGGGTTTTAGGCTCTGGTTTTACTTGGGTGAACAAAATGCACCAAAAAAACAATAGTTTAGACAACACTGGTACTCTATATATCATCTGTTGCAGCTAAATAAACTGTTTTGATACATATTATTTTGGTGAATGGTGAATTCCTGTATGTTCCCAGTGGAGGACACTGTGGTCATGTTTTCAGTTTTTATTCTTTCTCAGAATTTAGGGCTTTAACAACCTTGGAGGAGTTTATATTCTGAGTCATAACTTTTACTCAGAATCCCAGTATTTTTCCACAAGGATTCAATATTTCACTTCATTTCATGGGTCCATAAAGTCCTGGTAATTTCCTTGAAAGCTGAAAGAGTTATGTAGTCTGGCATTAATTACAGGAAAAACAAAGACAAATTTCTGTGTCAGTTATCAATTTTCTTTGAGAGAACTTGAACAATAGAGGAGAATATAATGTAGATGACCAGCTGTTGTCGCTATGAAAAATCCAAAGAAAGAATTCTGGATGCTAAAGGTTTGTGAGGCTTTTTTCTAACATCTCCATGCTTCATTTCAAAAATGTTTTGTAATTTGGGATTTTCTGTTTGACTCCCTGCTGAGTCTTTAGGTCGGTCTAATCCTAACTGACATTGTTCAGTATATTCTTTCACCCACCTCGGCCATGGGCATCTCATACACGTCGTCTGTGCTGTTGCTGCTGTGGGTGAGCAGTCCGTCTCTCTGCAGCGCCTGCAGGGGTTTGGTGGGGACGGCTGAACCGTAGTGAGCCTCCAGAGTCTCCGGTCTGGTTCTCTCAGACTTCAGCAGGCTGATGATGTCCTCTCTGGCCTGAGGAGACACAAAAACACAACAACTTCAATGCCCTGCATACACACTAACTAACAGATATTAACACTCTGTGGGTGTTTGGGTGATCAGAGTCGGTTGATTGAGGACTTGAATTTCTTTTATCTTTATGGACGAAGACACTGAACCTTTGAGAACTTTAGGTGGTGCTCTATATTTCCCGATAATATATATATTTTTGAAAATATTGGCACCTTTTTTGTCTGTTAATGAGGTTACTAGAGGTCATAAACTTCTCTGCAACAAACAAACATGGCTGAAATGATCTTTAAAAAGATTTATGGTGTCTGTTGTGATGTTTGCCTTCATGAATGTTTCCAAATGATGATGTTCACACTCCCGCTGAGTAACAGTGATGTGCCTGGCAGCTCATAACATCATGTGAATGTGATGCTGCAGACTCCACCCATGTGGATCTAATATATGACCTCATCGATCCCTTCACACTGACATCAACACACACAGATAAAATCAAACTCGTCCTCTGCTTTGTCCAGGTTCCACCAGCAGGGGGAGCTGTTCCCTTCAGTCTAATGTCAGACCATGACACATGCTCCTGCACAGAGGCACAAACACGACCAAACCTTCATTTGTTTCAGACAGGTGAAGGTTGGATGGTCTGTTTTAACTGATCAGGTGAAGGATGGGATTACACTCCGTCCCATTTATGTTCTGATTTTACTGTGCTTTAATGGTTGTTTCTGATTTTAGGATTTTTATTTTTGCTCTGTCTTATATATATATTTTTACAACTCAGTGTTATTGCTGTGAAAACACTACATTATCTAATGATATAAAACTGATAGTATTCTATATTTATTCTGTTTTATCATCAAGTATCAGTAAAAGATCAATGTTATTAATTAGAAAAATATAGAATATCACCAGACTTATCCTTTAAATGAACATTTCTTAGCTGCATCATGCTGCAGTAAATGTTTCTTTTCCTATTAAATTTATTGTCAAATTTCTGTATTTTTCTTCAAACACCCTTTTTACTGTTTTAATATCACGGCGATCAGGATTATCTTTTCATGATATTCTCAGCCAGAGACTCTTTTTACATTTCAGTGCATCTGAAAACCCTCGTGTGAGACAAAGCAGAACAAAAACAGCACTTCCTGTGTGAAATGTCGCTCAGAGTTGGATATTTCTCCATCCCATCGCTAATGGAAAATATTCAACACGCCCAAACAGATGAGCAGAATGGAAACAGAGGGTGAGGCTGCAGCATCCTGCCTCTCTGGAGGGGAGTTTATAAATGTGCCTCCATTAGAAAAACATTATCAGACTGGAACCCAGCAGCAGCCGGTGGGCTGTTTCCACACCGGCAAAGGTTATTTTCAAAACCTAACCCACCTCCTGCTGTGAAATGTCAATATGTCTCAGCACTGATGACAAACTGCACAGGTTTTTTAACATGGCTGCTACGCTGCTCAAGGAATAAAATCATATGATTGACTGGATGTTTCAGAAAATCTGCAATCTTCAGCCTTGAGTTGGTACAGCTCACCAAGCTGCTGAACGCCTGCTCCTCACTCAGCTCAGTCAGTAACACAGCTCTGCCTCTGATAAAACTGAACATGACGCTCATTAAAAAGCCAAGAGGTTATTGATCAAGTCCAGTCATTCAACAATTACCTCACCAGCTCCTGACATGTCTGGCTTTTGAATCACATCCTAACATGCTTACTATTAGAAATGAAAAGCTTTTCAGCCTCTGATAGCTGAGAGATGACAGACATTTCCCTCAACAGTTGGTGGAGACTAAAATGAAGGCGACGTTGCTTCCTGTCTGCTGGATGTGTCCCAAACCAGAGGACAACAGCCACACGTACAGAGGAGTCACAAGCAGGTTCAAATAATCAGAAGCTGATCAACAGGGCTCTGATTCACACCTGAACTTCTCCTTCCATGACTCCCAGCAGGTGAAGCAGGTCCTTCTTTGACAGCTCTAGCGTTGCCGTCTTCCTGCTCTCTGCAGGTTTCTGAGGTTTCTTCGGTGTCCCAGCCGATCCCGTCCTCCCGTCCTCTCGCTGGACCTTCATCTTCCTCTTCGTCAGCTCCGGTGTGTTTTCCTCCTCCTGTTTGATGAAACCTTTCGTGGGCTGGATGTGTCCGTCATCTGGACCCTCCATGGTGCAGTTCCTGGATCGCATCTTTTTTTCTCTTAACCTGTGAGAAGAGACAAAACAGACGAACCTGTGATCCAAGGAAAGCAGATGTTTGTTATTCATACTGTAAATCTGTAGGTTCTTTCCAGGCAGCCATTAGTTTGAGTTTGGTTTTACTATTCAAATCAACTTAAATCTTCTTTGACATAGGTCATTGTTCACAGTGAACATTAGGCAGCTGAATTCTTTATGTTTTTGTTGTGTAGTATTACAGCCTAAAGAAGAGTCATGCTTTGAAAATTTTCACTGTTGGTGTGTTTATGGACACTTTTCTGAGTAAAATGTTAAATGCAGAAAACAAACAATCCTTCCCACCTCATCCATCATCCATCATTTCCTTCCTCACTTGATTTTCCAGCAACATCGCACATTAATTCGATGCTTTTTGGCCACTGAATGCACCAGAAAACCACATTAGTGAGTGATGATAGCATGACTTTGACAAGGAAGTGAAGGTGATGAAATGTTCACCATGATGGATTACCTGTCTCACCTATCAAAGTGTCAACCTCTGCAAGATGATTTTCATCATATAAGGAAATTAACTGGCACCCAGAGATGCCTGGACGTTAAATGTAAAACATGATGGTGTGTTTTGGAAAGTGTGAGGCAGTTATGTAAAACAGAGAAGCACGTACTGGAGTAAAACATTCAAAGGCACCAGTTTGACTCCTTAAAGGCCTTTAACTGGAGTAACTGGACTACAACTAATGTGTGTCCAAACAGTACCAGTATCAGGGGTTTCCTTAAAGATACTGAAAGACAAAAGGTTCTGTATTTGTGTTTTTGTCACACTCCTTCACTGGAAATGGAGTAATGTCGGGAAAAGGCAACATCTCATTTGTGTGCACCAGAGATATCTCAGTATCTCGTGATTTGTCCTTCAGGTTCATCAGATCTGCCTCCACATGTAGAAGTACGGCAGCTGAAGAAAAACTGTCTCAAAGAAACCAGATTCAAAGACCCTCTGTGATGGTAAAACTTAATAAAAGCTCGTTGTAAGAGGAATAGAAAGCGTCAGTCCACGGGCCGTTAGCTTCAAAACTCCCTCAGCTAACCCCTGCTCCTGGGCTAATGCTAAGATTTGCAGCAAATCAACCCTGTTTCCAAGAAAGTTTGTATCGTACTTCACAGTTTACATTGTGGTGACAAACGTAACCGCTGCCTGGATCTTTCTCTAACCTTAACCAAGTCCTGTCAGTGCCAAAACAGAGTCATAAACAGTTTAATAATGCCGGCAGGATCAGATATTTTGGCACAAAACAAACCAAATACTTTGTCAGGGAACATGTTACTGATGCATTCAGTATTAGCATTTCCTCAGTATGTTAATAACAAACATAATCCTGCCTTCAAAGCAAATCTGCTGTTGCAAATTATTTGTATATAAACATAATTACTAAAGGAACAGATGTCCAGCACATGCCAACTAAACTGCCTCTCTGTCCTTAATCAATATCTCAGAGGTTGATATTAATGCCATGTTCTGTCCTTATGTTTCAGCTCGACATGAAAGGAAATACCTCAAAATGTGGCTAATGCCACACATCTCTGAGCGTGGCAGCTGAAGAGAACTGAAGTCTGCAGACAGATCAGAACGCCTGCGACGCTGATAGAGCTTGATAAAGCTTCGTCGTAAAAGTAAGTGTTAGGCCGTGACAAAAGAGAGGCAGAACGAACTGGCAACAAAGACGAGGTTATGAGTCAGTCCAGACAGCCTAACCCTGCCTTCATTTGTCTTTAAACCCGGACAGCATGGTTGCATGTCGTGCACGCTGATGTGGACCGACTCTGGTCCAGATCCTGTCAAAATGTTCTTCCTCTGAAACCAAACCTCCAGCTGCTGCCTCAGGTTTGTCTTGGCTTCATATTCTGCCCCCCCCAGCTCTACCTTTCCTCTTCCACTTCACCGAGCTGACCATCAGAAAAAGACAGGACAGCTCTGTGGTTTTGACGCGTGGGGGATCTTGGCATCTCCCCTGAAACAACTATTAATAACAGGCAGTGGTAATGTGGTTGCTACCACTTTGCTGCCAGGATTTTCTCTGGCTGAGTCACGGCCTGCTTTCATCCAGACCTGCAGCCTCGGGGAACTTTGGCCTCATTCAGATCCAATAGCCTGTAAACCTGTTCTGTTGTCGGGACCCCCACCCAGAGTCAGGCTGCACAGCTGTTGGTTTCATCGCTGTTTGTTTGTGCTCAGAAGGCATCTAATGAGTGCAGTGGTGACAGCCACCTGACTGGATCTGTGCTCCTGTGTCGCAGTGTATTGAAGCCAGTTTTCATGATCAAATGATCTGATTTAAAACAGACTTTGGTTGTGTGTGACTTGGTTGATTGTTTGAAAGAGAAGTGGAAGATTAAATCAATGCAGATACACACACCACATTAAAACTGAATAATCACTTATTGCTTGACTCATTTTTTTTTATAGCATGGGACACATTGCAATTGCAATTATAATCAGATGTGAAGGTTGTGATCTGTGATGGCTCAACTGGTGTGTGAGAAATTAACATTAAAGATACAATTCTTTCAGAACAGTAAGGAAAAGGAGCGGGAGTTTGGCATGAAAATACAAGAGATTATGACAGCTATTTTTAATCATATAATTGCATTTCAAATTGTTTGTCATTTGATTTAGATGATACAGTGTGTTTAAGTTAACATGTTGCAAAATGTTCCGTTTTGTAAACTGTATAATAAATCTCTTTTGTCAAAGGGATTCCCTTTCAGTTTAATTCTTTGTTTATTTCAAGACTGTAGAAATTTCATTCTTGCGCCCAAAGAAATCTGAAAAAGGTTTTATTTGTATTTTCTGTGGACAGGTTTAGAATAGCAACAGACAACTAACTGAGAAGTTTCTGGATTCTTAACATTTCAGTGATTGTGGAAAGAGTCCGTCATTCTGAAACTAAAACAGTGAGTAAACAGTGAGTATAAGAGGACTGTTTGTTTACAGGTTGTGTAGATGTTTCGTTAGCGTTGCCAAGCGTTACATCAAAGTGGTTTGCAGGTCTCAATTAAACCGAGTCTCCACATGCCAACGTGGTGTCGTATCAAGTCCCGGATGAGAAAAGTGATCTGTGTAAACAGTTTACCTCCACGAGAGAGGAACTCTGACTGATGGAGTTATTTCACAGAGTGACCTTATCAGTGTTACACCTCCATGAAGAGCTGGGCTGAGCTCTGATGATGGATTCTACTGTCACTAAAACACTGAGACCTCAGCCGACGTCAAGTCATGGGAATGTAAATACTCAAGTAAACCGCCAGTATCAAAATATTTGTAAATTTAAATGTCAATGTTTCTACTTGTGCTGAAGTAAAATAACTGAATATTTCTTCCACTGCTCGATGTGAAGTCTTACATATATTTTGAGGCCTGTACAGTTGAGAACCACTACATTAAGTGTCCATCTACACATCAAACTCCTGTGGAACAAACGTAAATAAACCCAAAATATAACCAAATCAATGTCAGATTGCATGTCTCGTCCTCCCTGGGGAGAGATATTTATGGTGACGCTAAAACTGGTCTCTCTGATTTACGCCTCAGCCTGGATGAAACCTCACACAGCTGTGGCCCGTGGTCGACACACGAGACCTACAGTGGATAAGTGGTAGAGGAGGTATGTTGGCAGCAGGGTGTCCTGGTGGTTAGAAAGCTCATCTAATAATGAGAAGGTCACAGGTTTGAACCCGGGAGTTCTGTGTCCTGATGAAGTGTCTTTGTGCAGCACGTCTGGTGTTTCAGTTATTTACACCGAAGCTGAATGTGTGTTAGCAGAGAGAGCAGGTCAGTCTGTTCAGTCCAACACTGTAATCCATGGATGGGCTATTTGTTCAAACATTCATAGTTCCCAGAGGATGAATCCTAATGACTCTCTTCAAAAAACTCAAAAATAATCACTGCATAAAGTGCTAGGCTAGCTGTAAGCATGCTAACGTGGATGGGGCTCAAAGTTGACATCAGAAGCAAAGACTGAATCCGACAATAGAAAAGTTGTGTTTTGATACCTGCCTGATAAATTCACGTTAAAGCTCAATGTATCACAATCTGCTGTACAGTTTACTATAGTGTAAACGCTACAAACGGCTGCCCTTTGCTTCCATTTGTGAGTTGGGCCCTGTGCAGCAGTCGCAGCTGTTTGTTTGGTGAAATTTAAAAGGGGGTATTTTTAGTGGCTCCCCACTTGTGTCTCGAGTCCAACAAGGGGAAACTCCAGGGCTATCGCTCTATAAACCATCAGCAATCCCACAGATGCCTGAACCTCCATTTTACACTCTGACACTCCTCCACAACAACACTCGTTGTAAATAAACAGCCGCTAACTGTTTATCAGGCTAGCTTAGAACGCATCAACAGTTGTTAACTAAACAGAGGTCACATTCAGCCAATCGTCCTGTTGGAGTTGTGCAACTAAACATTCACTGGGTCGTGTTTCTGTGTGTTTGTTTCAGCTCATATTGTAATGTGTACTGGGGTAAATATAGATCACGCTAGCATTTCTGGCTTCTGTGGTCAGTAATTGTTTTCTCTACAACCTAATGAAACACAACCTGACACCAAACACCAGCCATGTCTTTCCCTTTTCATTATCTCATGATTAAAAGCAGCCATGACACAAGCCAGTGAGTTTATGGTGGCACAAGAGCAATGTTAGCATTGGTTGCCCCAGCAGTACACTGACCATTAGCTGGATAAAAGTAGAGCTGTTTCTTGATATTTATCAGCTGGTTTTCATCCCTAGTAGCTCGTACGAAAATCTACTTACAAGTCGGAAACTAAAATACAGCAAGAGAACCGTGACAGTGGATTACCGGTGAATTCCCGTTGTCTCTGATGAAACTAGCCCTAACTAACTGGAGTGAAACAGTCACTGAATCCACCTCTTCTTGGTGCCATTGAAAATTTCAATAAAGCGATGACCGAGCTGTTTTCCAAACTCTGGTATCCGGGGAAGATGCATTTGCGGGAAAACGGCATAGCTAGCTAACAGGACTTAAACAGGTAACAGGTGAGCAGGAGAAGCACTGATGCTAACGCAGCGCTGCTATTTATAACGGTTACTCTTAGGGGCGGGGTTATTCTGAGCGGTGGCTCCAGTGCGTCATCGAGCCACTGTTTTAGACCCGCCCATAAAATCCTGAGAATGAAACTGATGAAAAACTGTGAAACAGTCTGACTCCACAATGCAGTAAAAACATAGTTTATAGACTTTAAACATGTTAAACTGTTTTCTGACATAAATAATGTGTTTAGAGACACATGTCTGAATTTGCTTTACACAGACTTTAGATTTAGTTGCTGTTTTTAGCAAATCAATAGACTTCAGGTTCATTAGCTGATTTACTAATATGATGAACCATCAACGGGCAGTGACATTTATTTGTTGCACCAATGGAACAAATATCGTTTAGCATATGGTGAAATTAAAGCTGCAGCAGTCGTTTTTTGTGTGTCGTGAAAGGTGCTGATTGTGGTGATGAATAGAGGATTAACTCTCTCTCTCTCTGCAACCATTTTAGCAACTTTCAGCTCATTGTTTTGGTTTTCCAAAGTTAAAGGCTAGATGGGGAGCATTTAGTAGCTAAAGAGTTGGTAGAGACCAAAAACAGAGCTAAAAGAGTAAATATTGGATTCATCACATGGTCACCAATCCAGTGTGATGTAAATCCAGCAGCTACATTCACTACAGCATCTTCATGTGGTGATACTGTGGAATTGTTATGGTAAATTAATATTCCATTGGTTTATACTTAAAATGGTCCTTCCTGGCATTATGCCTGACCCAGCATCTCATCTCAACAGGTAATACATCACATTAAACAAATCATTTCAAACCGTAATGATCATTTACTCTAAATATGATGGTTAATATAACATCTACTATAACATGACTTTATGATGACAGTGCAGTGCTCCCTATAAACTGCTCAGATTCGACTTTGCAGTTCTTCAAACTCTGTGTTTTTCATGTGCAATATGATTTAGGCGTGTAGATTCAAATATGACTATATAAGGGAAGGATCAGCGTTGTGAGGAGGTTTTGAAGAGGTCTGGCCTGTCGTTGTAACTCACCATAAGGGGAAAAGTAATGCGGTCAGTCATCTGTGCTGCACGAGGGCTTTAGATACAGAGTCGTCAGAGGCAGGAGGCCGTTCACAGATGAAGAACTGCTTTACAGGAGAGCCAAAACAAATACACTCCTGTCATTAAATCCACTGTTTAATATTTCAGCCAAATTTGGATCATGATTTGTAAGTTCTCTCATACAGCTAAAATATTGATTCAATCACAGATCTCATTATTCTCTAAATACCTCTGACGTTACGTTTCACTGCTTTGAAGACCTAGATACAGACGCCTCCTGAAACGAAACCATACCACTGGATGAATCTCTTGACTCCAGTATGAATAAATAAATTAAACATAAACAATCTGTATAACCCCACAAGCAGATCTTTTCAGGAAAACTGTATGCTTAATGAAGTAAGAGCAGAAAATTGGATTAAGTCTGTTGGGCCTATTTTCATTCGTCTTATTATATTTTATACAGTATGACACAATATTTTAAGTATTTTCAGCTGTGTGACACGCTGCAGCTTTGAGAATGTTTTTCCCCTCTCTATGTGTTCCCATTTCAAAGTTTACTTTTAATGATATGTGACGTTACGTAACATGGATACAGCTGACCTTTCCGGATAATGTAAGAACCACCGTGTTTGAGAAACCATGCTTTTTGCTTTTTTAATACACGTGGGAACAAAGCATGTTGCCACAGAGGCAGAGATGACAAAGCTCTTTTCTGGTTTGAATCACTTCCTTCAGTTCAAAGTCTCGTTGTCTTCTCAGTAAGCCACGCCATTTTAGAGCAGGGTAACAAGTATCAACACAGCTACCACAGCTCAAACACAGGACGAAAAGGTAGTTTTAAAGGGAAACCTCTGCCAAGCCTCTGGCCAAAGGTTTGTCTGCTCTGTGAGCTCAGCTGGCAGGAAGCCACGGACTGTTTGGAGGTTTATTTCTGTCCAACTGAGCTTGTAAAACAGTGCGAGTGGTGAGAGAAATCTGGGAGGTAACAGCTACTGAGGCCTGTGGATGAAAACAGTCTGAATTCCAGCAGAAGTCGTGTCTGTGATTATCAGGTAAACCATGTTATGTTCAGCTGTCCTGAGGAGGAGAGCTGGTTGGTTGGTATGACCTGTAGGTGAACCCCATCATAGTGTGAGTGTATTCACAACAGGGAGAGTCGATTTAAGTGATTTTCTTGTTTGACTGGAGAGCTATTTTTGCAGCCCTGAACTCTTCCCCTGACTGTGGCTCATAAGAACGCTACAGTTCTCCTTGAATAAATCTTTAATCCACAGAAATATTCCTTCTGCTTTAGCTCTGTTTTTGGTCTCCACCAACTCCTGGGAAAAATATCTGGCTTTGTAGCTGCTGAATGCTCCACTACCAGGTGCTCCACCAGCAGGTAGTGTTATTAGGCATCACTATGAGCGACACTGTGTGAGTGTCCAGCTCGAGTCAATCCAGCACCAGATGACCTTTGAAACCAGGTCAGGGTGAGGTCTCATGGCTCAATGAGGTGCCAACTTTGCACTGGTCAAACTGAGCGTTGATGGTCGTCTGGTGAAGCCCACAGCGACTGACTAAAATACCCATGAACACTTCCTGCACCACACACATCAAAGAGTAAACTGCAGAGCAGGAAACCAGTTTTGTTGCATCAGTGTGTTGTTCTGAGCTTTGATGAATCCATGGAAACCACTCAGGCTGAAATACACTGTACAGCGCTTGACTAATATCAGTCTATCAAGCACCCGTGCTTGAAATAGTGGCACTTACAGTTGGGGCTTGAATGTCACTACGGGCTCAGATTACCATCTTTAGCGCGTCATAGCGATATCAGAAATAGAAGGAACATAAGCGCCACTTGTCAGCCGGCACGTGTTATAAAAGTGCAGCTTCTATATTGAGATTTAAGACCCAACACCTTGAATATAAGTGTAGTTTTGTTCCTCCATTACATTCCTCATCTGAAGTTCACCAGAGAAGTGACGGTGACTTTGCCGTCAACGACCTTTAAACTTAAACTCGTGCAGGTTTAATCAGTATCAACTTTTAGTTCTTGTCATAAAAACCCACAGGTTTGACTGACTGTATAAACCTGACCTGCTGAATCCATACTGCATACTTGAATTGTGTTTGTTCTGTAAAAACTTTCATCTAAAAATGTGAAATTGGAGAAACACATATTATACACTCAGTAAACCATAAATTTGATAATTAAAGAATTCTCATCAAAACAAAACTGTGTAAATGTGATGTTGCCTTAAAACCTTGTATCTTTGGCCTTTCTGAGCTGAAATCTCTTGATAACTCCCAAACTTTTAGTTACATATTTAAAAAGGAAAAAAACATTCTACACACATTTTTCTTGCACTGAACTGAATTTCTTGCTGTTTGCCCGTTTTCTCGTGTTTCAAATTCATCCAAATTCCTAAAAATGCAAATGCTGGTGTTAGCAGCAAGATTTTTGCTGCTGAATCTGAATCTGAATAATAATCAGTGTAAAGAGAAATATTGTGGGTAGTACACTCACAGTACTCAGGCAGAATCTGTCCAGAGTCATGAAAGAAATTTGGTGCAATTCTGACAATTTCCCATTTTTACTATGCATGTGTTTTTGGTTTTTTTTAGCTGAGTGCATGTGTTTATTTTACATTTATCTGATTTCATCACATCATTTTTCTTGAATATTGTTTTACCTACAGTATCTCTAAACCAAGTCATATCAATCAGACAGAGGAGAGAGGAACACAGTTTGAATTTTCAAACAGCTCTGCTTAGAAATGGAATAAACAACAACAGTAAGATTCCTATCATAGCAGACACAGGGTTATTGGCAGCATTGTGTTGCAGCAAACCTCTGCCTCTCGACTGCAGCGACCCCGCCATCATTACCTGCCACCTTACATGGAGGTCTTAAGGCTCCACAGATGAGTGAGCAGCAGGGCTGAGGGGAGGCAGCGACAAAAATAGAAATCATAAATGCAGACCAGTTTAATGCAAAACCAAGCGTGAAAACTGGGTCAGAGGTTTGGACTTAATGCACACAGGTTATTTCAGAGGGCTGCCTACATGTCTGAAGCCCTGCAGGAAGGCTTCTCAGTACAGTTTCATAGGTTTGGTGGAGGTGGAGTTGGCAGCTCAGTGCGGCCACTCAACATCTGCTGTAGGTAACTGAGCAGCACTCAGACAGGCTCAGTGCTTTGCTCTAAGGCCAGCTGCACGCTGCACGCCTTCATCTTTACTAATACAGCCAGTCACAACACAGCTGCTGTCATGGATCGGTTTAAGGCGTCTGATGGTATTGCAAGAATAAAATAGTGATTCAATCTGAGTGCAGAAATGGGGAGGTAGTTCTGAACAACTACTTCACCTTCACCTGAAAACAAACTGAAGGGTGGATGGTGAGAAAGCACTCGACTGTGTGTTAAGGTTATAGAGGAAAGATGGTGGTTTTAGTTGAATGTAAGTAACACACTGTGTCTGAAGTCACCGTGAGCTGCAGATTACTTGTATATAAACATCATCTCTAGGAGACGGGGTTGAAGCATCATTAACATTTAAGCTGGAAAAATTAGGGAATGATTGTGGTCTTGGTTAAATACTGAACAAGTCAACCATGAGACTAACTGTTTTTCAGTCTTTTAACCAGAACCGCCAGCTAACGTAACGTTTCACGGGCTGGAAAAAACAGGTGGCGATTCTATTTCCTGTGTGTTAGTGTGGATGGAAGTGGTTTATATGATCTCAACAGTCGAAGGAGATGGTACTATTCATCCTTCATGATCCTCTCAGTCAGTGCAGGGATTTTAATCTTTGCTCCTCTGTACTTTAGGATATTACATTTACATTTATAGTATTTGGCAGACTCTTTTATCCACTTACACTGCAGTTAGGTGTGGAAGATTAAGATGTCTTTCAGCATCCAGACATTTGGCAGCAAACAGATGCTTAATCATTTCATCAGAGCTGTTGAAGCGGAGATACTCAGCATATTTCTGCTGTTTAATGAAACAGTTCTGCTTAAATGGAGAATGTTGTTTGTTTCATGGTTTTGAGACACTGTCCCATCATGAAACATTAACTTTACACATATTGCAGGATGGGATGCTCCTTTCTCGCCCAGGGCGGCTTAAACCTTCCAAATTAGAAAACATTCCCGGACCACATCAGTCATCAGGGGGAAATTCGGCTGAGACGAGGCAGGTTTTTAAACTCCCAGCGGTTTGTGCAAGAGCTCTAATCAGCAGTGACCGGTCCAGAAAGCTGACATCACTCCCAACATGCAGCCGAGCCACAGCCAAGTCTCACATGCCTTTCAGATGGACTGAGCATGAAGTCACTTCCCTCATAAACTGTGAGAGGAGAGGAGGGGTGGGGGGTGAGGGGGGTGAGGGAGAGGGAGATGGCAGGCAGGACATTATGAGACCACTTCTCATTTTACATCATTTGACTTCTTTTTTTTTTTTACAAGCCATTTAGCTCCTGAACAATGATGGATCTCGAGTGGTTGGTGGTTAGCCCACCAGCAATTTAGCATGTCACTGACATGAGGAATGACTCATGAGAGAGGAATAAGCTCGGACCATCCCGTAAGTGTCCTCACAGAGGACTCCCATTATTTCTACAGGCCTTTAGTAACCAATAAAAACAGAGAAATTGTTAAGTGGTGCATGAAATCTCTCATATCACTGAACATAAATCTGACAATGCAGGGTAAGAATCAGAAGACGAGACGAGAATCACATCATTTCAGGCTCTTTTACACAGGGGTGTGTCCTTGTAAGTATAATGACTCACATTACATTACAAGCTTTTTTAAAATCTCCCCACTTTGATTTGTGCTAATTAAGATGAGCATTAGAGCAAGGCTCACCACATTCACTAAAAAAGGTCTAAAAAAGGTCTAAAAAAATACCCCAACATGCAGATATATCACACTCCAATGATTCCTCCTGTTTATAGTGGCCACAAAAAATCCCTTTACTCCAGCTACAGTTAATATGAGGCTTCAGTCTGAGTTTGATAAGTTAAGTTGGTGTCTTCCAATTTTCCAGCATAATTCCCTCTTTGTGTATTCAGAAGAAGCAAAACGCTGGCTCTGCTTTCCACCTCTGGAGACAACTCTTGGTGAGTAAAGGGATGAAGTTTGATGCTGAACTCACAACGTTTCTTCTACACGGGTCAGTAAACGGATGCTAATGCTAATGCTAACGCTGGGTATGTAGCGATAGCAAAACTTACAAATAGCTCCTTTAAGAAGGGGTCTCTGCAGTCAGTATGAACAGGAGGAACAGTTACAGTAAACAACTGATCTGAAAGCACATATGAGCATGTGGTGCATGGAAAAACAGGAACCAGTCATTTAACAGAACTTTTCTGGAGGAGTGAAACTAAATCTGGAGCACTGATGGAAACTCAGATGATAGATGTTTGTCTTTCTTTGAGTTTTATTCAGTGAAGACGCTCGGTGACGCCTCGCTGATCACGGCCCAACTTCTCTTCATCTTATTTAAGTGTCCAGAACTGAATTCAGACAACCTGCAACAACAGAGAGTTTTGACTCCAGCATCACATCTTTCCCAGTGTAATCCATCAGGGTGTTATCAGTTGTTTGATATGCCATCCTCGGAGCAGAAAACTGTACCCAAACAAACACAGTGCTCCTCTCTGGTCCTGGTTATGCTGTCATGGGAACAGCAGTTGCTGTTATGAAACCAAACAAGAGGGCAGACGCTGCTGAACGACCCCCGTTAGCCTCCCACACAGATTACTGAGCTGAATTAGCAGAATGATCTCATGGCCCGTCGTCTTATCAGTCGGCCTTGGGCTGTCGCTGGAAGACACAGTGACACTGCTACAAACTGAAGCAGCTGATGTTTAAGGCAAACACTGAGAGAGAAGTGAGAGGGGAAAAGATGCTGAATGCTTCAGCAGCTAAAGTCCTAATCTGAAACATTTCAACATGATAAAATCACTTTTTTGCAGATTTCTGTTTCTTGAATGTAGATTCTTCCATGCTGATCTGAAACTGGTTTGAGTATGAGAATGAAGTGAATCCTATGCTGTGGCCGGATCTCAACACAGCTGGTCACCTGTAGGAGTTTTCAGTTGTCATAGAGTATCTATGACAAGGAACACTAAAGCCGCTCTGGAGGATCGTAGAGGTTTAACTATGATGCCAAAAAAGGTTATTGCGTCCTCCATCTATAAACGTTCTTCCTTTCCATTCTGAGTCCATCTGTTCTACTCTTCAAAGATAAACACAGAAACCGTGATGGAGCATCAACCCAAACTGGGATTGTGTGCAAATTACGCATCACTTTCACTGACATTTTACACATCATGTTTACATATTATCACGTTGTTTAATGCCATGGTTAGGATTAGTGTTAGTAGAGAAATGACACTCACAAAGCAAATAATGCTCAGTGGTAAGATGTGGCCTGTTCACTCATTCATGCACCATTTGGTGACAGCAGAGTGTCTGTGCAGGTCTGAACACAGGAACATTTTCTCAGTGTTGAAGTAATATTGTGCCTCTCAGACCTATATGTAGGTATATGTGTGTATATATGCAGTTAAGACTACCTGTAGATGCAGATCACTAATCTGATCACATCAACATTTAAATCAGGCTCAGGTTGGTTCCAGTCCACAGGGTCGTGGGGGTTTTGTACCTGAACTTCCAACGACAACAAAAGAAGGATAACTTGTGACCATGTGCAGGTTAAACACTGATCAGGGATCAGATAAATGTGGGCCACAGTGTTGGAGAAACAACATCAGCAACCAAACATGGAGCAACACGTTGGTGTGATGATCAGTCTGCATCAGTGCTGCTCTGTAAAATCAAACAATCCAATAAACTCAAACACATCTTCTCTGTCAACATCATTTTTAAAGAGAAAATGATCTGTTGACCCCCCGACATCCTTTTATTAAGAATTTGAAACAACTGGTGGAAATCCCAGATCTGGATCATCACCAAAACCTAATCAGTGGTCCCTCGGCCCACGGCTGATCTGTCCACCAAATTTTACAGAAACGTGTTGAGGTTTTATTATTTAGCTGCTGACAGACAGGCCAGGCAAACAAACAGGCTGACAGAAGGGGGTTAACATTGAAGTGAAAAGAAAATATGTTTTGAATAAATGAAATAAAAAGAGATTCTTTGTTTAAGTTTGTGAGTATTCAGTAAAACATGTCTGCCTCAGGTCCTGGTTCCTGCTGCTGCACAGAAAAACAATTCAAAATAACTCAACGCAATGAGAACAGTGGAAAAAAAAAGAAAAGCTATTAATGGAGAGAAAGGTCCCAGGAGATCTGGGCAGGGCAAAGCATGCTGGGTATGAAAATACAGAGAAGGTCGAGCCAGTGCGCCCCTCTGTTTGTTGTTTGGCTTTTCCACAGATCAAATGGGCACATTTTCCAAATTTAACTGGAAGGGGAGACTGATGTCTGCAGGGACAGACTCTGTCCTGGTAATGAGATGTGACGGGTTTGATTCTGATTTAGTGCCCTTGAGCAAAACACTGAGCCTTTACAGAGCCACTCTTGATATGACAGCATTCATGAAATGGTTTAAGGTGACAGAGGTATGAACATTCATGTTCCCCTCAGGATGGATTGTGATAACTCTGACCTTTCATCTAGCGCCACCATCTGGCAAAAATGCAGCTTTGTAAACCAAAGACCTCGAATCAAAAGGCTGCAGCAGCAACTTGTCAAGATTTGAATCAATTCATCAACTGATGTCTGAAATGTATTAAACTGTGAGACTGAAACAAAGAGGAAATATCACTTGACAAATGATTAATCAGCACGTTTAAGCCCAAACTTTCCCCTAGAGAAAATGAATGTCCGCCCAGTTATTTTTATCTGCTGCTGAGACCGTGCGGTTTATATTTCATTATAATAAGTGTAGAGTACATTCCTGAGACCAGAGCAAAGAAGCTTTAAGATTTCAGTGACCCTCTGACCTTTGCTCTACCACTGTCAGGACAAACTTTATTAAACTAAATCATCTGTGTGCTGTTTCTTCATTAACATCAGCAACACTTGAAGTGCCTGCTGTGACGACCAACCTCTACAAACCAACCAATCCACATGACACACTGGTGAGCTAATGCACCTTCTCCTCAAACTGCCTTTTAAAAATCACCATTTCCTGTTGTCTTCACCTTCACTCTCTTCAGCAGTTTTATGGCAAAAACTTGTTTTATGTAACTTATGTGTTACATATATTTACAGCACATTCGAGCACTACCATTCATTTAAAACAATGGGTTAATCTTGTCTCCTGAAGTTCATCAGATGTAGAGAACAAATCACCCTCAGTGTTTTTCTGCTGCATCATCTCGGCTCTGTCTCCGCACAGTATCAGTGAGAGCAGCTCGTCGCCCACAGAGCACAGCTTCTGAGTACTCTGGTCAGAGATCTATTAAATTAGTGCTTTCTAATGTACCGCTTCCTGAAACAAGCATTTACTGGGCTGTGAATGAAGGGAGTCATAACTCACTGATTCACTGAGAGACTGACTCCATTCATGAGTCAGTGTGGACAGACTCAGACACTCAGCGTGGTTCAGTGGGTGGACCGTCATTCCAGTAACACAGATCACAGTCTTCACCTCAAACACTGATCGTTTCTTTCACTTATCACAACAGATATTCACCTAAATACTGTCATTCTGTTTCTCCATTTTGCTTCCTTTCCTTCTGTAAAAGGAGTTTCTCTTTGTCCAAGTCCAGTCCAGTGTGTTGTACAGACTGTAAAGCCCTCAGAGACAAATGTGGGATTTTAGACTACATTAATATGTTTCCAAAAGCTCAGGGTTTGTCCTCTGATAAAGCACAAGCTTGTTTAAGAATATATTCCATGTGATTGCAGAATAAACTGTAATAATAAACTTCTTAAGTCCTTAAAACTAGATTTTAACTGAAGGCTCTTCTAATAAAACAGGTGATACTGAGCTGTAGCTGAAGTTCAAGGTTTGTTCCTGATTAACGCTGAAGAACATGATCCGTCAGTGTGAGAATATTTACACTGTACAATGCCTCTTTGTTGGAAATAAGAAGTTAACATTGGGTTTTATTTGTCCATACACTATGACCAAACAAATGTGTGACTAAGCTACAGATTAATTGCCACGTGTTGAACCTGACGTCTTCCAGCTCCTGAGGGTCTGAGGCTTCGGGGCATTTGGCTGCATCACCCAGTTTAGAGGAGGTGGGGGGGTGGAGGGGGGGAGGGGTGGGGTAAGTAATTTGTCACGTCATATTGAGCCAAGTTTATTCATGAAGCTCTGTTAATAAAAATATACCTCACAGTGAATCTCTAAGCAACAAAAGCAAAAGAAATACAGACAAGAAATAATTGTTTTAACTGTTTTCCAGTGGTCACTGAGTACAGTTACTCAGGTACTGTATCTCTGTACTTTGTACTTCACCTGAGTACTATATCACTATATTTATATTTTTGGAAATAATCACCTGTTACTTTGCAGATTTATGTTTTTAGAACAACAGGCAGCTTTCACACAAACACATCAGTGATAATGAGCCAGTGTTATAATGTATGATAACACTGACAGAGGCCTTTCTGTCTGTGTTTCAGCACTTGTATACTTCTGATACGACAAGTACATTTTACTGATAATAAGAACAACGACTGATGTTTGTCATGAAGCTAAAAACAACATTTAAATGTGATTTTTCAGCATGAAATAAAACTGATCGCCTTGTTCAAATGATAATACATGTGTTTTAATTAATATTTAAATATTATTACTGTTGGTTAAATTAATATTTTGTATCGTTTTTTTAAATGTATTTCTACACTTTATTACTGTGTTTGATTATTACAGATAAATCACCAGACATTTACAGTTTGACTTTTAAACTTTTAAAATCAGAAACGACCTTAGTGATGACATCATCTCACTTTGTCTTACCTGGTCTCGTCTCTTCCAAGGTGTCACAGCTGTTCAGTCCCAAAATGGCTCCAGTCCTCTGTATGATGAGTTCACTGACAGCGCTCACAACATTACTGTGTTTATATAATCATGTCTTAAATATCTTTGTCTCCTTAGCTTTAACTTTCTTCTTCTAGATCCAACCTACACTTCTTCTTCTTCTTCTTCTTCTTCTTCTTCTTCTTCTTCTTCTTCTTCTTCTGTGTCAGAGTTGGAGGCACAGTATCAGAGCAGTGTGAAGCTTCGTCCTCTCCAAGTTTAGTCTGTAAAGTCACTGGGCGAGAGAGTAATAGTTCACACTGAGGAGAGAGAGAGAGAGGGGGTAGCGTCAGAGCAGAGATGACTCTTTCTTCCAGCTGAAATAAAATCAGTTCTTCTTTTCACCACAAGATGTTGAGCCTCTGTCTCTGCGTCTGTTGGTTCCTGGTCAGGAGTGAGAGTCTGCTCTATATTTAACCTGTGCTCTCAGTCTGTGTTAGCAGCTGAACTGACTGACTGAGGCTTTTCCAAACCCCCAACAGCTGAACTATCAGCCGGTCCAGCAGCCTGACCACTCCTCCTCCTCCTCCTGCTCACAGCCAGCTTGGGCTTGGCTTGGCTCAGCTCGGCTCGGTTCAGTTTGTGTTGCCTTAATGAGGTTTGCATTAGTAGTGTTGCAGGTTTTCTTTGGTTTGGTTTTAGCAGCTTGTTCTGTTTTCTGTTTCCCAAAGCCACAAAACTCCACTTCAGATTCCAGTGGAGCTCCCAAAGCTGCCGACGACACCACATGTGTCAAGATGCAGTGATTTGAAATCACGTGAAATTTACTTCACATGGACGGTTGAAAAATACATTTCCATTTAATGCAACCATTTTAAAGACAGAAAACACTTTGAAATGTTCAGATTTGGATCAAAATAACAAGACAAACATGTTCCACTGAAGGTGGTGTCAGGATGGATTGTCTTCATATTTTGTACGGATGCTCATGCTCCTCAGAGGATGAATCCAACTGACTTTGGTGATCTACTGTGTGTTCCTCTGACTGAACAGTTAGACAGATAAGACCTGATGGTCATGAGGTGAAACATGTTTCTAAGAATAAAAACAATAAAAAGGTAAAAAGCGGTGGATGATGTCCATAGATTAAATATATAAACCTAACACACCAGTAAAATGAAATCACTTGGTTTTAAGGTTTTCTTAAGGTTGCTTGTCAGGAAAGAAAGAAAAAGGCTGATCAAGATATTAACTGCAGAGAGAGAAAGATTAAAGAAGAATTTACTGTAAAGAATGCTTTAATTCTCAGTTAACTAGTTTGCATAAATAAGTGGTTTATTTTGATATTACAAATTCATATTTAGGACAAAGAGAAAACTTTTCAGGTGTTTGTACAAATGAATTTAAGAGAGACTTTTTCAGAACCTGACTGTGCCAAATATCTGAGTGTAAAGGTTTAAATCAACATGTTGAGTTTAATGATTGTCAGAAATGGTTTATTTTTGTCACATCATGGTGTTCTCCAGCAGAGTTTTAGTGGCTCAGCTATGTAAATGAAAGGGCGTGGGCGCTCTCTGATTTCTCTTTATTCATTGTTTTCACTTCTCTGGACCTGCTCTCCTGACTGTCTCAGCAGTTTTAGTGAAGCTGGAGCAGGCGAGGGCCAGGCGAGACTTTTCAAACACAAAATGATTTATTCACATCTGTAAATACAAGAACATTTGTTCCTAATAAAAGCGAGTCGGAGCTGGGCGTTATAAATGAGAACCGGTGAGAATTTGAGCTCAAAGTGTGACATTCAGCTTCAGCAGACACAACACAGCTGATGTTAAAGCCTCCCTGGATTCAGTGTGTGGTGTTTAACATCAGGCCCACAGTGAGGTGCACCGTGAATAAACACAGTTAAAAGAATTGTTGTTTTATCCTTTAACACTTCAAAACATGTCAGCACTCAAAAAATAATCACATTATTTCATAAAGCAGAGCAGTGAGGCCAAAATGGCTTACATAATTTTAAGCGTGCACACACACACACACATGTAGACCGATTTTGGAGGTCATCATGTTCTGCAGAGTTTTCACTTCTTCCTGGAAATATTCAGTCTTATGAAAGTGCCAGACGTGGCCGCACACAGACACAATGTTGCTGTGTGAAAGATCATGCCAAGAAATAAAACAGTTGTTGGACGGCGACACGCTCACACACACACACACACACACGCTGACAGGAGGTCAGTCTAATACAAGGTACTGTTGATTTTAAAGGGTCAGGTCTCTTTACAGTTTATCATGTTGAACTTTTTTTTTTTTTTTGCACATTAAAGCCTTGTTTTAGTATTTTCTGGAAACTGCTTCATGACACTTGATGCTTTCACCAAAACCCAAAACAAACCTGTCACACACACGTCACTGTCACGTGAGAAACAAAGAGACAACCTAACCTCACTGTCTTCAAATGTCAGTGAAATGTGTCCCAGTGAGAATAAAGCTGCAACACTGGAATAATAACCGATGTGTTTGGATGCAGAGACTCCACCCAGACCAGACCTCCTCCTGCAGCCACAGCGTTAGCATACGGCCGCCACTGTTCCTGTTTATCTGTAATTTTCCATTAATTTGAACCTCTGGAGGCGCCGCACATGAATGAGAGAGCTGCTGTGCGATAATCATCGCAGTGCATTAATGGAGGAGAAGGCTGTGACTCAGTTCACTCTAATGAGCTGCTCCTGCTACTCTGCACATTTTACTGTGAATTATCAGGCCTGGGACAGACTACACTGACGATATGACCTCCTCTCTTCTCCTTTCAGTGCTGCTGTGATCTGATCTGCTGTCTGGCCAAGACTCTGGGTGTTCTGAGTCCTGAGCTAAAGCCAGCAAATATTAAATATATATATCCCCATAAATACATGACTATATGGATATTATAAGGAGTCTTAGCTTTGCACTTCATTTGAATGGCATCTATCATTGATTAGAATGATAGTTTTAGAGCTATTGAACTATAGGTCTCCTGTTATAACCACTGATTATACAAAATAACACAGATGATATTTGGAAAAAGTGATTACCTTCAGAAAATAACTGTTCTCTGTTTTATATTCTTGTAAATTGCTGCATTTGGTGCTGGGACATTTTTCATTATTTTCTAATATTTTGTAAAATAAATCATCAATCAATTAATCTCAAAAACAGAATATGGAGCCCGGCAACCAACTTATTATCATTTATACACGAGGAACATTTGGAGACATAGTTAAAGTGTTGCTTGTTAAAAACAGGGAACTGATGAATGATAATTAATGACAAATTAAGAGACAAAATGACTGGTTTGATTTTATCACACATATTTCATTTTATCAACTTATTGGAGGTTAAAAAACAACTTTTTGTAACCAGCTGATTAGCTTTATATTTCTATATTTATATTTAACATTGGTCTGCATGATTGAATGCTTATATCAGTATATTCCCCGTTGTATTATTTGAAATGATACTATTCACATCTACAACTCTCTGTCAGGAGGATAAAATAACTCCTGTGTGCAGCAGTCAGAACAAACTGACTGCAGAGCAGCACTGATCTGTGAGCAGTGACATCATGGTGCTGAGGATAATTATCTCATTTCAGTGAGGAACATCGCCACCTAGCTCATATCATCATCTCTTCATGTAACTTGAGATGTTTAAGGAGAATAACCTGCGCATTTCTGATGGTTTTGGGATTTTAAAACACACATTTACATGATGTGATGTTTTGTTTCAGTGTGTGTTGTTTTCTTTAATCTCTTGTAATATTTCTTTTCCTGTCAGAATCTCATAATTCATCAGTTGTGACATTATTTATCAGTTTATTTTACTTTTTGCAGCTTTATATCTGAAATCTCCTGCAGTGTCATTTTATATGTTTCTGTTGTTTCTGTTGGAATCAAAACAACTGTGAGGAAATCCCTTTAAAACTGACACGAGCGTGGGTCTTTGTCACAGTAAAAAGTTGACATATATAGTTAAAACTCCAGGGTTGTGCCTTTGTAGAGCAGTGGGCTATCAAGTCTGAGAAAATGTAAACATTATACTTCCTGAAATTACCTTCAAAATAAAAGTGAGTGTGATTAGACTTGGTCACTTTTTCTTGTATTCATTCATCCCCCTTTTTAATTAGTTTTCCTTGTTGTTTAATTTCATTTCTCTTGATATGACCGAGATGAATTATTCACACATTGTTATAAATTAATTTAAGGGCCACTAAACTGAAATTTGTCAGCATGATCACAGTTAGTGTGTTTTGATAATGTTTAATGTGTGAGGTTTAAGACAACAATATTCATTTGAAATGAAATATGCAAACTTTTGCATACAGCTGTAAAAGCCAGTGCAGTCAACACTTAATGACAAACAGAACTGTTACCATTACCTACTACTGCTGAAAAGATAACTCTGGTATTTTTGTACCTTATGGGTGTAAACCTTGTTTTGTCACTGACAGACTCTGATTGTTGTTCTCAGTGTCTGACAACATGATGACAGGATTCCTACAGAGACAGAGCTTTTTATTAAAGAGGAAGATCCTTTTAGTTTAACCAGAAACATCTCTATATATCACTACCAGACTCCATTGACAAAAACAGGGATTTTACTGGGAGCTGCTGGAATACCACTGCCTGTTGGTATTATTGAGTGACTTTCAGTAGACGACATATTCAGATTTTATGTAAGTGAAAGTACTTCAACATAAAGTACCACATGATAACACAAACTAACAGATCAAAACACAAAAACACTTGACCATTAAAATACATTCTGATTTAGGGTGACGGTCAGGTGTCGTTTTAGTAATAAAACATTCGAATTTGCACTCCAGTAATTATTCTGCACCCTCAGTAATTACCAGCAACACAACACCCATTTTACTGCTACAAAACGTGGTGTGTTCACCTACTTTTATTTTGAAGCGTCACCCCGGAGACTTCCGGTAGTGAGGTGGATTTCTGCCGCCGACTTTCCTCCGATGGTCGGAGCAGCAGTCCGCAGCTACACACCGCCGACCTGCTGTCTCTGGTGAGCAACACTATCATCTGAGCAGGATCATGGAATAAACATGGCCCACAACAGAAGCTTTTTCTTTGAAGGTAAGCTGTGACACTCCGCTCCGCTGCTCCCGGCCGGCCAGCAGCCATTTTACCCGCACACACAGCCCCCGGTTTCCTGCCCGCGGAGGCAGATCGTGGCACCGCCGCTGTCTGCACATAATCGGTCCAAAATATGTGTGGATCCGGAGCGGGTGCACCGTTCTGCTAAGTGGCTAACGCTAGCCTCGCTGTTATTGCACAGCTCATCCTTAGCCAGCCGGGGGTAAATTCAGCCCCGCCAGGCCGGTGACAGTGCCACATGTTTGGGTCCGGAGGGGGGAGACGGAACAGTGGTGGTGGCTGCGGGGGGGTCCGGTTCGGTCTGGTCCGGTGGATTTTTAAACAGACTGTGGGCTTGCAAGCCTGAGCTAGCGACGTTAGCTTTAAGGTAGCTGGGTCTGCAATGTGGGAGCTGGATGTAGCGACAGCGGAGACAGGCCTTCCTGCCTCTGCGAGGCTGTTAGCCCCCACATAACGTTTATACAACACAGACAGACACACTAACTATTTAATAATAAACATAAAAACATCCAGTGTTTGTCCTGACACCCAGGCTGCTCCTGAACTCCCCAAACTAGCCTGCTAACATACTAGCTTCAAATATTAGCTGGATAATATTTAATATTAATGATAAAAACTAGTAAACAGTTATGTTCCCTCTGTTTCGTGCTGTCAGTGTCATTAGTGATGATGGGTTTCATCAGTTCACATTTACAATTCAGACCATATATATCTAAATATGTTTATATATAAAGTGAAAACAGCATTAAAAACATAGTCAAGCAAGGCTTTAACAATATGCCTGACAGAAAAGTAAAAAGCAAAAACACATCAGGTGTTAAATAAACAATCCAACATCTCCTCACAAATTAGACTTAAATATATGTTTTAAATATAATGTATATTTAGAAATGAGGTTGAGTATTGTTTTACATTTGTACTGCCTAAACAACACGATTTACCGATTAGTCGTTTCTGTCGCTTCTCAAGCAAAAATAATTGTAGAAATTGTGAAGTTTTGCAGATTTCAGCCTCTCAACAGTGAAGATTTGCTGCTTTTCTTTGTCACATACTGTATCACTATATTGTTTATGTTTCATAGACTAATGGATTCATCAATCAATCAAAAAATAAATCAGAAGATTAATCAATAATCGCTACCTTACTTTAGGAAATAAAATATTTTTTTAGAGCCGAAACGTTTAAATGTTTTTCTGTGTTTTCCTCATTGTCAGCTAATCCCATACACTCAGAGGTATTAATATGTAAGAACTTATTACAGCACCAAATGTGGATTAATCCGCTGCTGAAAATAGCTCTCAACAAAAATCTGTCATTCTCAACTCTGTTTCCTCCTGTTTGTTAAAAACTACAGTGTCCAGCTGTTTTAGGGAACCACTGAGTCTATATCAAACATTCAAACTACACTGTATATTTGTGAGCCATTTGTAATGATAGAGATTGTAAGTAAGATGAGCTCAGTGCTGAGAGCCACGGACAGAGCAGGGAAGTCAGAGAGTGTTTAGTGTCAGGCTAACACATTGTTGGTTTGGGTCTTTTCATGGGGTTTGTTGACAATAAGGAAAATATGGAAGAATTCCAGCATTGTCCTTTAACAAAAGAAACCAAAGTCAACAATTCTTAAATGCTCTCAATTGTTGTCTGCACACAAGCAGCCAACAGGAATGTACCTAAATGTAATTGTCTAAAACTGGCAGAAATTTGATTTAGATTTGTGTGAAGTAAACAAGGTTATTAATGTGAGCAGACATTCGATGACTTGATGGTCACATTTGAGGTTCAGCATCCAGCCTCCTTTAAGAGGAGCCCCACCAGGCCACAGTGAGGTATCATTGAGGACTCATTTGTTGTCATTTCACACAAATGATATGCAGATGGTCACATTTGCCTAATGATCGTCGTGCAGGGCTTTTGCATGCTCACATGTGGGTTTCTAGTTTGTTTTAATTGACAAAACACATTTTTTAGGGCCTTTAATGCTTTTATTAGACAGCAACAGTGGGAGGAGGCAGCAAAGACTTCTCATCCAGGCTCGAACTGGAGGTGTTTCGGTTCATTGGTCGAGTTTTAACCCTAAACCAAGACAACGTCCTGAAAAATGTCAAAGTTAACAGGATAGTAAATTATCTCATGTTGCAAATTTGGTGAAACGAACCCCAGGACTGCGTTAGGAATCATGTGTTTTTGATGGATTAACTGGATGTTTAATAGATAGATGAGTTGCATTTCCTCTGAGGGTTGGGTGCAGGGAGCTCTCACTCGCTTTCAGCCTGTTCAGATAAATCGAGTCTGTGTGGTCGTAGCTGTTGTCAGAGATGCCCTATTATGGATTTGTCCTGCAGGAAATCCTCTGTTATACCCTCCGCAGACAAAATAAACGAGTGTACCAAAGCTCAGTAGGAATCTAAATGTCTCCTCACCAACATTATCAGGGCATTTGTTGTGATTTATGAAGCTGGAAAATGGAGCAAAACATGAACTTAGCAGAGTGTGGGGCTGACTCTGTGTATTAACAGGACGAGATAAGAACAGGCTCATTTAGGTTTGTGCAGGATTGAACTAGATGACTGAACCAACTGAGGCAGAAGAGCGCTGGGATCATAATCTAGTATATGACTTTAAACTTTTGAAGATTATTGTTCTTGTCATTTAAAAGCCCCCTGAAATGGATAATTCACTAAAAAGGGGGCAGCAGCTTTTCCCCTAAATGTCCTGCTACTAGTCCCCATCTCTTCAGCGTCTGTTAATCCACCACTGCAGCTGCACAGGGAAGGCAGGAGCATTATGCATGAGGCCAGGAGGAAAATGGGCCTAGAAGCCCAGAATTTGGTTTTGGGGGAAAAAAAAGGACACAGCTTTTAAAGCTGGTACTTGAGCCACATGTATGTATGAAGTAACGGGGAACTGGATCTCATCAGATGGAGCTTTAAGTAACCTGCTGGGCTGGAAGCCAGATGGATAACATGCATTAACGTTATTATAGAGGTGAAGTTTGTGAGGTCAGTGGGTTCAGTTTGGAGATTACAGCAGCAGCAGCAGGACTGGAGTGATGTTTTACTGAGGCAGAGTCACAGGACAGTTTGTTTCCCTGGTTTAATGAAGGAAATTGTGTTATTGACAGATGTTTTGATGTTTACACATTTCAGTTGATTCTGGGAGGAAATAGGAAGCCATGGTGTTGTTGTGGCAAAACAGTAACTGACATCCAGCAGAGGAACAACATGGTGGATAATTTTAGTTGTTGGTTGCTGAGCTGGTTCGTTGAAATATCCGCTTTCCTTTTGACTTTTCTTTGTACCAAAGAGACATTTTTGAGTACTAAATTTTACTGCACCTCTCAGTGGCCGAGCTCTGTGGTAAAAAACTTAACTGTCTCTAGATGCTGAAAAAGTAAAAATAATCTGATTGTTTAACACCCCCTCTCTACACTCTGAATCAGCCTTCATCTCACACTTTACAGTTTTCCTGTGCTCCTGTGGTTGTAGTGAGGGTTTGTTTACACCATCAGGGGGTGGACTGTCCCTCCATATGTCCTCACAATCAGCTGGTGGAAGAAGATGAACTTTATTCTCTCAGTTTGATTGACTTATTAAGACAAACAGTGACATTCTCTTTGTACTTTCCTGCAGAATGACTGAGGTTATTATTTTTCAGCATTGAACAAAAATATACTGAGATAATATTCAGATTCTTTATTACCCGACAATTAAGGGCAGTTATTATCCCAATACAGCTGCACATGAATGCACCATCAGGCTTTAATCAACCTTCACTTTGAACTTAATTTCCATGCAGGCTCTTGAGAGGAATAAATAAAAGGAAAGATGCAAAAAAAATCTTATTGGACTGTAACAAATCTACTCTAGCTCTTCTATAGAGGAAACACTGAAACTGAAAGATTCATACACAAACATAAAAACCTAATATGATTCTCAGCCTTTCAGACAAAACGATAAAACTAGTGAACAAAGTCTAAGTTAACTTTGTAAGGACAGTACAGTTACCCAGCAGCCCTGTGGGTAATAGGTGGAACTTAAAGCTGGTTTATAGATGTTAACAGGAGGCCTGCTTCAGACAGGTGAGGTCAGACAGGTACTGATTTATACCTCAGGGTCAGATTTCACCTGACCACGACTATAGACAGGTGTATCATACCTGATCAGGCTTTAACTTTGTGATCTATGGACGGACAGTGAGCTGTGCAGGTACAGATATAACTGGAGTTACATGAGGTAACTGATACTTTACCTTGTAAAGGAGACTTCTTCCCTGCAGCTGCTGTGTTGATATTGTTTGACAGAGAGAGGTGATTATAGAGACACAGAAGCTTTGCAGTAAAGATGACGTTAGGTGTGTGTTACTGAAAAGAAGATAACGGAGTGTTTGTTCTCTCAGTAATCTCAGAAACTTTACAGGAAGAAACAGAAGCAGCTTGAGCTGACCAATCACAGGTCTTTATTGTTGTCTCTACGTGGTATCTGTGTAACCACAGTCTCCCTGATGGCCAGGTACATGTCTGAGGAGGAGTTTTAAAAAATCAAATAATGACTTATTGGTACACATAACCAAGAGACACAGTTTCTAAATGACCTCATCTAGCTTGGCACTCATGTCCTGCAAGTACTCGGGATGCAATTATTTTTTTATTAATCAGTTATTCTAAATAATGAAAAACAGTTATCAGCTTCACAGAGACCGAAGTGACGTCATTGCTCACATACAGGATAAAAGGCTTTTAATCTTCACATTTGAGATGTTTGAAACAGAAAATATTTGGTATTTTTGCTTGAGAAATTAATTAATTAATTAATATCGATGAGTTACATGTAAAACTGTGCTGTAGAATGACGTTGGCATCGAAACGTCGGGATTGCATCATGGTTGTGTATCAAAAATTAATTATTGGATGATTATTTATTAATTTATTTATTTGCTTCAATCTACATCCTCCACTAACACGTCTCAGTGAAAGGTTTTTTGCCCCACCACAAGCACTGAAACACAAAAAATGGAAAAAATGAATTCACATGTTATCTGTTTTAACTCCAGGAATCTTACACAGATCTTTAAAGTTGGGTAAAGTTTGAATACTGAGGCTGATTTGAGCGCAGGTGTTTCAGGTGTTGATGATTTTACACATGTACAGTGCTGTTGTACCTCATGTCACCAGTTATATTATTTGGTGCTCTCATTTTAATCTTAATTTACAGAGTTAAATTGGTATTATCCAACTAATATCACCATACATTGACCATGAGTGTGAACTAAAAGAATCAGTGAAGTAATTAAGTCTGAAAAAATAAACAGAGAGAAATTGAATATAAAAATGTGTCTTTTGATCAAACTTTCCTGCAGTGACATGAGTGTACCTGTGTTCTTTACAGTATGATGCTTTTACAGGTGAATATTTGCAAAATTAGCAAGGAACCCACGGTTCCTCTTTGCTAATTATTGCCAGTTTTTTCACAACATCTAGTTGAAATGATCAGCCCTGAAATGTGGCTTCGTCCTAATGGTCATTTCAGCTGATGTCTGTGTCTTGGTCTTGTCTCCCTGCACTGATGTGAGTCTGGTTTATTATTCAATTCAAGCCCTGGATAGATCAGAGACCAGGCGAGATGGAGGGTACAAGCACAACTGGAGCTTTTCTCTTTCTGATGACAGTGAAGAGGAAAGGAGACATGAGTAAGCACTTCTCCGGCCCTCGATTTTCAGCACCACCAGCGCTGCACTGCATCACTTCTCCACCACACAGCTCTCCCTCCACATGCAGGAAGAGACCCCAGTGACACCTCTGCTGATGAGCAGGCTATTCCCGTCTCTGATGATATACCCACTGGCCTTTTAGTGCAGCAGTACAGATCTGTGTGCTCACATAAAACACTGTCTGCATGTAAATCCTCTGTTCTGTTGTGCAAACTGGAATCTGCCTGGGCTGGAGCCACGTGTCGGCCGATAGTGAATATTGATCATCGGGCCTGAAAAGGTTCCATCACATCACACATGCAGAAAGTTAGTTAAACCTGCAGTGAAATATTTATTTAATCTTCATTTAAAGGCAGAAAGGCTGCAAGTCATGATTCTTTTCTTTATCTGTTGAAGAAATTTAGAAAGATATGAAACACAGAATTTGAGAAGCTGTGAGCAGCATTTTTTCTTAAGAAATATCTTTGATTGTTTATCTATTATCATAGGTTATGGACTAATTGATTAATTGACTGATCAGTTTAGATCTTAATTAGTTTTAATTAGTTTTGATTCATATAAGGTTGGTGTTGTGTTCACTGTTCACAGAGCTTTACAGGCAGGTCAAGTATACAGATGTCATCTTCCTGTATAGCGAACCAGCTACGTAACTACATCTGTGAAAAATGGTGACAGATAAATGGACGCAAGAGTTCTGGCAATAACAACTTGTCTTGTGACTATTTTTTGGACCACTACTGGTTGATGAAGCAAAACAGAACACAATAACTGCCCCATCAACAAAATGTTAAACTGAAAAAGCTGTAGTTCCAGTGCGTCCTTACTGAAATACCTGCAAAGCTGTAAAAAGGCTGGTTTGGAGTAATTTCCCATGATGCAGTTTGAAAGGTTGGCGGTGACATACGACCATTTAACTGACAAGATAAAATTAGCCATGTTGATAGATAACGCTCAGGCTGTAGAGGGAACACTAAATGCATATTAATATATTTTTCAATGTGTAAACGTCTGTTACAGTTTCCCAGAGTGCAAAGTAACATCTTTAAATGATTATTTTGGCTGACACAAAAGTCCAGAGCCCAGACATGTCCAGTTTGCACTGATGTAAAACTGAAAATCCTCTTATTGGAGGAGCAGGATCAATCACATTTTTGGCATTTTAGTTTGAAAATTGGCTCAAAAGATGAAACAAATATTAAAATAGTTGCTCCTAATTGATCAATTAATCATTTTCAGCTCAACTATAACTAGGCTATTAAATACAAACAATAGTAATAATCTACCTGTAATCCACTTGGTGTCCATTTATTTACCTTCACTGACATAAACACACACACATATTAAACAGTTTAAAACAGGTGAAAATGTGTTAACACAGAGTGAATGTGTGATTCTTATCATCCTCTGTTTTTCTCCTCCTCTCAGTGCGAGCGTGGTGAGCATGGAGGAGATGGACAGGCAGCAGCCGACCTCCCCCGAGGAGAAAAAGGTAAACATCTCTCCCCGAACTCCTCTCTCTCCTTTCTCCCTCTCTTTTCCTGACTCTCACCCCTGGTATCGGTGACTCCCAGTGGGGCCGTGGAGCTCTCTGTCAGCCCTGCAGACAGGGTTGGCGATGCCAAAGTCTGGCTGGCGCCTGGTACGGCAGAGCAATGGCACCCAAAGGACCTCAGCGGTCCATGAGCTAACACTGCTGGGGCGCCACGGGAGTCATTTTCAAGGGCCGCTCCTGCTGCTGCTGCTGCTGCTGTTGTTGTTGTTGTTGTTGTTGTTCTTGGGTACCTGTGTGGGTGCAAGGTGTTGGTCTGTGATTGTTCTGCAGTGGATAACATTTGCACCAGATTTGATTTATGACAGATGAAACTACAGGGAATTCTGATGCTTCTGATGTTTTGCTGAATAGATAGCATGATGTCATTCCTCCACTTTTTGGACAACTACTGAATGAATTCCTGTGACACTTGGTGCAGACATTTCTGTTCTCCAGAGAACAACTTCTGCTAACTTTTTACTGAAGAGCTCAAGTTTTCCACCTAAAACATCAGTTTGTGACAGTTATACCTCAAAAACGAATGACTTTTTATTTAGAAATACTCTCAGCTCTACTTTGAGATTAATGCTACAATAGCATGCTAACATGCTAACAGTGGTATTCCAACGTGTTAATGACCAACTTGCTAAAATGAACACATTAGATGACGAGGTTAACAATCAGGTACGTCATGAATATGTTAGCATGCTAACAAAACAAGCTTTGACGTTACTAAACATTATGGTAACATGCTAACTGAGGATGCTAATATGCTTTATCGGCCGTTGTTCCCTAATAATTTTTCAGGAACAGTCTTGGAGGAAGTAAATTTAACCCCTGCAGCAAACAGACATTAAAATGAGCCTGTCTTCAAGTGTTAATGCACATCAACTTAAAAAATAGAATAAAAAATTACTCAGTAATCACTGCCTGTGCAAAATATACCGATACCGATTATTAAAACTCACACTGTCCATCTGAGTGGACATGTGAGAAACTCTTAATGTGACCTGAACCCAGAAAAGTGGCAGGTAATTGATGCAGGGATTAACCAGCTACACAATAATCAATAAACACAGACCTCATCGAAGTCTCCTCAGACGTCTCCGGCGAGGGTTTTTAAGTAGTCAAACAGTGGTGGAAAAAGGTTTTCGGACACCCTGTGCATTTGTGAAATATTGCATTAAGAATCACTCTTAGGTCTTCAAGCGCAATTTCTTTTAGTACAGTCACAGCCAAAATACTAAACAAATCCTAAAAAAGCCATTAAAAACTTAAAATTGATTGGCTCCACAAAAATACATAAGACATTTTGAGTATTGGGTCATTTTGGTACCAGTGATCCACTAATGAAGGTCATGCTTTTTTGTTGCCGTGCTTCGTGTCTATATAAAGCCAGCACATTTGAGACAAAAATGGCTAAAACAAGGAACCTAACGCAGGAAACACACCTGAAGATACAGATTCTCAGCCAGGAAGGGTACAGCTGCCGCCAGATAGCCAGGAAGTGCAGATGCACTCCTTCAGCAGTTGGATACACTCTGCAGAAATACAAACGAACCAACAGCTTGGAAGACAAACCAAGATCTGGGCGTCCAAGGGTTTCTTCAGCAGGAAATGACTGCATCCTGATCCGCAGGGAAAACCACCGAATGACATCACAGGAGCTTCAGCAGCAGTGGTCAAAGCAAACTGATGTCCAGTGTTCCACCTGCACTGTACGTGGCCGACTTTTAGATCATGACTTAAGGTCCTACAAGGCTGTCAGGAAGCCCCTGATCAATGAGAGACAGAGGTTAGCTTGGCGTCGTTGGGCCCAAGCACACAAGAACTGGACAGCCAGGAATTGGAAGAAGATTCTGCGGTCAGATGAGTCCAGTTTCCAGCTTTATCTTCCTCCTGTGAGGGTACGCAGAAGGCCAGGCGAAGCATTATCTCCAGCATGTACAGTACCTACTGTCAAGCATGGTGGAGGCAGTATCATGGTTTGGGGATGCGTGAGTGCTGCTGGTGTTGGTCATCTCACTGTCTGTGATGGCACTGATCATTAAACGGTGCTGCTGTGTGAAATTGATGCGTTCCACCTGTCGATCAGTTTGGATTAGCATCAGGTTTTAAACCTGTTTTGAATGTTGATAGGGACAGTTTTGTTTACATTTGAATAAAAGAATTTTTAACAAACAACCCAAAAAGGAATGAAATGTTCAAAATCACAGCAATGCATCATTCATTGGTGATGTCATAAATATATATGATTAGAATTCGCCGATGTCATCAGATTCTCTTTAACTAGGCACTTGGTCAGAAGACTGAATCAGAATTCAGATCTTGCTAGAACTACCGGAGGAAAACCGACACGAGACCACTGATTTCAGAGGAACTTTGAGAGAAAAAACCGTATTTTCAGGAACAACTTAAATCCTGATTCTCTCTAAGAATGCATGCACTTACTTCTCAAACGGGATGGTTCCTAGACCACCCACCTGCTTCTCGAATACTGGAGGATGCACAACTCACCCAAAGACAAATTTGTCATCTTCAAAACAGCGATATGGAATACAACTGGAGAGTGAAGAAGCAAGAGTTGGAGGACACGAACAACAACTGTCCAACCAAAAAACGCCTTAAGGAATTATTCATTAATAAAGAGAAAGAAGCCAAAAAAGAGCTTGGAGGCTGCAGAACTATAGTGACGCAGAAACCTCAACGCCTCAAATATTGCTTCACAGTCAGGAGTGACATTAAGAGGAGGAAAAGAGACCTCCAGTCAGATTATGAAGAGTTGAAGGTAGCGCACATAATCAACGAAGAAAGTTCAATGCTGAGCTGCAGGCTCACAAAGATAAGATCAAGGTTTCCAGAGCTAAAGTCACCAAGAGAAGTGTAACACCAACCCAGACAGAGGAGGAACAAAAGGACAGTTCAGGGACGAACCAACTTAGCTAGTGGCAAAGCTTCCGCTATTGAGCTCTCAAACAGAGAAAGAGAACAACGAAAGTTCTCCAGAACACCTTCAAACTCAGTGAGGAAAAGCTTGTTGCAGAGCTCAAAACAGAGAAAGAGAACAACGAAGTTCTCAAGAACACATTCAAACTGAGTGAGGAAAAGCTTGTTGCAGAGCCTAGCCAGTAGAACAAATTAAGTTCTCAAGAACACATTCAAAATCCGAGTGAGGAAAAGCTTACAGTAGAGCTCAAAACTGAGAAAGAGAACAACGGGTTCAAGAACACATCTAAACTGAGTGAGGAAAAGCTTTACAGTAGAGCTCAAACGGAGAAAGAGAACAACGGTTCTCAAGAACACCAAACTGGGAGTGAGGAAAAGCTTGTTGCAGAGCTCAAAACGGAGAAAGAGAGCAACAAAGTTCTCAAGAACACATTCAAACTCAGTGAGGAAAAGATTGTTGCAGAGCTCAAAACTGAGAAAGAGAACAACAAAGTTCTCCAGAACACATTCAAACTCAGTGAGGAAAAGCTTGTTGCAGAGCTCAAATGGAGAAAGAGAACAACAAAGTTCTCCAGAACACATTCAAACTCAGTGAGGAAAAGCTTGTTGCAGAGCTCAAAACAGAGAAAGAGAACAGTTCTCCAGAACACATTCAAACTGAGTGAGGAAAAGCTTGTTGCAGAGCTCAAAACTGAGAAAGAGAACAACGAAGTTCTCAAGAACACATTCAAAGTGAGTGAGGAAAAGCTTGTTGCAGAGCTCAAAACTGAGAAAGAGAACAAAAAGTTCTCCAGAACACATTCGTTGGAGGAGGAAAAGCTGTTGCAGAGCTCAAACTGAGAAAGAGAACAAACGGTTCAAGAACACATTCAAACTGGGAGGAGGAAAGTTTGTTGCAGAGCTCAAACTGAGAAAGAGAACAACTGTCTCTTAAGAACACATTCAACCAGTGAGAAAAGCTGTCGAGAGCTCAAAACTGAGAAAGAGAACAACTAAGTTTCAAGAACACATTCAAACTCAGCGAGAAAAGTTTAAGGTAGAGTCGCAAACTGAGAGAACAACAAAGTTCTCAGAACACATTCAAACTCAGTGAGGAAAAGCTTGTTGCAGAGCTCAAAACGAGAAAGAGAACAACGAAGTTCTCCAGAACACATTCAAACTCAGTGAGGAAAAGCTTGTTGCAGAGCTCAAAACAGAGAAAGAGAACAACGAAGTTCTCAAGAACACATTCAAACTGAGTGAGGAAAAGCTTGTTGCAGAGCTCAAAACTGAGAAAGAGAACAACGAAGTTCTCAAGAACACATTCAAACTGAGTGAGGAAAAGCTTGTTGCAGAGTTTTAAAACTGAGAAAGAGAACAACAAAGTTCTCCAGAAATCGTTATTATCTAAACTGGAGTGAGGAAAAGCTTGTTGCAGAGCTCAAAACGGAGAAAGAGAACAACGAAGTTCTCCAGAACACATTCAAACTCTTTGAGGAAAAGCTTGTTGCAGAGCTCAAAACGGAGAAAGAGAACAACGAAGTTCTCAAGAACACATTCAAACTCAGTGAGGAAAAGCTTGTTGCAGAGCTCAAAACGGAGAAAGAGAACAACAAAGTTCTCCAGGACACATTCAAACTCAGTGAGGGAAAGCTTGTTGCAGAGCTCAAAACAGAGAAAGAGAACCACAAAGTTCTCAAGAACACATTCAAACTCTGTGAGGAAAAGCTTGTTACAGAGCTCACAACAGAGAAAGAGAACAACGAAGTTCTCAAGAACACATTCAAACTCAGCGAGGAAAAGCTTGTTGCAGAGCTCGAAACAGAGAAAGAGAACAACAAAGTTCTCCAGAACCAACTTAAGCTCAGCCATGAGAAGCTAACTGCTGAGCTCAAAATAGAGAAAGAGAACAACAAAGTTCTCCAGAACACATTCAAACTCTGTGAGGAAAAGCTTGTTGCAGAGCTCAAAACGGAGAAAGAGAACAACGAAGTTCTCAAGAACACATTCAAACTCAGTGAGGAAAAGCTTGTTGCGATTTAAACGGAGAAAGAGAACAAACAAAGTTCTCCAGGAACAATATCCAACTCAGTGAGGAAAAGCTTATGGCAGAGCTCAAACGAGAGAAAGAGAACAACAAAGGTTCTCAGAACACATTCAAACTCTGTGAGGAAAAGCTTGTTGCAGAGCTCAAAACAGAGAAAGAGAACAACGAAGTTCTCCAGAACCAACTTAAGCTCAGCCATGAAAGCTTACTGCTGAGCTCAAAACAGAGAAAGAGAACAACAAAGTTCTCAAGAACACATTCAAACTCAGTGAGGAAAAGCTTGTTGCAGAGCTCACAACAGAGAAAGAGAACAACGAAGTTCTCAAGAACACATTCAAACTCAGCGAGGAAAAGCTTGTTGCAGAGCTCAAAACAGAGAAAGAGAACAACGAAGTTCTCCAGAACCAACTTAAGCTCAGCTACAAAAGCTTTACTGCTGAGCTCAAACAGAGAAAGAGGACACCCAAGTTCTCAAGAACACATTCAAACTCTGTGAGGAAAGCTTGTTGCAGAGTCGAACAGAAAGAGAACAACGGTTTCAAGAACACATTCAAACTCTGTGTGAGGAAAAGCTTGCTGCAGAGCTCAAAACAGAGAAAGAGAACTGCCAAAGTTCTCCAGGACGACAGAAACGGTCAAGACAAGCTACGTCGGAGCCCACTCTTGGAGAAGCAGAAAACCTTGGTTTCAATCATGAACTGGGATCAGCCAAACCAGGTTTGTATTGATCTTCAGCAAAAGCAACAGACAGTAGCTGTGGTCTAAAGAACTGAAGGCCCTATCCAAAAGATGAAGATGAGAAGGACACTTTCTGCACAGAGATTGAGGAAACTGAGGAGCTCAGGTAATTGTTCAGCTCTTTCTCCCGTAGAGCCCAGGCGGGAGAAGAGCAGACAGCCTGTGGAACACGAGAATGACCTACTCCTGCTATAGAAGAGAACAAACAGCCCCAGAAATCAACCTTAAGAGAGACTGCCTACTCTGGGCTTGAAACCACAAAGGTGAAGAGGCCAGTTAAACACAGATCCACCAGCGATTTAATACAAGCCTTCTCCATCACCCACTGTAAGGAAAATCGATCTTATTCATGGCAGACGTGAGACCCGGCCAAGGTGAGGCTGGCCCCACCCATGAGCCTCGGTTCCTGCCTAAGGAATTTTTTCCTGCCGCCGACGTCAAGTTGCATGCCTGCAGGACCCTTGGTCTAATTTGATATTGTAGAAATAAAGAGGTGTTCCCCAGAGGTTCACCTGTTATTTTCCAGCCAAAACCTGCTATACAATTGATTCAATTACATCCTCTTCAGGGCAATAGAGGATTGCAAAAACAAGAAACAAAGAAAAACCACTTCAAAGTTAGAAAAAAAAAACAAAACAAATAAACTTCAAAAAAACAAAACACAAAAACAAACAAAAATAAACAAAAAAATAAAAAACAAAAACTAAATTTTCATCTGTTGTTCTTTACTTTAAACACTTTGTTTCATTTCACCTAATAGATGAATGTATATGATTTTGTTGAAAAAAAAAACACAAACAAAACAATAACACTCTAAACTAGTTCTACATTGTACCGGGTTTCACTTAAGATTTTCAACCAAATCAAAATGTGTGCTGCAGTTGCAAATGTATTTAGGTTAATAAGATGGATGTGGTGGAAATGTTTTCTCTGGATTTGCCTGAAAAAAAAAAAGAATTTAAACAAGTTAATTAATTGTTAAAATAGTTGATCAGTTAATCAATTAATCGACTAATCATTGCAGCACTATTTTCAAGCACGTCATGTAGCTGATGTTAACCTTAGCAGCTAGTTAGTAACAGCAATTGAAATGAGTCATTGCTGCAAGAATTTGAATCTGCAATTTCGTTCCTGCCTGTAAAAGGAAAGCTTTACAGGTCTAATGGTAACTACAGGTGTAATGTGTTCTCTCAGTCATAGAAACCATCCAAAGGTCTGCTCAGTTACAGAAGTAATTGCACAGAAACAGAAATAGATTTTCAGCCACTGTTTTCTGTGTAAGGAAGCCATTTTTCCTCTGTGACCCGGAGTTTACACAGTGGATAACCAGCATGAGTTTAGAGAACAGGGTTGACTGATGATACAGCAGCTATGTGATGAAATGCCCTTTTAAAATGGAATAAAATTTTCTGAAGTCTGACCTGAAGCTGAAGCTCTCATTTAGAAACTTTAAAAAGGAAACAATCAAAATAATGAAAATCTATACGTTTTTTAAAATATTTATAGTTTTAGACTTCTGTTTTTAAGATTTTATGCTTTCTAGGCTTTATTTTCAAGGTTTCAGACCCAATTTAGAAAATGAAATTCCTGAGTTGCTGCAACCTTGCAGTGTTGTTGTTGTCATCAGAAAATAGATAATTTTGTACTCTGGTGCTCTCTAGTGTCTGTGAAACTTTTTGAAGATTTCATTTCCAGGAAATCAAATGTCCATTGACTGTGTTTAAGAATGATGCTGAGTTGATTTTTACTTCTCTGAAAATAACTGAAAATTAAGATTTACCTTTACTTACCTGTAAGAATTAAAAAGTATCAAGGGTCAAAATCAATAAAAAAAACACTGGAATTGAACAAAAATATTTTACAGGTCATAGTTTTGGGACTTAAACATCATACAGACAAACTCTGAATCGTATTGTTTTTATAATATAAAGACAAAACCACAGATGGAGTGAATTTAGATCTTTATTGTGGGAAAGAAACAACTGAAAATGACACAAAATATTTCTAGTATTCAAATATTTGAGAGGAGAGAGGGGGGTAGATGTGGTATCACAGTTAGAGATAGACCGATATGGTTTTTTCAGGGCCGATACTGATTATTAGTAGTCAAGGAGGCCAATAACCGATATTTGGAGCCGATATTCATTTGCAGTAAAAGTGTTATTGTGTTAATATTGGCGTCAAAATTTTGAATAATACAAACTCCAACACTTAACTTTGTTTAAATGCCTTTAAGTATATGTTTATTAAACAGCTTTTCAGATTTGCAACATGTTAAAGGTTTTTTTTTATTTTAGACAGTCGACATCTTTGTTTTAAAATTCTAACAAAAAGTGCCGGGAGCTCTCAGGCTCAGCAGCATGTCTTATAAAGTTTTCTTATAAACTTTCACTGCTGATTGGCTGTTGCTGTGCGTGTAACCAATCAGATGGTGCTGTGGGTGGGACAATGCTGGAGACAGAGTAGTGACTGCAGAGAGGCGCGGCTACATCAGAGCCAAAATAACCCGGTTTTAAATTGATCTCTTATCGGCCGTCGGATTAAAAAAAAAAAAGGCCGATGCTGATATGCGTCAAAATGCTGAATATTGGCGCCGCTAATCGGTGGTGGTTTTGCATGATTGCTAACCATCTAAACATCTCAAGTTCCTGAAACCCTTGTACAGTACTCTGTGTGTGTGTGTGTGTGTGTGTAGAATTAAATGAAAGATGAATAAATATTTACTTGGCTCAGACTGGAGCAGTCCTCACAGAGCAGTTCCAGTCTGGAAATCAACAGCTGCTTTTAAGCTCAGCACAAAAAAACGAAAACCGCTGTCTGCACTTTCTCCATATGTTGTATCAACAGGTAGAAAACAGTAGCTGTAGAGTAAAGCTTTTCTTTTTTTATATAGGCATTTTTAATAAGCTGAAGGGGCAGGGTGCCTTCTGAGGTCTGATCTGAGCCTCCATGTGTTGGAGCTGTTTTGGACTGACAGCACATGAGGCAGACGTGGTCATAATGTTTTTTTAATAAGGTTTATCTCCTCCACACTCCTTTTGTTTCATTAACTCGTGTGTCGTCTCTTCAGTCTCCCACCCTTAGGCACTTCACCTCCTCTGATCCCTTGAGAACGTATGAAAACCGGTCAAATAATCACATGAGGCCTCTGAACAAGCTGGGACCCAAAAGGCTCAGGTACAGTATAAACTCTGAAACGTCCAGAACAAGATTATTTTCAGGCGGTTTGGAAATAAAAACTCTGGTGATTTCAGATGGAAAAAGTGACTGCTTTTCTACTGTTTGTTCACAAAGGCATATTTTTGTGAGAAGAATCATGTTTCACCCCCAGCTGAGCCGCTACTGCCTCCACATAATAGAATTAGAATAAATCTACTCTTTCCATCAGATTCAGATCAGATTTACAGGATTTTATAACATGATCCCAGAAAATTCTGAAATGAGCTTTTACACCTCCTCTAATCTTGGTTTACTGTCAGGCTGCATCTACACTACAAAGAGCACTTTCCTTTACTGCCTTAACTTTGACTGATGCTCAGCAGCGACTGACACAGACTCTACATAGTAACATGCTGTACATTTATTTCATATTATTGTTGAGTTTGACTTTCCGTTCTCCCCCTCTCCTGCAGTGAGGTCCCCCTCACAGTAGCAACATCCCCCCCCATGCCCAACAGAACCAACTACTTCATCATCAGCCCCGCGCCTTCACAAGGAATCGTTTTACAAGGACGACACTTTCACCACGCACAGATGCCCTCTGCAATAAGGAAACCTGTCCAAAGGTAAAAAACCGTCCTGCTGAGAAAAGAAAAAAGGACAGTTTCCTACATGAAGTGGCATGGTATAAATATTCAGTTGCGTAGACTATGGCGCAGGCTCTGAATATAAACTGGCCTTTAGTCATGTTGGTTTTATTGTGTTGGAAATTATTGAAGGTGTAAAACAAGTGGAAGCTGCCTGGCTGTGTTCTCCTGAATCCGATTGTACGAGATTTTCTTAGATATAGATGAAAGTGATTTAAATCCTAAGACAAACCCTGGTTCATTACTTTCCTCCTCTGCACAGACGAGTCTGCTGCTGAGGTTTGGTGTAAACTTAATTGAACTTCAGGCTGTGAAAAATGAATTACGGCACGTTGATGAGTTAGTGAGACGTTTCCCTCTTTGATTTTTATCTTCAAGCAGCCTTGATTTGAAGGAAAGGTAAGACTTTGATCCAGCTGCCTCACACTGTGGATCTGTTAACGGACTGGATCTCATTTCACGCCTCTTTTCATGTCCTCGGAACATTATCATTTACTTCAGGTTTTGTTTGTGCGTCAGCAGAATCTCTGTTGTTACACTGTGTTTGGTTTCCATTTCCTGTGTTGCCTTTTGTGTACGATCAGCTCAGGCATGACTGTGACCAAACACAACCTCCTACAGTATATGAGTAGAGTGTTAGTAGAACCGGGTGCTTAACTTCTATTACAGATACTTAACCTTTATAGAGTTCGGAGTGTGTTTCTGTCTGTGTAGATGTAGAATCACCTCCTTCAGATTTTTACAGCCTCGGCCCAAACCTGATGTTTTCAGGCTAATTAAAAATATTTTCAGACTAAGTGAGTGGGTTGAAATGGGCAACACAGCTTAACTGGGGAACAGGAGGAATTAAAAATAAAGCCCACAGTAAAGGCCTGGTTCTCTTTGCCCCTGAGGCAAATATGGTAGACACTTTGTTCCAGTGTTTTACAGGTTGTTGATGTTATAGCTTTAAGATAAAGTTAATTTAATTAAAATGGATGTCCACTTGTCCTCGGTCGGAGGGTTTACCTGCAGACATTTCACAGTGATGGCTTTCTTACCTGAATTATTTTAAAGAGATATTCATCCTGTGCCAAAGGTTCCTGAGGTATAATATAACAAAAGAGCAATCGACTTCTGCGCCAAATAAAACATTTTCATTATGTCTTTGGCCAATGAGAAAAAACTAATGGACAAACACAGATTTTTTATTTTTTTTTGCCTCACTGCCACCGCCATTCGTTTTGTCCCTGAGAGCTCTGAGGTATAAATTCAATTTTACAGTCACAAGATATTGTATCATGTTCTTACAACAGAACAGAACAAATAGATCCTCCAAAGCCAATTTTTCAGCATCAGTGTCAGATCTCTCCACAGAACAGAACAACATTTAAAAACCTTTTCCCTTCACACAGCCTGCAGGTCTACACGCTCCGTTACAGAAACTGAACCGCTCCATAACTGGTTCATAATTATTACTCTCGATTGTTCGAGGTTAACAATTCATTCAAAGGTGTATTATCAAACGAACAGAGAACAAGTTGCACATTACAATGAAAGTCTGTTTTTTCCTCTTTGATTCACCGCCCTTAGAAAAAAGACCACTTCTCAGGTCTAACATTTAAATATGACTAAAACAGTCTGACTGAACTTTTTCAGGCAGACCTTGAACTCATCGCTCTACTCTGGCTGATAATTATCAGGTCTACTTTTTCATGCTGTGGTGAAATACCTGTAGTTCAGTGCAGGTTATTTCTGTCACCTTGCATCCACCCAGTGAGTTTGTTTACATCACAAACCCTGTTTGCAGCATTTGTTGGTGGAGAGTCTGTATCTGTTGTGTGTTTTTTTTCCCAGTGAATTGTTCAGACCTTCAGAATTTCTTAACACCCTAAAAATCCTTGAAAGTTTGATTTGGAAAAAGATGCAGTTTGATCTAAATCAGACGTCACAAAGATGTTTTTTTACCTTAACTCTTGACTAGAAATCATTGAAAAGGCCACTTATTGTATGTCTTACAGCAATATATACATCTATATATACATCATATATACATGATTTGAAACCTTGAAAGTCATGAAAGGTTGAAAGGTCCTTGAAGTGTTCTAGCATCACCTGGCTGCCAGTGAGGCACAAACCTGGTTCCTCTCTCTGCTGGATGTGTGTGTACAACATGTTTCCTCCAGTGATTTCACTGAACACGTTGTATGTTTCTCCTCCTGCAGAAATGATTTCTCCGCCACACAGCAGGCTGTAGAAGTGGACAGCATCGTCCTCACCTGTCCAGAGATCCCAGGTACTCTCCACCCATCACACCCAACATGTCACACACACTGTTTGTGAGGAGCAGAAGATGGTAGTGATTACAGGAGGATGGCTGGTGTTGAATTTTGATAGGTACACTGTGTTCCTCCTGCTGGGAGGAGAGGACTGGATCATGTGTGTGTGTTTCATGTGGAGTGTGTGTGTGTGTGTGTGATGAGCACTGATTGGTATCTGTGTGTGTGAGCAGGTTGTGTATGTAGTGATGAGGGTGACAGCCAGCAGTATCTGCAGAGCTGCAGATCTGGGCTCAGCCTCCTCTCTACTCCTGCCAGAGGAGGAGGAGGAGGAGATCTCAGGCCTCCCACTTTAATCCTCAAAGCTCCTGGCTGAAGGAGCAGAGCTTATGAAACGCTCGGCCGGCCGGCTAATAAAGGCTCTGTAACCAAAACAACTCCTCAAGTATGAGAGCGAACAGGCGGGTTCACAAAAAAAAAAAAAAAAAAAGAGGAGGAGAAATAAAGGTGACCTTGGAGAGAAACTATTCCCACAGCAGTTTTTGTCATCAGCCTTTTCACTTTAAGCCTTTTTTATTCATTACTCTGCTGTTTCTGTCTGTTTCATGTTCACAACCAAGAGCAACACAAGGAATGTTTTCCAGGATCAGTACACCCTGGACTGAGCCTCTCTTCAGCTTCTTCTCTTTCAGTGTCACACACTCTGTTAGCTGTTAGCTGATAGCCAAGCAGTCCGATCCCTACGTGCTGTTTAGATCAACTGCATTAAAATAACCAACGATAAATAACTATCAGTGAGTCACATGGTCTTGATTGTTTTATGGTTTAACCTTTCAGAGGAGGAGTCCCTGAACATCAAACGTCGCGTCCAGCAGAAGAGGAAACCGTTGGAGGGCTGCTGTAGTTTTCCTTCGCAGGTCAAAGCAGCAGAGGTAAGACAAACCCTGAGGTTAGGACTTCATTACCCAGAAATCATGTAGTGTCAAAAGACTGCTCTGACTTTAGACCCTGAGTGTCGTCCTCTCCATCTGAGCTGGAGGCGATGTCGAATCCAACGTCCTGAGGGAGTTCTCGTCTGCTGCCGGGGAGATTTTTGTGTTTTGATTCGCTCCAGCTCGATGCGCTCTGGCTGCCAAGACAATAGTTTGTCATCGCAGCCACCCAACGCCACAGTTTGTTTTGGAAGCGAATCTGCAGCTTCTTACTTTGTGGAATTTGAACAAATTTTATTGTTCACAGACTGAGCCTCATCGAGAAAGTCGAAACAAGTTGTCGCATTTTATCAGTGAAAACCTGCAGAAATAAAGAAAAACAACAACACAATCAACATGACATGAATTCACAATTCATTATTTCAAATAAGAATAAAGGCGAGTTTTGAATAATCCTAAAGATGATGCAGGTTTTATGTGCACCAGCAAATTATTCCAATAAAAGGAAAGAGCTGTAATAAATACACAGGGATACAGCTGTAGAAATGCTGGTGTCAAATACAGTATGATTCAATTAAACTTTCTAAGAGCCTGAGAAACAGAGCTTTCAAAATAAGTTTATATAATCCACTGCACATAACAATCGAAGGTCAGAGATGGGACCCTGACCTCAGAGGGATTATGATTATAAACATCATGATTGAGACGTCATCCACTGAGAGATGACTGAGCTGCCTCCAGTCTCCGTATTTCTCTCTCTGCGTTTTAGTGGCTGCAGACTTGTTTCCATGCTGTTATTGTACAAATGCTCTGCCTGTCTATCATCCTCTCTCATCACATCCAGCACACCTCCGACACTGCAGCTGCTGCCACAGACACACACAGAGCCCACTGTGCTGTGTATCAGAGCTTTTTAATCCAGGGCCTGTTGTACTGTAGTGCTTCATATTCAGCTGTTCTCTGGGACAGAACGTGCTGTGATCAGCCACTGACCTTTAGAAACAGAGAGACAGTGTGAATGAAGAGCACTGTTACAGAAAAGGTGGTCGTTACTGCAGCTTCTTCCACAGATACATGAATGTAGATGAGAGAGATTCAAATACACTTCTCCTGTGTGTTGTCAGCAGGTAAAGTACAAACCATCCTCTTGCTGTGAAGGAGTTGTCTAAAAGTGAAATGAATGCTGTAGTTCTTTGAATCAGAAATATCAGTTTAGCTCGTTTCCTGTGTTTTCAGAGAAAACAGAACAAGAGGAGGGTGAATATTGGTTTGTTGTGAGGTCCTCTGCTCCTAAAACCCCACGTTTTTCTTTAAAGCCTCTCCGGCCGACCATCTATGAGTCCGTGTGCGTGAAGTGCAACAAGCCGAGCAAGGACAGCAGCAAGTGTCAGAACTGTGGGAACAGTCCGCCGCTGCTGCCCTGTCAGCAGGCCACGCTGTCGTCCCCGACGCCGCGACCCCCCATCAGATCCCAACCCCCCGCCGGACCAAACAGTCTGCAGCAGAACTTCTACAAACCGGCCACGACCATGAGGGCGCCCCGCGGGGAGACGACCCTGCCGATACGGATCACCAGAGGAACCCTGCTGCCTCAGAGCAACGGCAGGTCCCCACTGTTAGCCGGGACGTCGAGCTACTGCGGAGCCAGGAACCCCCCCAAAGGGAAGAGGACAACGGCGGCCCAGCAGCACGAGCTCAACGACCCCAGTAAGTCAAGAAGGAGAAAGCTGATCGATGTTGATTTGTCTGTTAACCTCAACAACAGCCAGTTACGTCAGCACTGAACAGTCAGTTTGTACTTTTAATATGTGAATATACGAGAGAGATGAAGCACTCGATGCTGACATCTGAAGTGGGTGTTTGTCTGGTATTTGGCTCCTGGCACCAGTTTTTGAGGACCAGTGGAGATGAACTGGATTTTGGTTCAGGATGTTCTGGACTGTTAAATGCCGTCATCATGTTTTCAGCTGTTCGACTCTGATGGCTTCAGTCAGGCATCAAGAGCCAGACCCGAAGGGTGTGAAGGTTTTTCTTTTAAGAAGCTGAAAATATCGTTAAACTTCTTGTTTTTCATGATTTAAAAATGTCCTGTAATGGTTCAGAAGCTTTCCCACAGCAGAACCTCAGATCTGAAATACAGTATTTGACTAAGTTCCTGTATCATTTAAGTCCAATGTCTCCTCAGTTTCCAGTCTAAAGCACAGAGGGTGGAGCAGTGTGTTCAGATCAATGATTCAAACGTCACAGTCAGACGCCTCCTGTCAACCTATGACACGGTAGAGAGAGCAGAGACTGAACTGTGAGGCTGTTTGGACAACCTGTCGTCTCCTGATCAGACACTCTGCTGCCTGTCTGAAGGCTTTTTATTTAGTCTCATCAAGGACTAATAGCAGGTGTAATTACTCCTAAGTAAAGTGGGTAAGTTAGTAAGAAATAACTGAACTAAATCAGAACATCCCTGATCGAGGTAAAAACTAAAGACTGAGACTTCAGTCATAGTGCAAACCTCTGCTAAGTTCCCTCATGTTCCCTCTTCAGTCGTCCTGTCCAGTGATGACGAGGAGGAGGCCGACAACGCCAGCACAGGAAGCGTCAACAGACTGGACAGCGTTTCGCCTCGACCCGCGGACTCGGCGCACTCCTCACCGGCGCCCTCTGGAGGCAGAGTGGAGGCGGCGGTGAAGAGCGCCGGAGAGCAGGAGGAGATCAATACTGAGTTCTTCGAAGACGTCAACATGAAGATCACGATACCGCGGAGAGCTCGGATGAAAGATCAGGTGGGAGTCTGTTAACTCTCCTCCACACAGACACCAACACACAGACGTCCCGTTTATGTGTTTTCTTCTAATCAAAGCAAAGAAATGAATTATGTGACGCTTGATATAGTTTTATTCAGAGTGTCTGAGCTCACTGCTAATGGAAACTCTGACTCATTCATCCATCACCACTGAGCCACAAAAGAGGAGAGTCATTTTCTGCATTTCCCTGTGAATAAACTGGATTTTATTGTGCAGTGAAGTAAAACAAAACCCACACAGCAGCAGCTCGTACTGCCCCTGAAGTCACATATCTGCCTTTTCTTCATTGTGTAGTTTGGAAATCAGCCTCCTGAGCAGTTTTCCCCGAGGACAAAGAAACCCAAATTCATGTCCAACAAGTGTGACAGCATCATACTGGAGTGTCGGAGCGTAAGAGTAGGAACTCTACGCAGGATGGTGACGAAACCTGTCGTCGTGAGTACTTTATTACTTTTATTTTGAAATGCAGCCACCAGATTCTGCAGCTTTTGTCTCAGCACCGACTCCTGCTCTGATTCCTGGATCATTTTAAAGTCTTCCATGATTTTATTGTGTCGAAAAGTATGGAAAATATCCAGTGCTGTACACCATACATTCTCAAACATCTTTCTCTACTCAGACTAATACTGGGCAAGTGGAAAAGTCAGCGTAATATATTTATTTACCACTGCACTCTCTGCTCTGCTGCTGTTTTTAGCAGATTTTCACAATTAAAGCCTTACAGGGAAGTGAGGGGATTATGTTCTCTGAACTGCCAGAGGGCTTTTAATGTGAAACTGTTTTTATTATCAGCAAAGAGCAGAAACAGCACATTAACCTGATAAACAGGACCGTTTTTTAATTTTAAATGATCAAATCCAAAATGTATGATTCAAAAATGTTGAAACTACAGGCTTGTTTCTAATAATAATGATGTTAAAGCTCAATTTATCTTAAACTGAGGTGAATAAAAACCTCATCCAGTGTTTGCTGAGGATTTGTGGTATTTGCTGTAGTGATACATTAAAGAGAATATCAACCAAAATCTTGAAATCCTGAAAAGAAATTCATGAGACTTTGAAAGGAAAAGGGGGAATGGAGCTAAAAAATAAATAAGTGCTTGTTTTGTTCTTTTCTCTTTTCAGTTTTCCATCGACCACATCCAGCTGGAAACTGAAGGTATGAACCAGCAGTAATGAATTCAGTAAATAAAACGCTGTGTGCAGAGCCGCTGGATCAGACTGTGATGGCACCGCAGTCACTGCCGCTGTCTGCTGTTTCAGAAAACACACAGCTGTGCAGTTTTCTGTTCGTGCTGGTCAGCAGAGATTAGTCATGTACACATTTGTGGTAGAAAACACTGAAATACCAGCTAGAAATATAAACACATGACTCCTAAACATGTCATTTAAACCTAATTGATTCATATGGAGAGTTTTTGTGGTCTTTTTGTTTATATTTAATCATTGCTGGAACAAAAATCAAATATTTGGGGTCACATACCATTTATATAAATGCTTGGTCTTCAGTAGGGCATGAAAACATCCTTCTGCATGACTGCATTCATCTGCAGAGACACAATAAAACTTCAGGGAACAGTCATTAATCTGTTGTTTCTGAATAATTTGTTAGTCAAAGAATCCTCAGATGATCACTTCAATGCATCCTACTGTGAACATACGGACACTTTATATGGTGGAATCAAATTATAGTAGTGTCTGTGTTTTATTTTGCTTTTACACCATATTTTTTATGTTTTTGTAATTTGTCTTGGAAAAATAGTTCAAAACAAAACGTGTAGTAAGTTTACAACAACTTCTGCAACGTAAACTAATGATGCATTTGTCCAAAGTCCGTCCTCTAAAGTTCTTGTTTCTGTCACTGAGAGACTCAGATTGTTATTCAACATGATGAGAGGATTCCTACAGAGACAGAGCTTTTTATTAAAGAGTCAGATCCTTTTAGTTTAACCAGAAACATCTCTATATATCACTACCAGACTCCATTGACAAAAACAGGGATTTTACTGGGAGCTGCTGGAATACCACTGCCTCCATCTGTTAGTGTGTCTGTGTTACTGTGTGGTACTTTCACTTATATTAAGTATCTGATTACTTCTTCCAGTGTCACAATAATGCAAACACACCTCAAGCATCCTCAGTATGTTTTAAAATGTGACTGACCTCAGACCTGTTGTGTGTTTGTCGTCAGGTCCTGAGTGCAACAGCATAGAGAAGGTTTGTCTTCGTGCGTCGGAGCTGATCAGCTGCGAGTGGTGCAGCGTCCGAAAGCTTCCCGTCTTGTTCTTCCAGACGACTCCAGACGAGTGCAACCGCCTGCGCGCACAGCTCAACATGTCCAAGGAGAAGGGAGGGCAGTGGTACGACTGCACCGGGGACCGTGAGTAACACATAAAAAAAAAAAAACTATCTCGAGGATAATCAAAGCAAACAAAGTAAAAGCTTAACAAGCGATCTGCGTCTCCTCGTCTGTGTCGCCAGAGTCGGATGAGAAGTACATCGTCCTGATCTTCGAGAACGGCCTGGCAATGAAGGAGCAGATGATCCTGGAGGACATCCTGGGTGAGATCGGCAGGACCAACAGCCTCAGCAACTTCCCCGCCAAGCTGCCGTTCGAAGAGGCCAACATCCGCCTGGTCAACTACAACAAGGCGACGAAGCAGAAGGAGGAGAAGGTGGGTGTGAAAACCAAGGAGACATCTTTGAATGTCTTATTTTTGTCCAAGCCAAAGATAATAATTTCATAATGATAGAAAACAGAGAAAAGCAGCAAATTGGTCGGAGCAACCTCAGTGCCTGAGGAGACAAGATTAGGGAAAGAAAACCCTTATACCATAGTTACAGGAAGTTTGTTATGGAGATTGAGGCTTAATTTTTATTTGAATTTCACTCATTAAAGTCGTTTTAAATGTAACTGTATTTATGTGGAAAACTGCAGATGAGTCTTTTTCTGGTATCCTGTCTTTTTGACCAACTTTGGGAGAAATAAAAACAGTCCTGTGGGGTTTAATGAGGAGCTGTTTATTGTCACAAACACACCTGTCCCTCTGCAGGCGAAGCCAATACAAACTCCTCCCAAAATCACCCAGGTGTCCCCGGTCAGCAAGGTCACTCAGGTCACGCAGGTCGCCCCGGTGACGGCCGCCACGATGCCCGTACGTACACGGATGGCCACCCGCCAGCAGACCAGCACCTACTTTGAAGATGAAGACGAGGACATGACCGACCTCCAGCCCACCTTCTCCGGACCAATCGTCAAGTGAGTGACTCATCTGAAATACTGAGACACTGCTGCAGCTTCGCTTTCATCGTTCCAACACATTTTAGACATGAAATGACTTCATTAAAATGGGTTTTTATTGACCTAAGAAGTAGAAGATTTTCTCTAACTGTAGATCTGAAACATACGTTTTTGAAGCTGCTTTGAACGCATCAGTTAAATGAAATACGCTGGTTCGTTGTTAGTTAATCCTCCATGTTTGTTTTCCAGATTAATGGTGTATCCTCCTCCTCCAGCCAAATGTGGCATATCAGTTACTAATGAAGACCTCCACTGCCTTAATGATGGAGAATTCCTTAACGACGTTATCATAGACTTTTATTTAAAGTAAGCGTTTTGGTCGTTTGTTGCTGATTTTCTTCACATAACTCAATAAAAGAGAAACGAGCTTCCACACGATCAAATGAAAATATCCTTCTGTTGTTTTTCAGATATTTAGTTTTAGAGAAATTGAAAAAAGAAGATGCACAAAGAATCCACGTGTTCAGCTCCTTCTTTTACAAGAGGCTGAACCAGAGAGAGCGGAGGAACGCTCCAGACACAACAAACCTGCCGTGAGTACCCAGCAGCATCAACAGAGGATGTTTTTAAAATCACAGTCTCTGCTGAGTGCATCGCTGTGTTTGATTTCCCAGAATCCAGAAAAGGAAGCACAACAGGGTAAAGACGTGGACTCGGCACGTGGATCTGTTCCAGAAGGACTTCATTTTTGTTCCCATCAACGAGTCGTGAGTCTTCAGTTTGACAAACATGTTTTTACATTTGAATTTCTATTGGAAAACTGTGAATTGAACAGAAATATTCGCTAACCAGAGGAAATCAGGCATTGAATATTGTTCTTGTTCAACCCAGAGCTTGAGTGATGTCCTCTAACTTCAGCCCTGTAACTGGATGAAACTCTTGTTTTGGCAGAGCTCACTGGTACCTGGCGGTCATCTGCTTCCCGGGCCTCGAGGGTCCGGTGTACGAGCAGAACCCGCTGTACCACGGCTCGTTTCCGGCCTCCACCTCGGCTGCTGCGGATCCAACATCAGAGGAGAACATCCCGGACCACTGTCGTCCTCTGTCCCCGGACAGAGACGGCTTGGACAGCTCCTCGGACCAGCCGTCCCCCGGCGCCCCCGAGGGGTCTGGAGACAGTCAGCCCGACGCTGACCCCGCCAAGGAGAACTCTGCCTTCACAGATGGTGGACAGGAGTCTTCCAGTACTCCCACAAAGTCCGGCAACGGCCAGGCCAATGGCGAGCAACAGTACACAAGTGAGTCACTGTCTGACATTTGGTGACGTGTACTCAGGACTTCTCAGTTTAGAGCTGGATGTGGATTCTGAATACTGACAGAGATGTGTCCAGAGCAAAGCACATTTTAACATCTGAGAAGCTTTAACCTGCTAATATTTACAGTTCTTTATGTATTAACATGAACAAAGTCTACAACTCACCGACTGAAAGCTGTGAGGTGTTTCTGTGCTGCAGTTGTTTGGGTGAAGCAGGTTCTCAGAAGGTTCAAACTGTGTTTTTCTGATTTTACATTCATCAACAGAATTTCTGCCTCTGTCTTTTTCCTCACACTGCTCATGTCAGGAGAGTCACTTTCACAGCCTCAGCTCAGAGACAGTCTGGTGTTGGTCTTTAATCCAGATCCAAGAACAATTATGTGTCTGAAAAAATGTGGCATTTAATCCTCTCTGATAAACATAGAACAGCAAAGAACACATTCATATTTTTTCTGTGTGGAAGATTAATGTTGTTTTTTGTTTGTGAATTTCAGGCGAGTTGCACAGAATCAGTGTTTGTTACAGTTCAAGAAAAGGAGAGGACGACACCTACACCTTCTCTGATGACCAAAGCTCCTGTCAGGTACTCGACCTGTCTCTGTCTCTGAATCTGTCCGTTCAGTCAGAACGAACTCATCAAGGTTCAGATAAAGGAAGTAGAAACTGAGCATGATTTGAATCCTGTGTGTTCAGGACGAGTGCAGCGAGGACGGGACTCTGGCTGACGACACACTCGGCTCTGACGCCTCGGTCTTGGCCTCCAAACACAACCTGTGCAGACAGTGAGTGGATGCACTTCTGGCTTGTCACCCACAGGAGGCAGCGCTGCTCTGTTTATGTTGATTTGTTGCAGTTGGTTGGAGTTTGTCGGCATGAGAGAGTGTTCTCACCTCACCAGGTTAATTTAAGATGCAAGGAAAAAGTCTGCAAACACAAACTCTGCTTAATCTGTTCACATCAGATTTGACATTTATTTAACTTTTTCATGATGCACAGACACATATTTTCTGATTTTAGTTATTTCACTAAAGGTTTTTCTGTTAAATACATCGATGTGTTTTTACAGCTGATGCTGAGATTTTCCCTTTAAACTCTTTTTAAAAGGCTGACTCAGGTCATCCTCTGCAGCTCGGTTTTGTACCTGAATAAACTTGGAAACGTTCACTCCTCTGTCTTTCTTCAGGCCGTGTATTTTAATCATGGACTCCCTGCGTGGTCCGGCCAGATCGACTGTGGTGAAAACTCTGAGAGAGTGAGTTCCTGCTGCTGCACCTGCACTGACCTGCAGACAGAAGAACATCTGTAAATTAGTGTTTGCTCTAGAGGAAATTGATAGTTTTGTGCCTGAAGCATGACCTACTTTAGTACTTTTTTTAGACAATTTAAGTAAAGTTAAACTCTTGGAGGGGAGTGTTAGAAGTTTTCTTTTACTTAAACCAACAGTGCTGAAAGTGTGTGTGTTTGTTTTAGGTACCTGGAGGTGGAGTGGGAGGTGCGTAAAGGGACTCAGCGGAGTTTCGGGAAGGACGTGATGAGGGGCTCCAGCCCACGTGTGCCTCAGCAGGATAACTTCAGCGACTGTGGAGTTTACATCCTGCAGTATGTGGAGAGCTTCTTCGAGGTGAGAGAAGGAACTTTTTAGGGTCATTTTATTCATGTTGAGTGATGTTTTATGGGCTGCAACTAAAAAGTTGTGATTGAATTCATTTCTGTTTGTTTTTATTTTCCACATTTTCTTCTTCCTTTGTTTGCGATTATTCTCTTAGTTCAGTGGTTTGAAAACTTTTTCAGTCACAGAAGTTGAAATGTCGTCATTCCCACGTGAATAAACTGATTTAAACTTTTGTTGATCACCAACACTGTTGGGAACAGTAATGATAAATGTGTAAAGATGAACTTCATTTAGTCTTCTTGGAGTATTTGAGGCAGCAGGACGGTGTGTGTGAGACTACAACAGTTGAATAGGTTTTGGAAACAGTGGAGCTCTGTGTCAGGCTGTGATACACACAGTGCTCGTGGTTTTAGTATTTTCATGGCCATAAGAAAAGTAAAGAAAAGTTCTCATTTTAATGTTGGCTCTTTTGAAGTTTCATATCATCCAAGTTACAAAATGAAATAATCATTTTCTTTTATCTTTTCACACAGAATCCGATTCCCAGTTTTCATCTGCCGGTGAACCTGTCGGATTGGTTTCCTCAGCAGCGGATGAAGACGAAGCGTGAGGAGATCAAGGAGCTGATCCTGAAGATTCAGGCTCAGCAAGAACTGGACAAGGAGGAGTCCGAGCAGGTCGAGGCTCCGCCTGGCTCTCCTGAGGAGCCCGAGATCGAAGAGACTTCTGGGTCGACGGGCCGGCCGCCAAGCCTACCCATCAGCCCCTGAAACTACCCCACCCTCCTCCTCCTCCTCCTCCTCCTCCTCCTCCTCCTCCTCCTCCCACTCACCCCGGGGTGAGGTGAGGTGAGGTGAGGTGGGGGATGAACCTGATTGTACGCTGCTGGTTTCACTTCGACGTGTCTGAAACGATCCTTAACTCCCTCCATTAACCACAGACATCAAACACACCTTTAAATTTGTACTGAATAAAACATGAACTGTAAATATGCTGGAGTTTTTCCGCTGCCTTTGTAATTTACTGTTTTATGACTCATTCATGAAAAGTGGCCCATTAAGTTATGTTTTCATAGATGTTCTTCTTTCCTGGAGAATCTGTGCAGAAGATACTGTTTCGCTCTTGCATCATTATTTTTTATGCTTTCAAGCTGTGTAGAGGAAAGACAAAAATAATAATAATAATAATAATAATAATGATAATAAACATAGAGGAAGTTGCTGTTATTTGTAAGTTAATAATCCACCCAGTTTCCAGAGAGTTGACTTCCAGCTCATGAGTCACATACGTAGTTCAGTGCTTGTTGTGTCTCTTCGATGTGGAGTGGATGAAGTTTCAGCATTAAAAGCAACCGTAGATGCAAGAGCACTTCTGTTGCCTTAGCTTTTTCTTCATGCTGTGTGCCATTGGAAAGTTGTGAATACAGTTAATATTGTATTTTCTGTGTATATTTGTGTGTGAGTGTGTGTGTTGCTACACAGGTCTGGAAAAGTCTTGAATACATTTGTGATTCTTTCCTTTAAAATTCTTTCCACACAATTTTACTCACGAAGGAATTAAACGATATTATTAGACTTAAATCTACACGAGAGGTCTGTTACAAATAACTGAAAATACAATTACTCATTTACTCTGCATGATTTAATTTTGATTTTCTCATGTCATAAATAACACTCAATACACTTGGACAGTTATTCAGAAAATGAAAAAATGAAAACCAAAAAAAACATGGGACCTGAAAAAGATGAAGAAATATAAAATCACATAAAATAGAATATAACTGAATGTAACACAAGCAGGACACAGGAGGAAAACACTGAAAAGTGAACTTTTTACCTGTTAATCTGAATAACTTCATACACTGGTGATTGTGCTGCACTGCCCTCTGCTGGCCAACAAACCAGTTCATGCAGGTTTTGATGCTCAGTCGAGACCAAAACCTTCAAATCCAGTCTGAAATTAAAGGAACAGAAACAGACTCCTGATGTTACTCAGTTAATTTTTAGAGCTGAGTGGCTGCTGGATGTAGCTTCAGATTTACCTTCTCATCTCACTCTCAGCTCTTTCTTTAAAACCAAATCTGTCGACAAAAGTAAACCTCACAGCTCAGTAAATCTGCCTGGAAGTAGATCCTGGACACAGACACCTGGTGAGTGTATGATGTGAGACTCGTTTGATGTGGACTTCTGATGTCCCAGTCCCTGAACCATATTTTGGAAGACGACACCTGAATCTGAAACTGCTTGATGACGAGGGCTCGGCCCAACAATCAGGGATCAAGTGGTGTGTAAATATTTCAGAGGGTGAATAAAGAGACGCTGTGTTGTGTGAAGTGCCAGACGTGTCAGGTCTAATCCCTGGTATCAGCTGTGGTCATGGTCAGGTTTAACATTAAACTGTCATTTATTCAGAGAGGATTTTTTCAGATTGACTTTAGCATAAAACACAGGGTGGATGAATGAATAGAGGAGTAGTTACAGCATGTAGCTCCTCTAAAAGCCTTAGCTTGAGCTTTAAAGATGTAGGTAGGTGTATTTTATTTAACTCTAGCTGTTTCCTCTTGTTTCCAGTCTTTATGCTAAGCTAGGCTACAACATGAACACTTCACAGCATCATGGGGAAGCCAGCGAACTCTGCAGCAGCCTCAGTGAGATGTGAGTGCAGACAGGTGCAGAGTCTCAGGTGGTTTGTTATGAAACGCTGCTCTCAGCTTTCAGCCTGGTGCTGAGTGACTTGTTCTTCAGGGAGAGACGACTCACCCAGTGTTACGTTACCAGACACTAAAACATTCATGACTCTTGAAATGTGTTTTGTCGTCGCCACTTATGAGCTCGTTTACAGTTATTAAAACATGAAATATGAATTACCTGCCTGAGCTAATGGCTGATGGTGTGTTTATGGAGGTGGATGCTGCTCCCTGCTGTAACACAGACAACAGCGATTCAAACTCCACCTGCTGAGGAAGCCTGTCTGATAGGACTGAAAGCTCCTGAGCAGCCACTAAATGGACCTCGTGGTGATATTTATATTAATTGTTGTTTCAAAGGTCGAGAATGAACTTTAACCTTCGGGCCAACGTGCACAGGGAGTCACAGAAACATCTGTTAGACGAACATCTGCTGAGGAAGATCATGTGATATGATCAAAAGCTCTGGAACAGCTTCTTACCAGACCTGTGGTGAGATTACTGGGAGTGAGCTGTTAAACAGAGTCATGTTACAGAGCTGGATCTGAGGTTCATTTGTAGTTTCATCAATGAGATTCTGAAGTTTTCTCATTTCTGGAGCAAAAACCAGACGATCAGGTTTCACTTCTACTCCCTGTGTTTAGTTTTCTATTGTTAGTTTGTTTCCATCACTACAGTATTTGGGGGGATTTTATGACTCAGTTGGACAGTAGAGAGATGGGGTATGACATCCAACAAGAGTCTGGAGGCAAACTGAGAATAGTCAGGACACCAGGAACGTTTAATACTGAGAAAATGATCATAATAATCTTGGTTAATAATGAGATGCTCTACAGCAGGAGATGTTTATTTCTGTTTAAACTAAAGGCATGTCAAGTGAGCAGCATCTCAGAGACCAGATTTAAATGAATTTTAATTAGTGTGTGGATCAAATCTGATGTGAATTATTTCCATTTTATTGCCAGAGCACTGCAGACCACCTGTTCTCATGAACTACAGCACTGACTTAAATCATATCGTTAATGTCATGATCTGTCGGACATGTTCGTCTAAAGTGAGCAGCAGACAGAGATTAGCACCATTGTTGTCGTCTTTGACATTATCCCCGTTAATCCCAATCCTTCCTGGAGGTCTTACTGCTCAGTATCACATACACCAACAGCCAGCTGAGTCTGTCACGATGCAAATATGAAGAAAACTTCACTTCATCTTTATTTCTGTTCTCTGCAGCTCTGTAATGTTGTCATTTCCAGATAATTTCCACAGAGAAAAGAGGGATGTTACTGAATGAAATGCTCATTTTAATCACTCATACACTTACACTTAGAAGTGTACTGATATATACTGTCATAAATGGTAAATGGTACCAAGTCATTGTCTCCTGGAAACATCAGAGGAAATGATCAAGAAATGTACAAACACTTAACGACAGCAAAGAATCATTAAACTGAAATAAAGTGCAATCAGGAGAAAGACACGAGAGAGGACATCAAACCGAACCCCACGTTACTCTGCTGATGGTCAGGTCATAGTGCACAGGTGTAACTGATGATGCAATTAAAAACAGGTGCATCCCATTTAGATGAACTAGTTCCAGGCTCCTGTGTTGTTCCTGCTGTGACAAGTCAAAGTGACACATCCCAGATAGATGTGGTCTTTATTTCACAGTCTGTATGTAGCAGTATAAACACACTGACAGTATGGACATGTAAGGAACAGCCTCCTGTCTTACATTCTCATTCCTTCTTGGTTTATTTAAAGAAATGCAGCCTCACATTATTCTGTGAACTCTTCCTTTAAGACCATTATTGTGTTTTTCCCTTTAAAAATCAGCCTGCTCTTGGTCCTGAGGCATCAGGACTCATGTGTCCCCACCTTGGATGCCCCTGTTGTCCAGCAGAGCATGAATAACCCCCCCCCCCCCCCCCCCCCTTCCCGCCCCGGCCCACCCCCCCCCCCCCCCCCCCCCCCCGGCCGGAGACTATTTACCCATCCCGTGACGTCACGGGGCCAGTTTCCCAGGATTGCTGCGGGAATCGGAGGCTGCAGGGCGGGGAGAGCGTGGCCCAGGCTGCCGGAGCGGACACCGATCATCTGGAGACACCCGGCACGACTGTGGCTGTGGACGTGCACCTTTTTTATTCAGGGATTTACTTTAAAAGATACAACACAATTCACCCCCCCACCCCACACAAAACAACGCGAGGAGACCCGAGAGTTAACACCCAGACGAGGTAGGTAGCACCGGCGGCATGCACCGAGGAGAATGTATCGCTAAATGACCGTGGTGTTAGCTAGCTGACGGGCTACAGCGCACAGCAGCGTCCCGGTGCTAGCAGCACAGCAGCGCAGGGAGGCTGTCAACACACTGTAGCTTTCCCAGGAGGAAAACCGTCAACACAGAGCTGAGAGCTGAGACACAAATCCCTCACACGACTGGGATTTAACCAGCCGTTTACTCTGAACTACAGGAGCTACCCGGTGTTTATCACTCCTGCACTCTGCGGTGAACATTTTGATCTTTTTTAACAGCGTAAATCGTGCGTGGATTGGTCCAGCTTTGTTAAGCGGAGTCGACGCCAGACTTCCTTCAAACCTCCGTCAATTTAAGTTCTGCCGATGATAATTATCGGCATGCATCCGAGGGTACATCGTGTAATACATATTCTGATCAACAAGGAGACACTCTAAAATTCGGCTCATAAAGAATCCACCGTGCCCCCCTTTATTTCTGCTGAGCTTCAACTTTTTAAATTCACTTAACTGCGTTGTTATTACCACCACAGGCTGTATGCTCGTGAGAGAACACAGTGAAAATAGCCGGCAAACAAAATGAAAAAGTTGGATTATAAAGCGGTGTTGATTCTTTGTAGATGATATACACGCCGAATGAAAGAGAAGTGTCTCACGAATCAGAAAAAGTGATGATTCATTGTTCATAGCGCATGTCCGCGTCTGACAAGTGAGGCGATTCCAAATTGTCACCTTTTTTGAATGAGGTTCGGCTCGGCGTCAGATTGTGTCCAGACAAGCTAGAGCGAGGCGCATATCGGGACGAGCGTTTAGCACAAGCCTCATCACATTAGAGGGAGTTGAAAAGGGACAGGGTTTGGCAGCTGCGAGGAGAATTCAGCGGTGCGTACATGACATGGGAGGCTGTACAGCAGCACCACCAATATGTCAGATCTCACAATATGAGCACGGCTGCGGCCTGCACACACTCATACACTGCTGCCGCTGCTGAGCCTGGGGAAGAAGAATCAATGGACATGCTTTGCATAAGAAAAAAAGCTGAGGGTGGTGGGTTTGGCCTTTGTAATATTACTGCCTGAGTGATGAGAAAAGATAATGTGGCATCCTCAGAAATGTGGATGCTGGGAACTAGCTCGGCCAGTGCTGTGGTTTTATCTGTGTTGCATGATTATATAAGAGCTCTCAGTGCTTATTGTGTTTGTCCTGAGCTTGTTTCTCTGCTGAAGCTGCTTTGAAATCACTGTTATGGCTGTTTTATTCTCACAAAGGCAAAGTCAGTATGACCAAGTATATTGTCCTTTATTGCATCCCACACTGTCTCTGTCACGTGGACGTTCATGCAGGTTGTGGTATTTTTAACACCTGTGGTATTAATTCCTGCTCCCCTGGTGCTGTGAGTGTGGAGGCCTCTCCAGCAGCAGTCTCCTGATTCCTGAAGGGACTTTGACTTCTGCTCCTTCCTCACCCTTCTTTTTATGGCAGAATTGAGGTATAGTTACATCATGTCGCAACAGGAAACAGTGCTGATTGTAACCGAGCTGCTCTTCCTGAGTTCACGGAGGTTTCAGGAACTTCAGGGATCAAAGTCCTCTTCAGGAAATGATCCTGAATGACTGCACGATTATTGGATTAGCTGGACATTGAGCTTTCTTGGGAATCAGTTTTTGCTGCTGTAGTGATGTGAATATTACAACCACACAGATGTGACTGGTTTTAAGTAAAAAGTCTGAGCACGCTCGCTTGTTTTGGCTGCAGAGATGTGACCACTCAAGTGTGTTTGGCATCCTGGGTAGTGGCTCACGTCCAAGTGTCTTATTCAGGATCAGCTCTTTATCTGCATCCTTATCCGTTTAAAATATCCTTGTAAACACGAGAAAGCTGAGGATTCAGTAAATTAGACAAGTTACAGCTCATGGCAGAGGACGTATTCTGATTAAAATGTTCATGTTCTCTCTCTGCAAACAGCTCCTGTGTTGTATTCTCTCACATGGTAATGCAGAGGAGGAAGCAGCTGGAGCTGGGAGAGGGAAAGAGTGGAAACCGTAGAGAAGGAATTCCTGGAATATCCTGGAAATGTAAATGCAAATGCAAATGTACAGCACAATAGCACATTGGATCAAAACCTCAACAAAGATTGGATTTTAGAATCCTCACAAAGTTAGTATTTATCCCCTGCTGTTGTAGAGGATTACATTGTATTGTGCAGGCGTTACTTTCGTTTGGTTCCATCATTGTGTCGTCAATACCACAATACAATACAGTGGAGTTCAGCCATGTTAATTGAGCTTGTCTTAAAGGAGAACTCTGGTGTCTTTGAACCTGGGCCTGGTTTTCTTTGTGCTTCTGCACGTGAAACTCACTGTAAGTGGAACATGAGAGCTGTGTTCTGCTCCGTAAAAGTCCTGTTTTTGTCATTGGAGTCTGGTAGTGGTCTGTAGTGATGATGGATTACATTGCAGCAGCTGTTCTCAGTGGTCAGGTTCACTGTTCCTCCTCAGTGCTAAAGAGTCTAAAGAGTTTCATCAATTATTTACACCCAAAAACACGGGAGGAGAAGGTTTTGAGGTTCAGGTTCAGAAAGACCAGATTTATCCTTTAACATGAAACGTCTTTCATGAACAAGGCCAATGCACAGTCCTTTAAATTTATTTGAGGCTGTGAGAGTTTGTGTCTGACCCTTTACTAGCCTTTTCTGGAGCTTTTAAATGCATCCTGTGGTCTTCCTCGCCTGATTACAGAAACACGAGTCATGCAGAATCAGAAGCTAACAGTTTCATACTGTCACAGAGAGAGTTTGGATTTACTTCACCTTCCTCTGAAATTGAATGATTTCAGTCTGAACACTGCGGTGGTGTAGCTTTAGCTTCTGATTGGCTCTTTTATTTCTCTGAAAGGCCGTCACCAGACCTGTGGTCGTCAGGTCAGAGGTGTGTTGCTAACCACCCTGCAGCTCTCTGCTCTGCGCTGATGATGGAGCAGGAGGCTTCACACAGATCTCGTTTCTGTTGAAGGTACATTAACGGAGGAGGAGGTCGGGGTTGGGACCTCCCCTCGTCAGCCTTTGTAATTAGGGGAATGTGAGCTGAATTAGTCACGCCACGCTGAGCTGCAGACCGCAGCCTCTTGTTGTTGACGGTGATGAAGAGTGTCGACTTACATGCCGTCTGCGAGCCCGGCCGCCTCGCTCCAGGGGTTTCCCCTGGTCTCTGAGGGAGCTCAAACATCCTGGAAGAGTTGACTTTTTTGTTGTTGTGTTTTGGTTCACACACACTCTGCCAGATCACAAGTGAAGCTGGGATTGTAAACAAAAGTCACATGGTTCCACAGGCAGACCAGTCGTCTGTAGTTTCATACCGTGACGTTACAGATTCTGGAGTCGTCCATGTGACTTTATCTCGACCTGATGAGGCTTCAGCTGGGACGTGTGTTCCTCAGCTTCAGTTCACATCATCTTAACCCTGCAGTTTCCCTCCGTCTGCTCTGTAACTCCCAGTTCTTCAGGCCTGAGGAGCCGCTGGCTATCAGGTGTCAACATCTGTGTCTTTACACCCAGAAACCCTCGTGTGTTTCCTGCACTCAGGTCAGATTACCTTCTCACAACCAAACTACACTCCTCAAGGAAAAGTGGCGCGCTCAGAAGACATTCAAGTTGACATTACTAAGTCTTTTAATCAAGTAGCTGACTGACAGAAAATGGACGGATTGTAATTTTTATTCTTTAAAGAAAAATACTGTTCAGTTACTAATTAACTGCTTTTCTTTGCTTCTTGTTTTGAAGTTAATTGGCAGCTTAATGAACGTAGAACAGTGGATTCAGGTAAACTGTGTTGGATGTTTGTCACCATCTGATAGAAAAATGTGCATTCATTTGCAGAGGAACAATGCAAACCAAGTGTGAGACAACATGTGTTACACGTCTAACAGTGATGATATTTTACTTTTCACGCTTTGTGTTTTTCGTGTTTAGCTGATCTTGGTGAGGGGAGGGGAGGATGGTGAGTTCACTACGTCTTTGTCAGAATGAATGAAAAGGAGACTCTGGATTGGATTAATCCACCTGCCTGGTTTTGTGCACCTTTTGTCTCCTTTAAGTTCAGTGTGAAGTAAACTCAGAGCCTTAGCCTTCCTATAGCTGTTGCTTTGAGATATTTCTCTCCTCAGACTCTGTTTCTATGTGAAGCTTTTAGCTGCCACTCGTCCACATAAACGACCCGTTAGCGAATCAGTGACGCTGTATCAGGACACAGTGTTCGTCTGCAGTGAGGACTCAACTCTCACCTCTGGGTCACCTCTGTGCTTTTAAATGTTAACTGTTGCTCCTGAGCTCTGATGTTGGACAGAGACCGGCTCCTCGTCTCCTTTTATAAAAGATCATACTCATGTTTTTGAACTTTCATTAATCACTCAGCACTACAAGTATTTCACACTAAATGTATGAGACGTTAAGCTCCCTCTATAGAGAGCAGATAGTGACGAGTGCAAAGGTCAAATCCACAGTGTCCACAAAGCAAAATGACTCATTTCAAATATTCAGTATTGAGTCCTTTTAGAGCTGCAACAGTTAGTCAATGAATTGTTTGGTTGATTGATAGAAAACTAGCTTGATGAGTGAGTAACTGTTCAAGTCATTTTTCATGCAAAAATACCAAAATACCAAGGATTGAATTCCAGGCTCTCTGATATGAGAATGTTCTATTAGATCATACTCAGTTGATTATTATTTGGTTTTGGACTGTTGGTCAGACTAAACAAGACGTTTTTGATGAGGATGCCCCGACCTCACTGTTTCCTGATGTTTTATAGAGCAAATGATTGATTAACCAGTCGAGAAAGTAGATTAATCAATGAAAATAATCATTAGCTTCAGCAGTACAAATAGTTCACACTAAACTATTCTCTGGGTTCCACAGAAACCCACAGTGAGTGAGAGGTTGATGAAATACTTTGAACATCTTCCCAAAAGACTTCCTTTATTTACAAAGGTGAAGCTGTTGTTTGATTGATTCAAAGCCTTTGTGTTTGACTTCCAGGGAGGTGTATCTATATTTAATCTTCAGGTTTAGAGACCTGCTGCGTATTTTTAGCTCCAGACGTCAGCTCCTCTGCTTTAATCACTGTTTTCTCCTCTAACAGCAGACCTGTACTTTCACACACACTCTCCCTTCAGCCTGTTTGGCTCAGCTGTCCGTGAATCACCGTGTCACGTCATGTTGATATGCAAATGAACCCAACCCATCATTATATCATTACGGTGGCGAGGGCCGTAACCGTAGCAACGGTGAGGGCAGCCATTTGTGTGCTGATCCTGGGCGGATCACGTGTTTTTGACCTTTGAAACACAAGGCCTCCTGGTGCAGAGTCAAACCGAGGCCTCTGCTGAGGAGTGTTTTGGGCGGAGGCCTGCTGTGGTGTGAAATGTGTCTTTAGATTAAAACAAGATAAAGAAACAGTGACAGTCTCTGCTTTGCTTCCAGATGTGAGTCTACAGAGAGAGAAAGGCAAAGAGAAAGTGTCTGTTTGTAGCGTTTCTGCCTCTGACGTGGTGTTTCCTCGCTCTGGTTTGTCACTTTGCTCATTAGGTTTCTGCGGTTTTACTCTGAAAGGACTTTGACCTGAGTTAATCCAACTCTCTTTAGCACTGCTCTTAAATATTCAAATGACACAGGAATACTTGTTTCAGCTGTTTCCAGGGTTTTACAGCTCTGAACCCTGCAAAGTTTGAGATCTGTCTGCAAACTGTGGTCGTGTTGGATCAAAACTGTCAGTTAAATGTCTTTAGGGTTTAAGGCCGACTGTGGTTGTGTCTCTGCTGTGTAACAGGTCCTAAACTTCTGAGACAAAGTTTAGTTTCTCAAATAACATACTTGACTTGTATAATTATTTCAGCCTTAACACACTGTGCAGAAAGCGTTGGAGCTGCAACAACACAGATTATTTACCTGATTAATCGATTAATTGTTGGTCTATAAAATGTCAGAAGCATTCAGTTTATCATCATAGATGATGAAGACAACCAGAAAATATTCTGACTAGAACGACTGAATTCTGAGTTACAACCTCAGTGAAGACACTTTGACAGACGTGCAGATACTTCAGCTTCTGGCTTATAATGGTCATTACCTAACAAGTGTACTGAGGGTCAGCAGTGGATGTGAAGGGCTGATGGTATTTCACCTGTAAATGGATCAGAATTGATTAGACGTGTTTGAGAGAGCAGACTGTTCATTCAGGTGTTATATTTAGCTGTTACTGGTGCTCAGCCAGCTCTCCACTGGACCTCCACACTTGGTTGCTATGAGATCTGTTATGCAACTGAACGTCTTCCACTCAGGAAGAACCAGTTTTCAGGTTGATTTTTCACGCTTCAGGCAAACGCAGCGTGTGTGTGTTGATTTCCCAGGATGCCCCTGGGTGTTGATACAGCTCTGGTCCTGTGGTCGCCGTCGTCCTCTGTGTCTGTCTCCGTGTCTCAGTGGAGCCGACGCTGAGCCGGACACTTCCTGTCTTTCTCTTTGGGGCGTCTGGATAATGTCCCTGTCTGTCAGGCCTGTTAAATAATCTGCAGTGAGGAAGTGAGTGCACAGAAGACAGAAGACAGATCCTGAGAGAACCAGAGTCAGAGAAGCAGAGTCGAATAAATGACTCTGTGTAAATGGGTTCAAAGAAGTTGTGTGGTGGCATAATAATGTCACTGCTTCCTCCTCTGCTTCTGAGAAACAGAATCATGCTGATTCAGCTGTTTGTTTTACTGATGGTTTGGTTTTAATCAGTTATTCGATGCTGTAAAAAGCAGGTGTAACATGATGAAAGCTGTGACTGACTCGCGGACCTCGATACTGCAGCTCCACTCGTACCAGCACAAAGATGTTTTGAAGAAGACATGTTTTCTCATGCATGAAAGGTGACGTGGTGTGTAAATGGTCAGAGATGATCTGAATAAGGGAAGAACCAGGATCTAACACCACAAGACAGAATCATTAACGCGCTGCAGAGGACGAGCATTTACGCCTCTTATGTCTAATGTACAACTTTTTTTGCTGCTCTTGACACATTTTATTGGTGTTAGACTTCGACTGGAAGAGGATGACTCTTGTCAATCTTTAAACTGTTATTACAGGGAGTTTGTAAAAGATCAGCACTTCAGAAATTCCACACCTTTGCTGAAATCATCAAAACTGAAGCTGCGGCCAAATTGCTCACGAGACTTCTGTGATCTTTGAGGCTGGTATCGATGTTACTGTAAACAGTTTTACAGTTGGACATAGTTCACCATTCCAGCTTAAGATACTACAGCAGAGAGTAGAGAGAGTTGGGAGCGCCTGATTCATTTCTGCTCCACTGAAAGGAATCACCTGCCGATCTAACACGCCCTGCTGTGGTGAGGCTTTGCTGTGGGTGTGGCAGCAGTCAGTGAATCGCTTCAAAGAATGCTGGGTAACATTCATGAGAGGAGTCCTGACATAACAGGGAGGTTCCTGAAGTAACCACGAAACCACACCACAAACCTCCGACAAAATGAGTTCAAAACGTCGCAATGGTCACTCTGACCAGACGCCACACTTCTGTTGGAAGGATCAGGTTTTCTGTTGGTCTGTGACTCTTTGAGGAAGGTTGGATCATATCTGTGTCACAGTGTGATGCCTCTTTGGATGCCTCTGATACACATCTGGCTTTGATTGTACAGCTGCTGTGTGCAGACATATCCAGAGTCACTCTGGCCAATCAGTCTCTCCATCACAGTATCATCAGCCCAGCCGAGGTCACGAGGAACCTGGGTGTCATGTTTGATGACCAGTTCCCTCCACACAAGGCGTTCTCAGTCCACACTGTTCTGGTCTGTGGTTCTCTGATACTGACAGAGCAGGAGCTTCCCTCTCTATCTTCAACAGTCTCTTGAATACTCTGAGAGCACCTGCTCTCCTCACACCTCTAACACCCTAACAGCACTTACGATGCACTTATTTAATTGATCCTCTTGCAACAGATTTAGTTCTTGCTTCAGTGTCTCTTATTGCACTGAAGCTTTACTGTTCTCGGCTAAATGTAATATAAAGACTTTAAATGTTTGATTTAAACAGGTTCCTCTGTAAGTGAAGGAGTAATGAAATAAGCTGAGTGCTTTAGTCGATCATTTTACATTTTAGATGGAGCTACTCATTTGGATGTGGCTGCTCTCTACATCCACTCTGAGAGAGTCACGATGCAGTTGTGGAGGAGGAGGAGGAAACATGAGGCTTGTTAACAGCAAATAGAATCATTACGACAGCGGGTGTAAAGATAAGCAACATGTCGGCCATCAGCTGCACAAAGGTCACCAGCACTGTCAGGGGAAGAAACGAGATTTATTTCACACAGTAACAAGATCTACTTTTCTGCACAATTAGAGAATGAACGATAAGATCATGTGGAATGAGGCTGATGTTAATTATCCTCCAGTGCAGCAGATGATAACAAAAAGTCCGATATCTGATGAGGTGTGGTTAGTTCAGATCACACAGTAAATGATGTGTGGTGAGGAGTTCTCTCTGGTGTTTTATTTGTGTATTTTGTATTTGAACCTCCAACGAAATTCACTTCATAAAGTTAAACTTTAACTTGAACTTGGTAGATATGCAAAATGGATTTACATACTGTTTTATTGACTGTACTGTAAAATACAGTAGATTACAATGAATTGAATGAATATTTTTATTGTGTATTTTTGTTAATTCTTTACTTAAATAACTTATATAATATATTTATGTAGCATTTCATGAACAAAATGCTGCTCAAAGAGCTTCACATCATGTGTTTTTCTGTCAGTCAACTAATAACTTGGTGAGAAAATCATTTGACTTCTTCTTGAATCCATATATTTCCTGCAGTCTGATGTTTGACAAACAAACAGTAGAAGATAAAACCTGTGCAGTTTATTTTGGAGCAGGCTTTGAGTCTCCAGCCTGTTGTGTCTCTGTGGACTGTGGCTCTGCTATTGTCGATCTGCCCTCGGGGGGTTTTGTCTCTGAACACATCACAGGCTTCTCTGTTCGCCACGTGACCCGATGAACGGTCATGAGAGCGAGTGAGGCCTCAGTGCGCCGCGACACAGAACCAACAATCAGCTGTTTGTCAGCAGAGGAGAGTGGGTCGACACACATAACCGCAGGCCGACTCACACGGCGCTGCTTCTTCTGCCGCCGTGAAATGTGTCGTCGCTCTCAGACACACAAAGAGACAGATGCTGCACCTCAAGCATCTGAACTGAACACACTTTTGTTGTCATTACTGCCCTTTCTGCTCTGATCCTCCACCACAGCTCTGAGTTTTAGACTTTATTTTCCACCCTGACCGACTTTAACACTGCTGTGTGGTGATGTAGCTGCTTCTCTGCTGAGGCTGTTTGTTTGGTGACTGTTTAACCAGTTTACAACGTGACGTTATGTCCTGATATTTCCAGCAGCTACCGTGAAGTGTGATGTTTCATAAACATCAGAGGAGCCTATTTCTACTTCAGAGATTCTGCACCAGCCTTTTAGAGGAGAGCTCGGTCAATATGAAATGTCAGAGTCATTTTGCTCATCTTCTTCCACTGTGCTTGTGAAAGCAGCTGGTTGAGCTTTAAGTCTGAGAAAATGAATCAAGGATGATTATGGAGCTCGACCCACACCAGAGGATTCAACACCAGAACTTAGGGCTGTACCCGCCTCAGAGTTTTATCATTGAAACTGGATTTTGTGGCGCTCAAAGTGAATAATCGATGATGTTCATTGTGCTGTGTGACTCTTGACTCAGTCTTGACCTCCTTTTTCAAATGTTTAGAGTTTTATTTTCCCTCTGTTTGGCCTCAGTGGTCTGTATCCTGATTGGCTCTTAATGTGGCAGATTGAGGTGAAATTAACCAGAGGAAAAAAATACCACAAACGTCTCAACAGAGCAAACGGTGTGACGGCATCATCCCAGAAATATCTGAGGCCTCTGTCTGAACACACTCAGCTGAGAGGATGAAGCAAACACTGTTCATGTCGTGGGAAAATTTCCACGAACTGATGCTCACCTTCACACTTGTTCAGCGTCAGTGCAGCGAAGCAGCTGCGAACTGGAACGATGAGTTTTGACAACTTTTCTTTACGCACCAGTGATTGAGTTTCACTGCCACCTTTAAAGTCTCTACGCAGCGTTTCTCCTTCTTATAGGAATCAGTGTGTTACATTATCCATGCTGATGAAATCATTGGTTGATCTGTGAGGGAATAAGTTAATAAGACCTTTTATTTTAGTTAAAAACTCTGAAGTTGTTGCACCACAAACCTCAACAATAAAAAAAGTTAGCGGTGGATTCCCACCACCAACCGTTCTCCAGTCCATTTAACCATGATGATATTCCTTTGTTTGCCTTTTCCTCTTTTATTCAGCTCCGGTTTCCCAGCTGAGCGAACACCTGACAACTGCTCTGACATTAATACGTTTGAATATGTAAAGTCTGAGAGGCATTCAGCTTGTAACCAAATACTGGACCTCTTTGTTGTGGAAGTCAAAGCACTGTGAAGGTTCAGGTGTGTCCGACTCTTTTAAGAGGAGGAAACAATCCTGTCTGCCTGCTCACAGACCTGCAGTCTGTTTGCATATCAGTGTGCTTCATGTTGAAGTCTATGGAGTTAGTTAGTTAGGTGTAAATGCACCTGTCAGTGATGTCACTGAACCTACACTGAAAATACACCGATCAGTGTTTACAGCACAGTCTGTATGTTCACACTGTGACATGGTGTGAGATCAGATGTATTTAATGTGAGTGGCAGTTAATCCTGACACGAACACAGCTGCAGTGAATATGTTTCTTTCTCCTCTCATTCCCTCAGGTTGTTGTTTTAAAGGCACTTGACTGTTTGACTCTGAGAACAACACATTCAGACAGTTTATTTGCCTCCTCTCCCTCCTGTTATTATCTCCATTCACTGTCTCTCCAGAGCTAAATCTTCAAACCAATTTCAAACTGAAACCTCCATTAGCATAATGGCTCAGTGTGTCTGTCTGACTGGCTGTGTGATGTCTGCGTTGGGAACCATCGGCAGATATTCACCTCTCAGCTCAGTTTGCATCTTTAATTTTTCACCTGACTGAGGATGTTAATGGAAGTGATGTTCCAGCGGACGCTGACGGCTCCTCATGTTAGCTGTGGAGCTGAAATTGCTCAGAGGATTTTAATATTTAGGGCAGTGGCTGGAAATAGATTAGTTCTGTGCCCTTTTAGTTTAAGGCTTTGGTAGAAAAAGCATTAATGTGATCATGAGCGCTGCAGTCGAGGCTCAGCTCTGCCATTAGCTGACTGTTGTTGGTACTTTGTGCTTCCTCTGAATTAGCTGCTTCAGAGCAGAGCGACCTGTCGTCTCTGCAGCTGCAGGGTTTTAGGCTCGGTGGTGAAACCAGAAATTATTGGGTGAGACTTTGTGGGGATAAATTTAGCTGCTGTTTCAGTCTGATGTTGAAGTTAGTGCAGAGTGAGGATGGTTTTAAAGTTTACAGTCAGGAATGTAAAGTTTATTAACTGGATGTACAAGTCATTTAAAGGAAGGAATTACCCATTAACCCCACATGTTACAAATAATCTCTGAGGCCTATTAAATGATTCACAGGCAAATGAAACTAAATAAAAAGTTTTAGAGTAGAAACAATTAAATGTTTCTAATTAATAATCTTTAGTTGAATCAAACTGGATTACACAGTTATGTAAATTAGGTCTGAAACAACGAGTCACTCAACAGGAAAATTAATTGATCATCATTTTGATAATAGACTGTTGATGTTTTTATGGTTATTGTTATTTTTGGAGGCCGAGCATCAGGGAGAGATGGGGTCTTTGGTTCAGTGTAAATGAACAGGTTGTGTCTGGAGTCACTGTGAACTTTTTCTGTATCGAACCAGGATCTTTCTCTGAACCTGAACCAGGATCTTTCTCTGAACCTGAACCAGGATCTTTCTCTGAACCTGAACCAGGAGCTTTGAGAGGCTGAACAGAACCAGGAAACGGTTTGATGATGTTGGAGTCACTGTGGGTGGATGTTGTGCTGCAGGATCAGATATTCAGGTGGAGAACAAACTGTGAATGTCAGTGTATTTATAACCTGTCAAATATATAAACTAACAACATGTCCTCATAGAAAACAACTCGGCCATAAACATATTTGCCTCTGCACTTTAGTTGTGTATAAACATAATTTCCAGGAGACGAACTTGGACATGACATGACCTCAGAGTCGAACCCACAACCCAGTGTATTTGTTGAACCGCCTCTAGGACGAAGGACGTGAACCCTGGTGCGAGGTCGTAGCTCTTTGTTGACAGTGATCAACAGTTTTGCTTCCTTCAAGGCAAATTTGGTGAGACTTATTTTTAGGTCTTGTTGTTTTTTTTGTTTCTTCTTTTTTTTCTCTGCACAAAAATCAGTCTCTCCATCCGCAGGTTGCAGCAACACAGCAGCGTAATTCATCCCAACATCATTAACATTATAGCCCCAGTGATACTTTCATCCAAACAGAGTTTTTATTGGTGTTGCTCAACCTCAGTTTAACAGCTCAGGAGGTGATTGCATCACATCCTGTGTGCTGGTGGGAGATGTTCAGAGTGTGTGTGTGTGTGTGTGTGTGTGGGCTGAGCGACTGCGTAAAGCAGGTTTGATCTTGTCTTGCTGCTGCAGTCGGACTGTATCAAACCCCCTTTATGTGACTGTACTGTAACTTTAACCTGATTGTTGTGGAGGGATCGATCACAGGCTGATGTTGAAAGCTCTTTAGCAGCTGCAGGCGTTTTTAGTAATGAATGTTCCCTGTGGGAGTTTTTAATGTTTTAACACTGTGCCACACTGTGTGTTTAGAGCTGTGATGCAAAGTAACTGAGTACATTTACTTAATTACTGTGTTTAAAGAATGAGTTTGACGTAATATTTTCAGTTTTTCTTCTGGTCCTACTTCACTGTATTTCAGAGGAATATATTTACTCTTTACTTTTCAACATCTAAAGTTACTAGTTTCTTTACATAATAATTAATATTTCATATCCAAACCTTATACAGCACATTGTCTCAGACTGCCTCAGACTTGATGTAAAATAGTCAGAATTAGCTCCACCTTCACCAGATGTTTGATACGGTCAGTCTGAGGTTGATGGGTGAGTAGATCCTGACACTGCAGTTCCTTTTTATTGTAGAATATATTTCTTATTCTTTTATGTCAGGTATGAAGGTTTATCAGCCCACACCGACTCTGATGTCTCACACACACAGGTTTTTTACACAGCGGTGATGAAGCAGTATCTGACCTGCTGCCTGGCACGGAGCAGTGAGAGGATCGATTCAGCAGGGCAGAGCCTTTCTCTTTGAGTGGCCTTTTATATCACAGAGAAATGCAGTCTGCTGCTTCTTTGACTGGGGGGAAATTTTACAGCCCTGACAATAAGTTACCAGAAACCTTTGCTCCACATTCAGTCATCCTGGCTTCAGGCCTCAGACGTCCCTGAATCAGGCTGAAGCTCCACGTCAGGCTGTTTTATTCTGCTCATTCACTCTCACATTGATGTGCATAAGATCATTTACTCAAACCTCAGCTATAACTAAAGCATAGCTGCTTTGCTCAGATGTTGTAGAAATACTGTTGAGCTGTAACTGAAGATACTGTTTCAGGCTGATCCTGTTTTTCTTCTCTTTGGCAGCTGAATTTCTCCCTCAGATTGAATTTGGCAATATTCTGTATTTTATTATTACCAAGGAATCCAATAAAAAGACCCAAACCAACACTGTTCTCAGCATATAGACTCATTTTTCTCTACAGGAACAACTGTTCACTGTCGTTTTTAGGAAACAAAACAGGAGAAAACGGTGCATTTGTTGGAAACTACTTTCACAGCTTTTGAAAGACCGGGTCGCTGTTACACGAGACTGAAACCGACGCTGACTTTAAAGCCCAGTACAACACCACCACTAACTACGACCTCAGAGATACACACAGTCGAGTTTGAGCCAAAGCTTTGTAAAAGAGGAAGAAAGTGTGGGAAAGCTGTTGTCCTGGATTGCATTAGACTGTGTAGATGCACCTATGATTGGAGCAGGATGTAGCTTCAGTCTGTTGCTTCACCTGAAAACATGTTGAACACAGTGTTTGTTGTCGCTGTGTTTGAAGCGGTGACCTGTTCGCCTCAGGGCAGCTCCACTGACCTCTACACCACGTCACCACACAGTGGCATCAGGTTAGTTTCTGCTCGTTTCTTTTAGGAATACAAACTCGCTCAGTGTCACAGAGAGACTAGTTAAGACTTGAGCTACTGAGGAGATCAAACCTGTTATCCTCCAGTCTCAGGACTTATCTCACTGCTCTAATAAAAGAGCTGATTGTCCTCCAATGATAGTGCTTTCATTTCCCTAATTGATTTTGATAGCCTGTCGGTGTGGCTCTCAGACAGTGCAGCGACTGTTCAGCTAATTATTTGAAGTTCCCAGAGAAAGCTCAGAGCTCTTATTGAGTTTGCAGTTTGGCAGGAAGCCGCCCTGTGAGGAGGGGGGGGGGGTAATCTGCTTCACGTTGGCCACAGCTGTGTGGATGGAAACTGTAAGACTGGACTTGGCTCGGTGTGTCAGATCTTATTGGCAGGCGAGCCGCTGCTCGGTGATAACAGGGTTGGGATGCTCCTGGTTGGTGCTGGATTAACGCTCAGAGCTGATGGAGTTACAGTAAGAGAGCAGAGTCACAGTCATTGGACTGACTCACCAATAAAACACATCGTCATCTGGAGCTGTGATGGTTCATCCTGAGTAAAACTGATCTCTGAGCTGTTAGAGTGTGTGTGCATGTAAACACACACTCTACTGGGTTTGGTGGCTTGTTTTTCCTGTTTTCTTACACATGGTGGTAGTTTGTGGTCTGTCCCCCCCCCGGCTGCTTGTCTTCATGGAAACAACAGCGGTGTGGAGGTAATAAACTACAGTTACAGTGTTCCAGTCAGCAGTAGCGTGCAGTGACACAAACCACCGATCCAGCTGTTTACTACTGGACCAGGAAACCTTCTCATGACTGCAGCAGCAAAAACATCTCTCTTGGATTAAGGAAACGTCAAAAACAAATCATGAAAGGCAAAGCTCGCGGTTTGGTTCGATAGCAAATATGAGTGAATTAAGAAGGAAATGTATTCTGTTAGAGATCACCAGGAGAAAACAAGATGTCAGTGGAGTTTCATTAAGATTCAATTCATTTGGAACTAAGAGTCTTTAGAAGTTTAAAGCAAGTAAAAAATACTTCAGACCAGGTCGTTTGAACCGTCTTTGCTGCAGTTTTACACCCTCACATTTGACACGTTTGAATTTACGTATCTGCTTTGGTGTTTTATTCACTTTTTATTCTTTGTTTTTACATGAATGCAGTTTGTACCTTTGCTCTGAAAGGTGTAGAGATGTAACGATTCTCCACATCCATGGTTCGGTTCATACCTCTGTTTCTTTTGTGTGACTGTAACTGCAGTCGTTCAACAATGATTCTCGTTGGTGCATCCTGCTCACGGAGGAAAATAATATCAGTCTGTTTCCAGGACGACGAATGCTTCTTTTCGTCTTTCCGCATGTATTTTGTGAGATCATTTCAGCTGGAGCTAATGTGCTATTAAATCCAGCTCATAACTGTAATGTCATATAAAGAAAACATTGTATGTTAGAGAAGGAAAACACACCTCTGACTGTGTATGTGTCATGTTTTCCAGAGCCTTCAGAGCGGTGCGATGGAGGATGGGAAGCCGGTGTGGGCGCCCCACCCAACGGACGGGTTCCAGCTGGGAACCATAGTGGACATCGGAGCCGACAGCCTCACCATCGAACCTCTCAAACAGAGGGGAAAGGTGAGCGAGCTCGGGGGTTGATGTGGACTACACCTGAGAAGACACACATGTCCACAGTGTCTGTGTTTCCTGCTCAGACAACCAAGCCTTTTCCGATACGCTCTTACCTACAGTGTGTTAATGATTTAATGTGTCACTTACTCTCATGTGGAAGAGGCCACATTCTCTCAATGATTCACCTCAGGACCCTGCAGTTTACAGCCTGCAGGTCTAATGTGCTCGAGTACAGAATTAATCAGCGTTATCTGAAGTCAAGTGGCTCTTTGCAGAAAGACAAACAGGCTTTCTCTGATACCTCCTCTGCCGTTAATTCACTTTTCCGCTGGATGAGGTGCCATATCGCCCTCAGCAGAGCTTTTAGTGTCACTGAGAGCCCGTCGCCACGGTAACCCCAAAAGCTTTGTGTCCGTCTCTGTAATCTTTCCCCGGAAGGCCTCTGTGACTGAGTGTTCCCTTTCAAAGAGCCTCCTCACTAATTCTGTTTACTGTCTGCCCATAAAACACACGACTGTCACTGTTTAATGGGAACATGGATCTCAGCTCTGACTCTGTGTGTGTGTGTGTATTTATTCATTATTTATCAATGATGGAAGGTGTAAAGTTGGATTTTAGACGCTGAGGCTTTCTAAATTCTTCTTATTTTAATCAGAAACATTATCTTCCAACTCAAAAATGTGCCTTTCAGCCAACTATGAACTGAAAAATCAATTGATCAGTTAGTCGATTGACAGAAAAATAACCATTTGCCAGCTGGTTTTGATAATTGCTCAGCTGTTTCAGTCATTTTTCAGCCTCTTAGATTATCACATTGATCATTGTAAACTAAATAGTTGGGTTCCTCTCATCCATTCTTTGACATTCTTTGATGTTTAATTGACTTAATTATTACTCAGTTTATCTAAAAAATAATGTCAGATTAATTAATAATGAAAATCCTTAGTTGCCCCTCTTTACTCATCTTACTGTGACTCTTTGCACTTCATACAGACAAACACTGTGTAAAGTTAATGGGGTCTCTTGGAATTTAAAGGAGCAGTCCACAGAAATCCTGAGTTTTGAGCTTCACAGTCTTTGTCTGTAGACTCTGAAACTGGCTGTAGCTTGGTCCTTCATGGAGGACAGCTGCTGTCATCAACAACAGAGTCCTGATGATGAGTTATGATGTTGTGTGCACCAGATATCGTCTTGGACTGTATTTATATAGAAGTTTTTATCCAAAGCCTCTCATTCAGTGAGCTGCCTCACATGTGGACATACCCATTCTTCAGATCTGTGTGACAGATCCCGGACATCTTTTCTAATCTTCATTTTTGCAGTCAGAACTTTTACTCCTCATGTGGGACACAAATGTTCTGTTTGGCCTCTGTGCTCATTCCTGCTAATTCAGCTGTGTTTAGCTGGTTTTTATGTCTGCTGCGTTGCATTGTTGTGAGCTGTCATCATACACTCAGGACTGAGTTGGTTGACTGGTTTCATATGTTCATTTTATGTCTTATAACTACAGCCTGACTGATGCTGTGTTTTAGAACAGTAGTGATAATTCTGCTGATTCTCTTCAATCTGTGTACAAATCACACTTTGACTTTACACTTTCAAAATGTCCACGTGACACATTTCAGATGATCTGTGACTTTCTTTTGATTTTATAAGATTCCTGTTTCCTTTATCTTCCATTGTCGTGGTTGATTTGTCTTAGCTCTGCTTTCAGCTCATTGCGTTTGCTGTATGAGCCGTGCAGTCTTCATGCTGCTACAGGCAGCCGACAGCTTTCTCAGGTGAAGATCAATTTGAAACAGAAACGCACTGAAATTCCTGAAGTGGTTTAAGATCTGATTTTGCACGTTGAATCTTTACGGCTTCATTATCAGACCTGATAACGTGTGATTGCTGGAGCCTTTTGTTAGTCGCTTGATGAGACTCTTTACCCTGCATTTCATCTCCAAGGAGCTGGCAGACCCAAAGCAGCCATGGTCCTAACTTAAACTGTCTTTAACCTAAAGCATTATTTAGGTATTTTATTGAGGGCGTTACAAAGCCTGTGTTGCAGTGTTTCCTGGGAGTTTAGGGTAATAATACCTGTTATTAGTGACCACTGCTCAAAAGAAAAACCAATCATTTGAAAGAAAAAAAACACATTTTTACAGGGTAGCCACTGGTTTGGAAACATGGAAACTGGTACTCTTCAGATCTGTTGTCAGAGCGAGTTTCCGGGCGGCAGCGGAGGCCTGTAACAGTCTGAATCAGAACAATGTCCAGTCTGTCCGGCTGCAGCCAGTTTGTGCCAGTGTCTGACGATGTGTTCACTTGCTGGCAGACCTCCTGGGATGGACGTCAGGGGGGAAAGACAGAGAGCATGATACCCTGTCATACTATCAGTCACAATGGCTGACTCTTTGTCCTGTAGCGTCCGTGTTTCCCACTGTCTGATCTGTTTCAGGAGAAAATGATGTTTGGCTCATTTTGAAGGTTATTAGTGAAGGACAGGAGGCTGTCACATGTTCAGAGAGGCATAAAGTTTTGTGATGTTTATTAGGAATCATAATATGAAGAGGTATTTGAGGCAAAGACAGACTGAATGATCTTTAAAATCTTGAAGTTAATTAATCTGTAACCCCACTTCTCTGGGCCTGTACATTCACACAGGGGAGTTTTTGCTGAGCTTTTATTGTGCTGTTGCAGCTATGGTGAATCTACATGGGGCTAGCTAGCTAATAAGGAACATGCTCTCTCAAAGCCTGCAACATGTAGACCAACCACTGACTGATACTGTACGTGTCCGAGCAGTAACCAAAGGTTTATTGTGCAAAAGTTTTAGCCACTTTAGATGTTGACTAAACGTCTTACCCCTGCTCACACTGTGTTAATGAGAAATATGTTGCTGTAGAAAACAAACATGGAGGACATGTGATATTTCAGGTGCTGGAGCGTTGTTCAGTGATACCCTGTGACAGGTACTGATCCCAACTGAGTTTCAGGTCCCTACACGTCGTCTTTATTTTACTTTGAAGGTTGGAAGTTAATCCAAACATGTGAGAACATGTAACTTGTAGTTAACCGGCAGAAATATACACAGCTACTTAGGTTGCACACATGAGGTGTGCATCGATCTGAGGACCTTCTGTCTACATGTTGATCAGTGCACCTACTCTCTGTTTCTCTCTGCCTGCAGTGATGAAAGGGTGAACAGCGTTTAGCTTCTTTTTTCTCAGATTATTGGCCTTGCGTCACCTCCACCTCCTACTCCTTCCCTATTTTCTCCCTCTCCATTCTCCTCACGCGGCGAAGCGTTGTGGAATCCGTCCAGTTTGGGCTGAGAATGTGGAACATGCCACCACTGGAAAGAATGAATCGACTGTACGTCACCTTGGCACGGCGGCCCTGGCGTGCTGAAGGCCTGCAGTGCCTCTTTAATTGGGCAGATTAAGTGGCTCGGCCTTGCAGAGAGAGGGAGCCTAAAGGAGCTGGCAGTGATTGGTCTGCAGATCACAGAAATACAACACTAACACCCCCCGGGTCTCCAAAACACCGAGGTCACATGTGTCCTCATAAACCCTCCTGTATTAGTTCAACACGGTCGGTTTTAGCTGGAGGAATGTGAAATGTGTGGAGAGCTAAAACCTCAGAGAGGCAGAGTACAACTGTAGGACCTCAGTTTGACTGAACTGTTTAACTAACTGTTACAGAGCATGTGCAGTAGAGCAGTGTTAAAGGTAACATCATCAGATGTCTTTCCTCCCAGCTGACAGCTGAACATATTGATGATTTTTCTGAGTGGTTAATAATGCAGAGTGGTGGCTCCCTGCTGTCACCACACTGTCTCTGTCCAGCTTCTCTTCACTCTGATCCCGTTACCTCCTGCCTCCAAATTATTCATCAGGCAGCAGCAGCAGCAGCAGCAGCAGCTGGTGTATTATTTTGCCTCTGGACAGTTGGTTTTAAAGTGAGACTCAAACTTTATATAACCTGAGAGCAGAAAGAAATAAAGCTCCAAAAATCCAACAGAGTGAAAAGACAAAAACCTTCTGTGGTAGAAGAACAATAGTTTGATTTTTACCCTTTTCAAATGGAAGAAAGAAGCTGAAGTGACGTTTAGTCAGTTCATGTTTCCTCTGCCCTCAGAATAGAAAAACAACGTGTTAATGTTTCCTGTGTTGATGTTGATGTTTCTATTCTTCAGCTCTGGTCAAACACAGAGGTCAGTGATGTTTTACTCACCTGCAGTTTTAGGTTTAAATGATTCATATTGTTTCTTTTCTTTTTTTCTTGCAGACATTTTTGGCTCCCATCAACCAGGTCTTCCCTGCAGAGGACGATGTCAACAAACATGTGGAGGATAACTGTGAGTTTGATTTAGTTTAACACTCGTTTAAGTTTCTGACTGGAGATAAACTGTTGAGATGATATAAATTCCTGAAAATCCCCAGCTGACTGTTCAGAGCCTGGGATAGACAATGAACTTTTACTGGAGAATTTCCTCAGTAGAGTCTTAGTTGTTGTTTGGATTTAATCCAGATGTTTCATCATTACAGTTAAACTTGCTCTGAGCAAATTGAAAGCTTCTCTCTGCAGGATAAAATGCCTCTGTAAGCCTCTGTCACTGTGTGTTTGTGTTGTTATGAGCTGCTGTGTTACAGGTCTTTACTGCTCCTGTAACCTTTTTTTTTTTGGTCCTTTTTGTGCCTCAGGTTCTTTGATGTACTTGAATGAAGCCACTCTGCTCAACAATGTTCGTGTGAGATACAGCAAAGACAAAATTTATGTAAGTACTGACATGGGGAAGTAAGACTGAGAAAGTACAACTGATAAAACGTGTAAATCTTCTCCACTTACTCAGTTGAAGTTTCATGATGATGATTGATCTTAGACCTGTTTTGAGAAACCTGTGAGGTGTAATGATACGAGATGTTGCACCTCACAGCTGAGGTGTCAAACTTGAAGCCTCTTAATGAACCAGAAGCACAATTAGAGCTCAACACAACATGATGTAACACACAGTGAATCCACGTGTAAAAACACCTCATATCCACACATGTGAACATATGTCAGTTTTATTCACTTACTGACCTTTTTCTCCTTTCATGGAGCTTTGTGATTTTTATACTTGTGAGGTTCAGCGACACAATTAACTTCCTGACCTCTGAGCCTGAACTTAACCTCTGAAACCAAGAAGTAACCCTCAGACAGGTCTTTGAAGACGTGATGTTCTCACTCTCTTAAAATACACTCTCTCTGCAAAGATTTCATCACTCTCCAAAACTTTTTTTAAACTAAATTTTCCTCACTCTCCTTAAGAAAAGTCACTGTCATCGTCTAAAAGTGAAATCTGTCCTGGGTTCAGTTTGTTCCCTCGGAGGTGATGCAGCTGATGTTGGCTGTGGATCAGACTCGGTGCACACTGACATCTAGTGGCTGAAGAAGGAACTGACTCTCTCTGTGTAAAAACCTGAACATTACTTCAGGTTTATTGGTTTGTGCCTGTAGTGAATCCCACCTTCATAAATGAAAGTGATGTTCAGTTTTTATTTATGGACATTTTGGAGGAGCTGTGGTGTTGTGTTCCAGCTTCCAGTTCCCCCTCATTAATGTAAACGGGGTGGATAAAACAAAGGACCTGAAATTTGATTCAGCAACTCTCTAAAACAGCTTCAACAAAAACCGAACCATATAACCTTCAGGTGTTCCTAATAAACTGGACACTGTGTGTATACATTGTGATAATCCCTAACTTTACAAGTTAACGAGGCTCGTCTGAATGCTCCGCTGCAGCAGATGGAGGTTTCTGACAAATATAATCTGCATCTCTCAGACCTTCATGGTGTCTGGAGATCCAGGTTTGTGAGCCTCTAAATTGGGATGCAGCAGGAGGGTTTCATTTTCACTGTTAATGAGCGCTGAAAGCAGGAATCTGAGGCCTTGCTGCTTTGGGATTCTGGGAAATGTTGGACATCAGCAGGAGAAATTCAAAGAGTGGGACATACTGAATCTGACCCATGCTTTTGTGGCTGCCATAGATCAGAGTGTTGTTTCTGAATGAGTTTTGTTCCTCTTCTTCTTCTTCTTCTCCTCTGTCAGACGTTTGTAGCCAACATCCTGATCGCAGTCAACCCCTACTATGACATCCCAAAGCTTTACTCGCCGGAGACCATCAAGCAGTACCAGGGCCGGTCTCTGGGCACACTGCCGCCGCACGTGTACGCCATCGGTGAGTGAACACATCCACTGCTGCTCAGCTCAGTTTAACATCATCTAACAGTCAGGTCAGGATTGATCTCTGTTACTTTGCAGCACATGTCGTTCTGGTTTATCTCAGGCTGGATTCTTTGTTTTCTGCTCAGTGTGTTGTAGTTGGTGTGTGTGGGAGAGACACGGTGTTTATCATGATTAGTGTTAGCAGGTTAGGTAACAGCACAGACACAGCGTTCACTCTTTATTGTTTTTATCTGAGCGTTTTGTCAGGTTGTTCCTGTGCAGGTTGAACTCTCTGAAAATGGTAAAAGCTTGGTTTGATTTTTGGTCACTTTTGACTGACTTTCATTTTATTCCTCAGATGCATTGGAGCAGAGTCAAATAAAAATCTCCTCTCTGAAATATAAATATAAAACCTATTTGTTTTGTACATGTGTCTGAACAAACTGAGCATCAGTTCAGTAAAAGTCTGTCCACCAGGCAGCGCTCAGATTTCCCACAGTCCTCTGAACGCCACAGTTTCCTTCTTCACTTATCGACTTTATATTTCAGAAGTTTTCTGAGTTTAATATCTGCAGGATTATTGGGGTCAGGTTTGTGTCCTTGAGGCAGAGCAGAGTCTAACAGCTGCTTGTGTCTGCGTCGCTCATGCAGCTGATAAGGCCTACAGGGACATGAAGGTCCTGAAGATGAGCCAGTCCATCATCGTCTCAGGGGAGTCTGGAGCCGGGAAGACTGAAAACACCAAGTTTGTGCTCAGGTGAGGACGATGACGCTGCACCTTCATACACAGAGAGAACGTCAGGTCTGAGGCTCAGGACTTTACTTTTCACATCACTGTCACTTCAGGTGTTCAGGACAAGTTCCTGGAAATGTTCTTGAGCCCAAGTACAGAGAGTGCTCACAGTATAATCCAACATCTCCACAGACTAAATCCTCAGAGAATACTTTACACCACTTCTCCCTGAACGTAACTCTGCTGCTCTGTTCCACAGATACTTGACGACCTCGTATGGAACAGGTCAGGACATAGACGAGAGGATAGTGGAAGGTAAGACTCACCTCTGCTCTTTGTGTCAGTTAAAGTTTTGTTTCCACATCACGAGTCTGTTTGTGACTCTCTGCTTTTCCTCTCTCTGATCCCGGCAGCAAACCCTTTGCTGGAGGCTTTCGGAAACGCAAAAACCGTCCGGAACAACAACAGCAGTCGCTTTGGGAAGTTTGTGGAAATCCACTTCAATGAGAAGGTACTTTATTATAACTGTGTTTAGTTAAAACTTCAGAGTTTGTCTCCTGAGCTCTCTCCAGATGAGTGTTTTAGCAATAATAATAAGTTATGAATTAAATATGACACCTAATAGCTGTTGTTATTTAGCATAAACTGTTTATATTAATCTTCATATCCACTTTATGAATATCTCTGCATATATGAATAAACACAATATTCTTTGCATCAACTCTTTGCTTACACAGCAAAAAAACAGACCATAATGAGGCCTCACTTTTCCACAGTTATTATAATTTTTCTCTTTTGTCTGTGGATCTGTTACAGCTGCTTCTGCAGACCTGAGCATGTGCTATAAATCAGTAGATTTCACACACTGATACATTATTGTGTTGTTTTTGTTTGTATCATCTGTGGTCTTTCCTGATTTCCCTGCTCTATTAACTGCACTTTTCTCCATTTAAACTCATTTAAAATCCCTGATATTTTATTTATGTTTTCATTTCCATCCACAGTGTGTCGTTAATTATAATAATATGTGGTCAACATGCACTCACAGATGCTGGAAGAGTAATATATTAGTGTGTATTGGTGGTAATAGAGTTGAAAGCACAAACACTGAGTCTGTGTTTGTGTTTCCTGTCGTCAGAACGCTGTGGTGGGCGGCTTCGTGTCGCACTACCTGCTGGAGAAGTCCAGGATCTGCAGACAAAGCCCAGAGGAGAGAAACTACCACATCTTCTACCGACTGTGCGCCGGAGCGCCCGAGGACATCAGGCAGAAGTTTCACCTCAGCTCCCCGGACACGTTCAGGGTACGAAACCAAAGTTTGTCAGGTTTTTTTTTCAGGGTGTTTGTTCGATGTCTCATGTGGGATGAATGATTTCAAACAGACAGCAGAGGTAGATGGATACTGCAGGTGATGGATGGACACAGCAGGGAGGAGCACTGATCAGAGAGTCTGCTGATATTTGATATTTTTATTATTGTAACTAATCCAACAATGAACGTTTCTTACTGATAAGTTTTGTCCATTGTTGTTAAAACACATCACTGCTGCTCTGGGTGACACCGTCACCATGAACACACACTGCAGTTTATTTTGACTCCTGCTGCCTCTAATCCTGACTGCAGCATCAAATGTGGATTAATCCTCCACTGTCCACCTCACACAGCCACACACTTTTTCCTCTTCTCTTGACTTGTTCCAGCTACACCTTTCCAGACACATTTATCAGCCACTGCATTCATCTGAACGTGGCAGCACTGAGCGAGAAGTTACAGTATGCAGGTGGACCGAAATGTTAAATACTGGCAGGCTTGGAAATGTTTAGCAGATATATTAAATGTTACCTGCAGCAAAAAAATACTGTAAAGCTGTCGCATCGTCTCTTGGCAACAAATCACAGAAGTTATTCAGTGATTTGTCGCTTCCCAGCAAGAAGAACTTCAAATTAAAGAAACAAAATACTTCAAATATTTTACTGTCGTTCCTTTGTTATCATGAGCTAGAATCCTCTCTGTGTGTCACTTGGTGAGAATATCTGAAATATTTGATTTTAGTGATGTTTATATCAGAATTTTCCTGTGTGTTTTCATCCGACTGATGGAGAACAGATGTTCGACAACATCTGGACTCTCCACAGGAGATGGAGTTGTATCTCTGTATGTCACAAAGCTTGTCTAGCCTCTGTTGTGTTGTTTAAGCACCATGTTAAGATGCTGCGCTGCTCTGAACATGTAGGTGGTGGTTCTTTAAGTCCGTTAGAGCTCAGTCCTCACACCTGCCTGATCCTGACCTTTGACCTCAAGGTGAGAAGGCAGCAAAAAGAACAGACTTTTACTGTGCTCAGTCTCAGCTCATTAAACTCATTAAGCCCTCTGTCATCGCTCTCACTGTGATTGAAGTTAGTACAAGTCATCATTTACCTGTTAACAGTAACTCTGCTGCACTGAGACGTCATGATCAGAGCTGAGAGAGACTCTGTCAGACACAAAGATCTGGGACTCTGCACGACCTGCTTAGTCTGAACATGACCTGGACTTGGCCTGACTCAGATCCTGGGACAGGACCTGTAAATCACTGTAATCATACACTGACATACTGCAGGGCTGGAGTGGGACACCAGGGGGCAGCACTGAGCCGTTACTGAGTCCAGCTGTATTTGGCAACAGATCTTCATTAAAGCTGGAGCCCATCTGGCCGTCGTACTCACACTGCGCAGTGTTTACTGGCTGTCAGGCCATCAGAGTTTCTTTCTGTTAAACATAAATTGCTTAGGTCCAGTTACAAACAGAGAAATGTACAGTAATGGCTGCAGTAAAAGTGGGTAATGCACAGATAATTGGCTGTTCCATTTCTGCTGCTGCTGAGATAAAAGTGAGGACAGAAGTATTGATCTGCGTCTGTCTCACCTGTCCAGGGTTAATCAGTCCTATATTTTATGATGAGTACACTAGGGGGGAAAAGGAAAATGAAAATAAAGTATAATCAGAACTCTAACATTGGAGTAAGAAACAAAAAAGCATGAAAACCGTAAGAGTGGCTTATTTTTTATTTGACCACGGGCTAAAATCAGATCTCGAGCAGGTTTTATCTTTGCTCACCTGATTCTCTCAGAAAAGAGCTGAGTCATACTCGTCTCCTTTACTGTCGGAGCAGGAAAAAAATCTTTTGAGGACAATTTCTTTTTTTACAGTCTTCCCTTTATTGGCAGCATCTCAGTTCCATAGTCTATTCTCACCTGCGTCATTCTCGAACCTTAAAGTGCCGATGCTCTCTCTGCGGTCTCCACCAGTGTCCCCCTGCAACTTATTACACCTCCCCGACGGCTTCTAATGGCTTCATATATCTACAGTTTTCCCTGCTGGTGGGGAGAGAACAAAAAGATTCAGTGAGTTCTCTTATAATAGCAGTCGAGGGTCGAGCTCTGTGGTGATGAACTATGTTTCGTTTTGTACACCAGGGGGGAGGGATGAGGTGTGTGTTCAGGTGTGTGCAGGATGTTTTTTAAAAAAATGGCCTCGGTTTAAAGTGACTCACAAAGTGTAGATAAGACCTGAACGAGCAAAGGACCAGACTCTTTAAGATAACTGTTTTTTAGTCCATGTTTTTGGGTGTAAATAATTGATAGGGACAGAAATGTTTGGAATCGGTGCAGTATATATCTGCTGTGAGCAGCTGCTGCAGTGTAAGTCCGTCTACTCAAGGTCTTGTTTTTACCACTGACATTATGACAGGAATCCTACAGAGACAGAGCTTTTTATTAAAGAGGAAGATCCTTTTAGTTACAGTCACAGTCATCGTTTCTTTCAGACAGAGGAGCCATGACTTCCACACACACTTGAGAGATAAAAGTTTCAATCCTGAAGCTCAGTTTAATTCCACTCGTCCTTATTTCATTCTGTTGTGTGTGGTCATTGTGTGACTGATATCCTGTAGTCTGATCCCACCATCGGACGTGCAGGAGGAAAAGTTCAAAGACCTACTAGAGCATCATTGTCTAAGAGAGCGTATAGGAGCCTCGGGGCAACGCCGGGATGTTTTGTAAGATTTGAGATTGAACAAGCGTTTGCAGAGGAGAAAAACAAGGAGAACAAAACGGAGAATGTGTCCCGCCTGCAATCTGCTGAAGATATGATGGGCTGAGTCCTCCCCGCGGCTTCTGCTCTAATGAAAGTTTTTGTTTATGTCAATCTGTTTGGCCAAAAAGGACTCGCCTCCCTGAACAAGATAAGCCCCGCCCCCCCCCCCCCCCCCCCCCCCCCCCCCCCCCAAGACACCTGGGAAAGTTTGTGTCTGAGTCGTCATTACCTTGTTTCTCTGTGTAGAGCAGAGGAGGCCAGGTGGTGAGACGCCATTAAAACAGGTACAGAGTCATTTACAGAGGGGAGGGGGGAGTGCTTATTGTACACATGCAAATGTAATTAATGAGGTGTGAGTTCTGAACAACCGTCACAGTTTTTCCATCAGATGCAGAGAAAATGTGAAAACTGGAACTCTCACTTCTCGGAAACACAAACTCCATGAAAGATGACTTTTAAAGTCCGATTAAATTCTTAACAGATCGTTGAATAGCACCTGAAGCCTCCTTTTAGACGTCCGACTCTGGGGCCTGTGTCAGGATTTGTTATTTTGTTAAACCAACAATCTGACGATCACAACCTCTTCACACAGCGACTGTCAGGGTGTGGAGTTTAAACTTCCCTCCCAGGTGTCCTCTACTCGTGGTTTTTACAGCCTGATGTTCAGAGTCAATGTTAATCTTTGCTTTGTTCTCTGCTCATATTTGTTCCTCTCTCTGTGTCTTGCAGTACCTGAACAGAGGATGCACTCGCTTCTTTGCTTCCAAAGACACAGACAAACAGATCCTGCAGAACCGCAAGAGCCCAGAGGTACAGTACAACGTTTAATTCAGTCAGACCAGCTCAGCTTTACTGTCTGATCCATATAACATCAAAGAAAAAGGTGAAGACTGATGGTAGAGGTTTTAATCAGGATAAGAACCAGGTCTGGTTACATTCTGAATGTCCACAGGAGAATTGGTTTAAAATGCTGTTCAGCCATGAAACAAACTGATGGTGTGGATCTAATTTGGACTCTTTTCCTCTTCTCTCCTGTGTCGTTCCATTTAGTGACATTAGGGTAAAGGTTTATGGAACAATAGGATGACATTAGATGTGACAGGTGACACACAGAAGAACAAGCAAACATGGACACAGAGTGGAAGAGGAGAGTGAAGCAGTAAAACATTATCATGTTTGAGCGTGTTGTTCCTCAGTAAACTGTCTTGTTTCCACACGAGTTGCTGTTGATGCTTCAGTAATAAGCACAGGAGTTTTCATTTGTTCTTATTTCTATTCTCAGTGTGAACAACAATAAATCATTGTTATATGTAAAGACACTCATTTAATACTTCTGGGTTATAACTATGAATTATATTTTTTCGACTGATGAATCATAAAATCGTCTCTAAAATGTCAGAGAGAGAAAAGCCCATCAGACTCAGGTGGTTTCTTTAAATGTCACAGTCAAAAACCACAAAGCAGCTGCAGCCAGAGACACTTTATCATTGTCATCAAATAACTGATTAATTGACTCATTTTTGAAAAACTTTCAAACAAAGCTGTTTTCCTCCAGGAGGACAGCGTATCGTTAAAACAGTTCATGAACTGTGTTTTTACTCCAGTGAGGAGGATCTGCTGTGTGCGGCTGCAGTGTGTTCGTGTCCCCTGAGTTTCTGTCTCCGTCTCCGTTACAAGCTCCAGCTCAGAACAGAAAGAAAAAGTGAAGCCTGTCGTCGCCCTGTGGGCTGTAAGAGAGGAAACAGTCGCTCCGCAAACTCTGTTAGAGCCTCGTTAAAGCTGACTCAGCACATTGATTCAGATTCACTGCCTCCAGCTCCTGTTTTTTCTCTCCCAGTTTTTCAGTGCAGGACATTTGCACCTTTGATTTACAGCCCATCACCTCCTCTGTTCTCCCTCTGTTCATCTGTTTGTCCTCCTCTCTCACCTCCTCGTGCTGTTTGCTCTGTGTCTCCTCTCTGGTTTCTGGGTTGGCCTCAGTGACTCCAGGTAAAATCTGCAGAAGGAAATCATGTGATCTTTCTGCAACAGGGAATTTAGTTTTCTGTCTTTGAATGAAAAAATAAATGTTTGTTTGTGTTTCTGCCACAGAGATGAAATGACTTCATCTCACTGAAGAATAAAGACAAAGTGAGCCTGGTCTCATGTGCAGGAAACTAAAGTAAAATCACAGTGTGGGGATGAGTTTAGTTCATTTACTGTGTTCAAACAGGACACTGCTGATTCTCAGAGTCTGTGCTCCTGGTTGGTTTTCAGGAAAGTCCACAAAAAACCACAACACATCAGATCGCTGCTCCTGTGTTAAGGAAATGAAGCTGGTTTACAGCTGCTGATGAAGGACGCGTGTTTATTTGTTTTCATTAGAACTTGTCGAGTTCGTTTGCGAACGATGAAAACTTGTGCTCGTTCTTCAAGTAACTGAGGTGGAAAACTCCGACTATAAAGCTGAGGCTACCTTGGCAAAGCAGTCTTTGAATATATGTGTGTAATTGTAGAGGCTCGTTCCGCTACACTCACATTAAAGAAATGAACCTCGGCACCAGATTCTCAACAACAAAGGCCCTCTCGGATGTTTCATTAGTGTTGTTTTGTTTCTGAGATTCCTCTCTGTAAACCAGCTCTGCTTTTATAATCTCATAGTTTTCTAGCATAAGTTGAGATGCTTATATTCACACAGCAAACATTTTAATTAGCAGCCTGGCTGAGAGCCTCAGCGCAGCACAAAGACATCATTAATAAGAAAACCTCATCATGTGAAATGAGCTCCTTCCTTTGCCTTTGGCCTTTGATTAATTATGCACAAGTATTCCATTACTGGGGCAGTGTATGGCATTCCCCGCAGTGCAGCATTATTAATTATTATAGCCATTAAGAGGAACATGGACAAGATATTGGAGCTCTGTCTCTGCTGAAGACACTGTTCTACTGAGACTCAGAAATCCAATTATATAGATTTATAATTAAGTTCATCGCGTTCTCTGGAACCTGGAAAATCCAATCTGTAAGACTTTGCATTTCATCAAACCTTAAATAATGCATCATCATCTGTTTTAATATTTTTATCCATCATAACATCCATAAGTGTTTAACATGTTTCTACATAAGCTGCAGAAACATGGCGCTGACTCTAACTGCAGGATCTCACTTTAGACTGTTCTGTTGTTCCAGAGGAAACTAACACACACAGACTAACTCTAATTAACTTAACTTGATTTGTCATCACCACCAACATAGCGTCTGGTGACAGCTGGGCTCTTGAAACCTGTGAACATGTTGGATATTTCCCAGCATGCAGAGTGGTGTCTCTGACATTTTGACACCATGAAAACATCATTTCCCATCATTCATGACGGAGCATTAAACAGCTTCACCAGCAGCTGTCGTTCAGAGGAACGTAACCACCTCTCTGCAGCTTCTCACCGCACTTTAACACCGTGTAATGGCTCTGGAATGAAACCGTGAGCACAGCCTTCAAACCAAAGAGCAGAAATATGCTTTTAATTGAAGTTGTAACTATAAAGCTAAAGGAGCAGATTTCACCCTGATGGTTCAGGAGCTCAGTTTAGTGGCCTCTCCACAGGTGGAGATATAAACTGCACAGATGCCTGACTGTGTCCAAACAGATTCTACGTTTCTTACTTTATTTTTTAGAACAGTGATTTTGTGAATAAGTTACACATGGACCCATCTGTATTATAGGTGTATTGTCTTAAATCAGTTTTAGAAATGCAAGGCTTAAAAAGGAACTTATGTGTTTTAAATGTGTATATTTGAGGTCTTTACTTGAACTTTGATTTTATCAGATTGATCAGGTTTAACAGCAAAACTCAACCCTTTCTACTATAAAAGTAGTAACACTTTTTTCCTCTCATATGTTTTTTGCTACATACCTGTATTAATGACCTGCAGACAGAAATCCTCTGAGAACATCCTGCTGTTTGAAGAACTGTTGATCCAACAACAAACAGATCAGAGTAAACACATGTAATGAGGTTTCCTCAGTAAGGAAACAACAGCTACAACCAAAATGACTGATGAGAGAAAATTAATATGAAAAGAAAAGTTACTTCTTGTTAGACAAGCTCCACTTTCTTAATACAATCAGCGAGCGTGATCGGTGTCAAACTGTGGAGACGTTTGGAGAAGATACAGAGAAGTTGAAAACAAACAAGTAGTAAACAGACTGGAGGGAAACAATTTAGTGTTATAATCACCACAGGCCTGTTTGAATGGGAGGATTGTTTTGTACCGTTGTAACAGTTGGAAGTAAGGAAGTGTTTTGTCCTGGGAAATTGCCTCAGAGTTTGGTTTTGCTTTATTTCACTACTTCAAAAAGTCCGCAGAGATTCGGCGGAAATAGTATTTGCGAGAAAAAAAATCCTCAGCTTTGTGCCTCAACTCGACTCGCAGCAGGAGGGAAGAGTGAGCAGCAGGACGGCTCCGATAATATCCAACAAAATCCAGGTTTAGAGCGAAGAGCCGTGCGTTCACTTTAAAGAAGCCTCACGCTGAGGAAAGATAAGATGAGTGTAAACTTTGGGAAAATAAATGTGGATTTGAAGTTTCCGTGTAGAATAAAAGGTGGAGTCTCACCCCTCCCGCCTGGTGCTTCAGGTTAAGTAAAACAAATGCACAGAAGGATTGTTTGCAAATTGGATCCAGTCCAGGTGTCGTCTCAGGTGCTCTCTGCTGTAATCACTGATAAATGATGTACTGTATGTCTCCTCACTGCTCCGTCTCATATCTCACAGGATGACAAGGTGATTTGGTGTTTCCTCCTCTCCGCTCTTAAATGACTCTTGTAGATCTTGAAATCGATGTGAATGTGGGGAAGCTTCACCGCTGAGTTCACATCCTCTCTGAGTGTGTCGGGTTAATGCATGGTTTCTCTTTCCTTCACCTCTGGAGTGCTTTGTATGGTTTCCTTACTTTCCTCTGCTGTGTAGAAAATATAGAGCCTTTCAATCGAACTGACATCCTCTTTGAGATTGCTTTTGTGTATCTCAGAATGTCACAGTGCAGCTGTATACTGTGTACACCTTCCCAAACTGTTTGTGTCCACAGGTTTAAAAAGCACAGCAGAAAACAAACTGCTGGTTTCAAATTTGGAAAGTCTCCTCGTGTATCAGTGTTTAGATTTTATGTCCTAGCAAATGGCCTCATCACAACACATAATGTTTATTCACTTAAAATCCAGTTTATTGGAAGGTCTGCAGTATTGTTGACTAGCAGCCCCATCAGATCGATGCTTTTACAACACCACAGTAAGCAGGAGACTCTTACATTACTTTTATTTCACATAGATTTTTTTTCTCTGTTAGAAGCTTAAGAGAGACAGAACTTTTACAAACCGTGTTCAGCATCAGAGAGCCTGTCAACAGCCTGTCAACAGCCTGTCAACATCTACTGTTGCACATATCTCTGCCAAGTCAGTGCAAATATCCCGCTCTAAATGACTTCCTTTAACAGTGACAGTGTGAAGAAAGTTTAATATGAATCAGAATCTGCATCAAAATACACAGTGTTTCATAAGCAGCTAGCAAACGTAATGAAAAATGGCTTTTCTCGTTGTGTTAAGCTGCTTTAATTTTTGGCCACTAGAGGGCAGAAAAACATCAGAGAAAACTCAGAAGAAATGGACATTTTATTACTGGATCTGCATCTAAAAACTAGTCTCATTTCTTCTCTAATTGCCAAACTTTCTACCAGGTTTCATTAAAAGTTTCATTTAAAACTTTCCTGATCACAGTGAACAAAGACTCAACAATCCTCCCAAACCTGTCTGCTGCTGTTTCTGCTCTTTGACATAATTTGCCTTCAAACATTTCTAAGTTTGAGTCACTCCTGTGTCTCCTGTTGATAGTTATATTCAGTGTATTTAATTGGCTCTTACATGAGTCTGAAAGACATTTTTCTCATCAAACCAAACGCAGAAAAGTCAGAAATTAGTTAAACGGCTCCTAATGTGGAGATAAACGCTCGTCGAATTGGCCAAAGTGGTCGTTACCTCGCCCGCCTCGACCGAGATTTATCAGGAATTTGGTTTGCAGCGAACGTCGCCTTCCTGCCATCGACTTCATGAGCCTCAGTGAAAAAAAACAAATGAAAATCCAATGAGAACCTGATTAAATAGTGGAAGCAACTAAGCAGAAGAATTCATTTTCTACTTAATTCTGTCTCAGGGGACACAGAGTGGTTGGTGTGTAGTTTAGCCTGCGGATTTCATCTGACTGTGACATTCTTGAGTGGGTTATTCAGGAGTGTGTGTGTGTGTTTCCTCCTTCACTATCTTTGCCTTCTCTGTGCTGCACATTGAGATTTTGCCATGCACTGCTTTCTCTGCTTTTTAGAGTTCAAATGTACAATATATTCAAAAAGAGTAAAGAGAGTTACACAGTATTTGTGCCCTGTCAGGTCGATGTAGAATCAGAGAAGCCACAGAAAAGTTCATTGGACAACTTGAAAATAAGATGAAATGATTGTGAGGGATGATTGCAGGGTTCAGGTCGGGCTGATTTCTTTCATCGTTACGATGTTTAAAATGCTGTGTAGACAAAGACACACACTCTCTCCAAGTAATGCTAAATATTTTTCAGTGACCTGACTGCCAGAGTAAAAGGAAACACACAAAGTATATAACAGGTGAATAGCTAAGACAGAACTGTTTGGAGAAGAGAGGGTGAACAGTGAGTGCTTGTTAAGGTGAAAAGGTAGAAGGTGAAATGTAAATGTGTTGACATGATGTAAGAATAAGAGGGGGAATAATTCCCCGATGAGCTTGAATGTTAGGAGGAATGAAGGTAGATGAATCAGAGGGAGTGAAGCTGAAGAAAACCTCAGCTGCAGAGTTTAGTAACCGTCCACTCTGTCCTGGTTCCTCAGCACATGAAGTCGGGCCCTCTGAAGGACCCGCTGCTGGACGACCACGGCGACTTCAACAGGATGTGCGTGGCCATGAAGAAGATCGGCCTGGACGACACAGAGAAGCTGGACCTGTTCAGGGTGGTGGCCGGCGTGCTGCACCTCGGAAACATCGACTTCGAGGAGGCTGGAAGCACATCAGGTGAGCTGCAACCAAAAACCACACGAGCTCGGCCCTTAACTGTAGAAGAACTCAGTCTCCTGCTGAGGACATCACACTCATTAGTCATCTTCTTCACCGCAGCGCTGTGGTATGTACAGGAAGTTGTCCACGGTGGGATTAATGCACAGACATATGAACAGCTCACATTGTGATGCAGCGAAGACCTCGGAGGAACCGAGATGTAAGAGGCTTACACATTTATATCTGGAGAAAACATGAATACACGTGGGAAGGTTGGGTCAGAAAAGAGACACGCAGCTCTTTTATCAGAGAGGATGTAAAGCCTCTGTGGTGTAAATGTGAAGGAACTGAACTCTGACATCGGTAAACAGACGTGCTGAAAACAAACGAAATAATACTGCAGGTTCTGACGAGGACACAGAACCTTAAAGGCATCGTCAGAGGTGAAGATGTTACTGTCTAACGTACGGTGACTTTCAGGGTTTAAATAGAGCCTGTGTTTTCAGGCTGTGCTCTGTTATTACATTTGCTCTGTATCAGAAACCATCCAGGCGTCTCTGCTCCTAAACTGCACCAGTTTGGTTCCTAAGTGGCAGATGCCATTTTGACTCTGCTCTTTGATTGATCACTGTAATATTCAACCTCCTTCTCTGTTCAGATGGTTTGGTGTCTCCCTTTGTTTTTCATATGTAATTAATGGGCAACTTATGACCTAAATCTCTTCAATTATTACTTTTACTGAAGGGGAATTTGTTAATTACATAGCTTAAAAAATCATTATTTCAAGTATTATGCTCTCTACATTTCAAGAGGCATATTTCACCATGGTTGTCTCAGATGCTCCACCCTATCTCACGCTTCATTTTTCACAGCAGTTTCAGACTGAACCCCCGGGGAGGCTCAGTTTCCATGAAAATCAACTGCTTCTTTGAACTTTGAGCAGTGAAGTTCCTCAGCTCTCGGTTCCTCCCCTGTCGTTTTCTCCCTCCGCGGGGAGGAGGAGGAAGGGCAGCGGGGTGCCTATTAAGTAGACTGGTTCTCGCAGCAGGTGGCTATCATGGCGCGTGTTTTACAGCGAGTGAGGAGAATGTGTTCAGTCAGAGGAGGGTAATCATCCAGTCTCTGAGACGGGCTCTGTGTACGGTTTGGATAGAGGTCCCTGGAGGCAGGATCGTAGGGAGATTTTAAAGAATATTTATTTGTATTCGGTGAGAACAGAAGAGCTTTTCTTAGTTTGGAAATAACATGTAGAAATCAAACTACAAAGAAAGATATGTCTGTTTAACTCAAATATCAGGCCCTTTTATACTCTAATACTCTTTTATACTCGATTACTTTCATCTGCCTATGAAGAATATTACAGATGCGATGGCCAGACAGCATCAGAAATACTGACTTGTGGCAGAAAATCGATCCGTGCGCAGTAGAAGACGTGATCAGAAAGACAAGATGGAGGTGGATATCTAGACGGCTGCAGATGTGGAGCCTACAGAGAGAGAGAGATAAGAACCAGAGAGGAGAAAGAGAACCTGCAGCTGGACTGATTTCAGGCCGATGCTCGCAAAGATTCATGGGTGTCGCTCGGTTTCCTTTATCTTCTTGTTGGATACTCCTGAAGGGACTGGCTGTTGCTGTGTGGCACTGGGTTTGTTCTCCTCTCTCACATGTTATGATTTCAAAATATTTAGGTCCCAGAACAAAAAGTCCTCACCAGACATATTTTGTTATAAGTAATTATATTTTTAGGCACTTTTAAAAACCCAGTGAAGCTTAGAGCTTGAACATAATCATCACATCCTGCATATCAGAGGTCAGCTCTCAGCACTGTTCACTGGGAGGGCTCAGCGTTTCCCGGCCGGTACGTTGGCAATATGTTCTGTTTATTCCTTTTAAATGATTTACTGTGAGGGCGAACGTGAACGTGTTCTGTGTTGCACCGGGAGCTGTAATCGATCGGTTTTCCACACACGATAAACAACAGCCTCCTTCATTTATGGTTGAATGAACGTGGTGTTTTGACATAAATCTGTTTGTGTCAGATCGGGTCAAATTAAAGTTCTTGTTATTCATCTTGTAAGTTTTTCCTCTTGTCTCGGTCTGGTCATGAAATAATGTCATGCAGCCCCTGGGTAAGATTTTTCACTCAAGTTGAAACGTATTCAGCTCACGTAGACGCAGACGCACCAGTTTTCCTTGAGTTCAGTTTGAGCACACTTAAAGACAGAGACTCCTCTTTACCACCCGGGGTAGAAGTGGAAGGTTAAAGTCCAAATAAAGTGCAGTTCAGAATAAACATAAAGTACAGAGGTGTGAGTGTCTGTGATTTACAGATTCATTTTACAGTCGACTTGTTAGATTCTTGTTAGATTCCTACACAAACCATCTCTGCCTCGAATACTTACCAGAGCACCAAATGTGGATTCATCCGCCGCTGAAAATAGTCCCCAACAAATGCTCTATTTCCTCCGGTTTGTTTGAGAGAAACTACAGTGAGCAGCTGTTTTAGGAAATGAAAAAAAGAAACTTTAAGATTTACATCTTCAGTAGGAACTAATGGGCTCAGAGACACAGACAGAGGAGAGACAGACTAACACACTGTTAGTTCAGATTTTTTCACCATATTTGCTGAAAAATGTTGAAATGTTTAATCAATATAGAAAATAGTCCTGATATAATTAACTTTTACGTACTGATTAAATCATTCATCTCAACTTTTATTACCCTTATCTCCCTCCCCTCCCCTCACAGCCCACCAGACCATATCTCTTTGACGTCTCAGTATGAATAGAGTCCCACTGCGTCAGCTCTACTCGTCTCTACTCCAGCCCACCCAGTTCCTTCTCAGCTTTGTTCATTTCTCCCCGGACTCGCTCGGTTCACAGCTCGTGGGTGTCGCTCTCGCTCGTTCACCTTGAATCTGCTGAAGCTGATGCCTCCGAGCGTCCATACATAATGAGCGCTGTGTATTGCCCTCACCTTCATGTGGGGTGCACGTAGGCCCGACTTGCCAATATGTCATCGTGGACGTGCACGTTGATGCAGAAATGCGGGGGATTTAAAAGATTACTTTGCTCATATTTTACACCCACTTAATCCTTTGGCACCTTGTAAGAGGCTGGAATCTGCTCCAGCGTAGATCAGAGAGGCAACCCGCTCAGGTCACCGCTCCATCACAGACACCTCATACCTGTGAACACTGGAGTCTCCGTGACCCACTTGACTTGCATTTTAATGGAAAGTGGAAGGAAACTGTGTTGGAAATGTAACCTCCATCCAGAGAGGGCAGGACTGAAAGTCAAGACATTCTTGTTGTGAGGCAGCACTGCTCTCTAAACACCTGACATCAACAGTTCATCTTCTCTAAAGCCTCAGACTGTTTTTTAAAAACCTAACTCACTCTGAGTCACTGACTTACCCAAAAAACCTTCAGAAAACTTCTGCTATCTCAGTCAAAGGTGAATCAAAAGTACTGAAAACAGTTCCAGGACAATTTTCTCTGCTGTGTTTGATTTTATCTTCCTGTTCCTCAAACCTGCAAAAACTCTGACTTGCTTGAAATCCACTGCCTCAGAGGCCTGACAGTAGCTGTGCTTGATGTTTGCCCTTCTCCTCGTCTCGCAGGCGGCTGCGCCATCAAGAACCAGTCCAGTCAGACTCTGGAGCACTGCGCCGAGCTGCTGGGCCTGGAGGAGGAGGACCTGAGAGTCAGCCTCACCACCAGGGTCATGCTCACAACAGCAGGGGGCGCCAAAGGAACAGTCATCAAGTAAGAGGCCACACAAACATCTGGACTGTGCACACACTGACACCTTTACATGGTTGCAGAGCAGGAATCACAGACTGAGTCTCGCTGTTTCATATCAACATGGAGCTCGTTCCTGTGGGTTCTGTGGTGTCAGGAATTTACAGGAAATTACCTTTGCACATTAAAAGCTAATCAGCACATCGTTAAAGTCAACGTGAAATTATCCTAAGACTGAAACACATGTGCTGCAGGAGTTAGTTGATTAATTGATTAGTTGATTGGCAGAAGATGAACACAAACCTTTAATAACTTGTTAAATCTTAAAACATTTGTGGTGTGAGAATTTTCAGCTCATAAACTGCATCCTGTTGTTCAGACAAAAGTAAACAACTTGCAGATGACACTTAATATGCATATGGTGTCTGTGTATATGCACGTACTTATGCTCGAGCTCTGGGTGGCGTATGCTTTTTACAGCTTTTCGTCTGGGAACAGCTGCCTGCTGCGGCTGAAAACGACACCATGAGAGTGAAGCACAACAGTAAAGTTGTGGCCTGCACAGTTAAACAACTCCCTATAAAGCTCTGAGCTCTGTGAAGCCGAGCAGAGCTGCAGACTCAGCTGATGAGTCTCTGGAGGGTCAACATGACCACACATACCTTCACTAATTATCTTCACATTGTCATTTCGTATATTTTTACTATACACATATTGATCACAGTGGCTTTAAAGTTTTAATGTCTACAACTCCATGACAAAGATCTCAGCCCTCAGTTTGAGAACCACTGCAGCAGAGAGACATAAACTCTAACTGCACACAACCACATAACAACACACTGATTAGCACTTGAAAGCCTAGCAGGTCTGATGCACAGGGATGCATATAGGCATGAGTAAGCTCACTCACGCTGTGGCTGGAGCAGATGGTTGATGTATTACCTGTCTTGTTATCAGTGTCCAGAGAGACGGGCAAACACTTACTTACTTCAGCTGACATCAGAATATACAGTGAAGAGAGATGAGGCTCAGAGGAGCGGCAGCAGAGCTGGTTAGCAGCCGCCTGACGGCGCTCAAACAGCTGGCTGACTCGCCTCCTTGTCTCACCGTCCACAAACACAGTCGCAGATAAACACTGGATCAGACCTGAGTGTTGTTGCCAGCAGATATTATGAATAAAGTGGTGAGCCATCTGGACTTTAACTGAAACGTCTGGATGCTGAAATTAGTTTGATTTGAAAAGGTCAGAGAGGTGAGTGCATGCTGCTGGAAGGTTGTTGTCCACGTTTATTTGGTGCACACACTTCTCTCAGCCTACCTCGGCTCTTCTACTTCAGTTAGTGGCGTCCTACATTTCCCAGAAGGCTTTGTGACAACCTCAGTGAGGGCAGGGCAACTTTGTCTTGTTTGTTTAAAGATGTATGTGTGTGTGGAGTGTATAAACAGACGTGGGTGGCCAGCTTGTGAACAGAGGGGTGTGTCCATTACACTCTGCGTTACATCAGCTGAGTCTGCGGCTCTTCTATAATCAACTTCCTTCTGCATGGTCGTCACTTTCCAATAGTGACTCATTGTAGTGCCCAGACTGCAGAGCTCCTCAGAGGATGTATTCTAACTTCCTGTCTCATAAATGCAACAGTGGTTGAAGCTCTTTGCATCACCACCACCTGCTCCTGGTAAGAAACCACGTTTGGCAGCAGAGAAAACTTACAAACTGCTCCTTTAACTCCAAACTGATGAAATATCTTCACTCATCCAGGGGATGATCCTCTCAAACTTTACTACTAAGATCCATATAATTTCACATAACCTTGTGATCTTGATCGGTTCGTAAGAAATAGCAAAAGATTTTTGTGTCACAGTTATTGTTTTGTTCACCTTGTGCTTCTAAAGGCGAGGGAATTCCTGTTTACAGGCTCTTTTACTGAAGGTGACCTTTATGGTTTGCTGTGAGTTGAAAAGGATCACAAATTATGCTGATAGAAAACGACCTCCTCTAATATTATTAATGGTCTCTATTTAGAGAGGCAAGGTGAACAAAAGCACAGTTTTATCCAGGCGAGAAGAAGCTTAGAGCGGGAAACATGGCTTTGTTCAGTCTGCTCTCTGATATATATGAATTTAAGATACATTTTATATGTTACATCTCTTCATCCAGCACTTTGACATAAGGCACATACATCGTCCACAGTGATGTTTGTAACTGTTCAGGTGTGCTGAGGTGTTACAATAAACAGTCTGATCTCAGCTGAACTCGCCTTTGATAAATCTGCGTTATTATCTCCTCTCTGCCTTTCAGAGAACCTTTTACCCTTAAACCTGGTCTGACGAAGAACCAGTCTGTCTGAGGAAACCCAGGCCTTAAGAGCCTCTGCAGTTTTGGCACTAGCGCCACCTGCAGTCAGACCCAGGACCGTCTTACTGTGAGACCCACGGTGTTACCTCTCAGTTTGATTTTACAGAAGGAAAAGGAAAATAACCTGCTTGGGCTCAGTGAAACAAAAGGCTTTGCAGCAGTAGAGTGCAATTTCAAAAAACTTAAACTTTGCAGCAGAAGTTAGAACCAATTCAGGCTTAAAACCAGGTGGACACCAGCGTGACTTGGTGACAAATAAAGGCTTTAACAAACCTGAGGGTAAAAAATGAAGCGTCTACAACCAGACAGGCAGCTTGGACCGTTCACAGCTTCACCAGTCTGCTCCAGCTTAACAAGATAAATGTGAACCTGTGGAGCGTTACGGAGGAGGAGGAGTTGGGTTGAGCATTATACCATTTTTACACCTCAGTGCGCAACGCCAAGGGAGAGCTCCAGGTATTAGATTCTACCTCTGGCTCAGAGCTGGAGTGAACAGATACCTAAACAAACCCCCACCCACATCGGAGCACGCTGCTCTTTCATGAAGAGTTCAAGGCAGCTAATAACTTAATCCTCCGAGTGATGAGGAAGATGAGACGGGAGGGCAGAGACACAACCGCACACCAGCAGGCAGGGATGAGAAAATAATACGACCACCCAGGAGGTTTACTTATAGACTTGTTAACAGAGTTTAGTCTGACCCACGTGAGGGTTCGAGTGAGGACGTCGCTCGGAGAAAGAGCAGAGAAGTGTAACATTTATCCACATTAAATATAGAAACTTTGACCACTGGTTCGTTCTCAAACGTCCCTTCAGTCTTTCTCTCATCTTTGCTCAGTCAGGATCTATCTCTGAGTTTTCTCTGCTGCTGAACGTGGTGGTTTCTTGCCAGGAGCAGGTGGTGATGATGGTTGTTTTCCGGGAGCTTCAGCCATCACTGTGTTCACAGTAGGAGAGGTTAGAGTCCGCCCTCTGAACGGCTGAATTACTCTCAGTCAGCGCTGTGCGTCACTGGACGACGTCACATTGAGTTGTGACACGAGTTGATCCAGGTTCAAGTTTTTTCTTTCACTTTCATATTTAAATGATATTTTTTATGTGCTACATTTCTTGCCTTAGTGGAGGTCCTGCAGCATAAAGAGTGGAAGTGTAGAAATGTAACCACAGAGACAGACAGAGCGACAGCCTCCTCAGCCTCCCTGTCTGCATTTAGCCTGAACTCAGTCGCTCTAAAGCCTGTGATTGTTTTGCTGGCAGCTCGGCCCCAGCACACACCATCTGAATGCCAAGCCACTCGCCTCAATTTCAAACCTCCTACACTAATGTTTATTTCTCCTCTTTCATCTGAGGAGAGAGGAGCCGGTGCAGATGAATTAAAAGCTGCTTCCTGTCTCTGTCTGAGTGTCAGCTGACGCCGCCCTGCCTGTCACCGTCCCTCTGCTTACTGCACTTATTCGACCAGATTAAATGTCCCACATCTGCACATCACTGTCACAGTAATGTGAGACGGTGCTATAGTCGCTGAAAACAAATCAAACTGTCACTGACAGGACTGCGTGCCTGTTGCAGTGCAGTTATCACCCCTGACCTTTTATGAGTGCCAACACAAAAGAGAAGAAAGAGCTGATGTGAAATAATCTACAGTGTTCTTCATCAGGTTGGATGTTGAAGAAAATGAGCCAGGTTGAACTTTGGTGTCACGTCCACAGAGGGCGCTGTTCTTTCAGAGCAAATGGACCTAAAGCTTTCAGAGTTTGTGCTGGCGGCAGATGGTGGAAGGAATGAAAAGCTGATGGGAAAAATCACTTCCAACATGTTTAGTCTCTCCATTAAAGCCAAAAAGAAAAACCTTTTGACTGGGAAAGCAAAAGATCCTCTTTGCACAAGAAGGCAGCAGGCTCTCTGCTGATGGCAGATGGTTGAAGGGAGAGAAAAAACTCACACACTCATCCCCTTCAGGGAGGAGGAGGACGGACGGGAAGCTGCACAACAAAACTCTGAGATTTATGGGAAATGAAGTGCTGTCAGTGATGTAAATACTTGATGTATTTTAACCAAGGGTAACTTATTGATTGGAGTTGAATAGAGTCTGTCTATAGAGAGAACATATTGCAGTGTGAATATAAAGTTGACGTGCTACAACAGCCTTTTGAACCTTCTGACAACCTTCTCACCACCCACCCAGAGAGAGGTGAGTTCATCAGGGTCAGTGTAGGAGTCAGTCTGCCCTCAACACATCAGCAGCAGATTCTTTAGTCTGGCCCGTGTCCCATCCACTAAGATGGAGAGGGCTGTCATGTCGTTATGTACAGGTGCTGTAGGGCGTACAGCACCATCCCAGGATACCTGCAGATACTCAGGCTGAGCGGGAACATGTCTGTCATCATCTCGGGCTGTGGTATAAAAGAGAGGAAATATGCACATTTCTATTTTAAAATTATTTTTAATGACGTCATTCAAGCCAAGAGTGGAAAATGTTTTCGTTAACTTTGTTCTTCCGATGGTTTCTCTCACTGTTACACCAGATAAATGAAAATCAGATCAAATTGAACTCTTAGTCACATTTTATCATGTTTTAGAGCTTTGTTCGACTCAAAATCACGTTTGTTGACATTTCTTTAGTTCTTTTAGTCAAGTGGAGGATATATTACTTCATTTCATAATGTCGTGATGATGCGCTCATTGCTGTCAATCAAACTATGTAAACAGGACTGTGGCGTCTTTGTCACCGGAGTTTCTGTTGATAAAGTTTCTAAACTCATTTCCTGAGTGAATTTCTTCCTGTATAAAAGCCAGCAGGAGCAGATGTGACAGCGTTCCTGAACTGGATGAAGGTTGACTCAGTGTTGCGTTAGACTTGAAAGTGGTGACACAGCAGCAACAACAGCCGCTTATTTACATGAAAATTTCACAGATTATTGCTTTAATTTTACAGTTGGTGAAAGTGGATAAAATGAGAACAGTGGGTGAATTCCTGTGAGGCGGCGGGTTGGACTCCCGCCAGCCGGCTGCATCACCTAAGCTGGTTATTTATTTGTCTGGGTTATGCAAGCAAGAGTGCAGACGGCTGTGTGTGCAGGGCTGAGAGGGGGAAATAAGGAGGGAGACGGAGTGGATTCAGAGAGGATGAGGATTAAAATCTGATATTTCCCTTTTTGTTTCTTTTATTTGTGTTTTATTTTCTGCCCTGTGCACTATTTTAAAACCGAAATCTAATTCAGTGCCATGACACAAAATCAAAGGGAGATGGAGAGAGTGACTTTCAGTGTGTTTACACTGAAGTAACCTGATTTCTCTGAGTAACCTGGTTTCGTTGTGTGCATGTCAACACACTCACTGAGGGAGACAGGAGCTGAGCGATGCAACAGAGAAGATACAAAGGAAGAGAGGAGGGCTGGATAATGATCGATCTCCTCATTCAATTCAGTTTGATTTGATCCTTAAAGGTTAAAGGTTCAACTTTGTCATTATGTACAAGACTGTACAATGACATGTGGTTAAAGATGTAATGATATCACATTGTGCAGACCAAAACCTCCCTGAAAACCACCTGTTATAATAATAAAAGTTGGTGCAGATTTAGTTGTGATTTTATGAAGGAGCTGCTGCAAAGTTCATCCTTCTTTCTCCCAATAATAATCAGAAATGCTTGAGAGATCCTGGATGATAAATGAATTCCTGCAGTCGTTATGTTGGTTTGTTTGTTTGTCAGTAGGATGATACAAAAACTACTCAACAGATTTGCACCAAACTTGGCAGAGGACAGGTTCAGGGGTCAGAGAAGAACCCATTAAATTTTGGTGCAGTTCCGGCTGAAGGGCCAGATATGTCAGATAAATAATTTATCTTATGAGACTACTTCCTTTTCCTTCAGTTTTTCTATTATGAGAGTGAGACAGACGTTTGTAGGATTGTTTGGCCTCGACAGAGGTTTGTACTCCACTGAAGGCCATTCTAGTTTGTTTTGTTTTGCACATATCTGTACATGTAAATAAACTGACAAGAAAATCTGGGTGGAAATGCCAGAAATTTGAACTCCTGTTTTATTTCCTTTATCTCCAGCTTCCAAAGCCAGTGTTCATTACCAAGGCAGGAATTAGTGTGTCCTTTAAATGTTTAAGTGGAAATGAAGGGGCGTGGAGGTTGGTGTTGGATGGACGTGTAGCTCATCAATCAACCATAAGCCTAAGTTTAACTGTAGTTTATTTTCTGTAAACAAAATCTGGTCTCTGCTGACACGGTTCATACAGCCGCTCATGTTCTTGGTACCTGGGTGGAAATGACAGCTTATCGTGGGTCAGAAAGTTTTCTCACCATTAAAGTCTGCAAACTAACACACTTTCACCTCCTCCTGACATTTCTTTGACTGTGAGCACTTTGTTCACACAGAGGTACATGCTCATTATTCACAAGGTCTCTAAATGAATGGAAAATGTCTCATTCCTTAGTTGAACAGTCACGTCAGGTCATCAACTACCAGACAGAAGAATATAATGGCAAGGTGACACGCTTCAGAATAAATCAAACAAATAGAGCACTAAATGCATAATGCACCTGTAGAAGCACTCAAACCTGAGCCTCCTAATTACAAGTCAACAAACTGACTCACGGTGCTGCCGCCGCTGTCAGGAACCTTTGATGCTTTTAAGGCTGAATGAGACTCAGTTAGTGTGTTTGTGCTGTGAAGAAGTCAGAAGACACTTTACCCTTGTTAACAAGACAATTTATTTGCCTCTGTGGGAGCCCAACACACACAAGGTTACATAATTGGTATTCAAGCCGTTATTAGCAGCAGACTTAACTCCAGTTTGTGCTGTTGGGTCACGGCAGCATCCTCGAAGGAAATTTTAATGACACTGACTCTGAGGAGCTGCGTGGACACATGGTGCAACTGTTGGGCTAATTATGAATCTGATCCTGGTGTCACAGGTCACAACTGATCTGAGTTCATCTAGTCCGAGTCAGTTAGTCTTCAACTTGGTCATTTGTGTAGTTTGTGTAGTTTGTGGTGCTGAGCACTGAGTGCATGTTGTACTTGTTGCATCCTCAGTTTTTGTCTGATGAAGACATACTGTCGAAAGAGAAATCGTCTTTTTGTTTTCTGCAGACGATCTCTTTTTCTTTTTTAAACCTGATATCATGTTGGCTATATGGAATCAGATATTTGCAATAAGTGCTGACTTTGCAGGACCTGCTTCTGCTTCTTCCTCTGCTCTTATTTTTGGCCGTCTAAATGCAGCATCAGCATATTTCTGCCACCCACTTTTACAACAGGCCTCCTCCTGCTGCTCCAACAGAAAACCCAGAGAAAAACTACATTAGCATCAGACAGAAACCACACGTTTTATGTGTTGACAGCGGAAACAGATTCATTCGAGTCAGAAATATGTCAGATAACAGCAGATTTGAAGCCACAGTCACATCTACGTTTATCGCCTGATCTTCAGAATATAACAGAGATGTACTGATTGACACTTTAATGAAATGTCAATCATTAAAACAGAATTTAATTTAGGAGCATGGAAACTTAGTAAACCTGGTGACAGAAAGACAAAGTGAGAGGAGGTGATGAAAGACGGAGAGAATGCAGCTAAAGATCCAGAGATTTCCCTCAGGAGGTGGAGGAGACCAAACACAGAGCTGAAATAGAGGGAGCACTGGACTTAGATTCATCATGTAAACACAGAACCCTCTCCAAAAGGTTCTGCTGTACCAGGATTGTTCACTGCTTGTTTCTGTTGTCCCCCCCACGTGGTCAAAAAGTTGGTTATTGCAGGTTTTAGCATTGTGTTGTCAGATCATAAAACAGTTTTATTTTTGTAATGGTTTTTGGAAAGCACTGACAAATGGTGTTGTCCTGCTGCGAGGGCCTCTTAAATAAGTCGACTGCCGTTACAAACAACCCATTCTGTCAGTTCATTTAGAGGAGTTGTTGGTGAAGATAGAGAGTAAAATGATGAGTGAGGCAACATAAGGAAAGGGGGAAATGGAGTCAGTTGAAAGTGAAGAGGAGGGAAGTGTTTTTCTGTGAGAGCAGAAGAAGTGTAAGATGGAAGTGAGAAAATCAAGTTCAGACAATAAAAGGAGGGAGGGAGGAGGAGACAGTGTGGTGGTGGACTGAGCATCAGATAAAGTGAAAGATAAGAGAGGAAAAGATGGGGAAACAGTGAGAGGAGAGAGAGAGAGATTTGAAATCCAGACAGAGGGTTGTACGACACTTACCTCTGATCCGGGAACGTCTAACATGAGTGTAATTTCCACCGAGCGAGGGACGGAGGGAAAGAACGAGTAGGAGGGCACAGAGAAAATGGGAGATGCCAATCATGGCGACCGCGGTGGGTGAGGTCAGCAGTTAACAGCTTGTGGGTGTTGGGGGGGGGGGGGGATCAGTCCGTCAACCTGGCAGCCAGACGTGCCATTAAACAAACCTGTAGAAACTTCTGTGGCCTCAGCACATCCATCTAAATTTCAGTCCGTCCTCTGCTTAATTTAATTCAGTGTTTTGGATCCTTTTCTTCCTTAAATCTCCTGCTTCAGTTGAGGCCATGTCAGAGAGCTTTGATTCAAGACGACTCGTACTGACACTGGTGGCGCTGACAGAAATTAAAAACATATTTCTTACAAAGTGTTTCATTTAGCACAGAGCCGTGGACCCTGACCTGGAGTCCAGACTCCTCCAAGTGGCTGCAGGATAAATGTGAAGGGTCATGAGATAATTAACAGAACAGAAAGTCGAAAAATGTATTTTCTCGCTGCACAAACTTCTATTTATTTTCCTCCTCAGACCTGTAAAATTAAAAAATTATCAGTAGAAAATAAATATCACTCTTTGGTTGAATGGGTCACAACCTTTACACAATGTTCTCTGGCTTTAATGAAGAGATAAACATTGTTGAAGTAACTTTTTCCAATTTGCTTTGCACTCCATCTGTGATTGAAACTCAGAAAGCTTTAGCTCTGTCTTCATGTTCTGAGCTGTAAACAACTCAGAAGTTTCACTAAACTGTTTTCTACCGTGGGAGTGAGGTGAAGATGTGTTCAGTCTGGCATATCAATGAACAGGACTGTGACTCCACAGTGAAACACTTAAATCACAGTTTGCAAATAAAAATCTGAATTAAACCAAAGCTTATTTTACAGATTACACAGTTTACTGACCGATGCTGCTGTGTGGCAAACGGCCACTAGGTGACAGTTATGCTAGCTAACAAGAAAGCGTTTCATTAATCTTCTGTGGTGCAGTGGTCTCACTGGAGATCCCCGTCTCTCCTCGTGTTCCAGCTTCCCCCCACAGTCCAAAGGTTAATTAGTTGTCCACAGGTGTGAATGTGAGTGTGAATGGTTGCCTCTGTGTGTCAGTCCTGTGATGGACTGGTGACCTGTCCAGGGTGTACCCCGCCTCTGGGATAGACTCCACCCCCTGTGACCCTTAACGATGAGCAGTACAGCTAATGGATGGAATATTTTTCCCAGTGCACACTAAAATACAAGGTTGCTCTCAGATTTACACAATCGGAGGCCTTTTATAAAGAATTTTATTTCTGAATATTCAAAGAACTCCTCCAGCTCATTGTGGAGAATGAGCCAGAACACAGAGAGAAGCTCAACTGAAACCTGTGGATAAGCACTTTATATATATATATATATATACATATATATATATATATAGCAGAGCAGAGTCAGAATATATTAGTACAAAGCTCAAGTATCTCTCTGTTACATATCAGAACATTTCTCTTATGGCTGAAAAGTCCAATTTAAAATCCATTTTTTCCCCCCATGTGGTGTCTTTGAGGACAGAGCCGGGGAGCAGCTGCAGACCAGCAGGCATCTTCAGAGAGCACAATTTCTACAAACAGCGACATCAGTAATTACACTGAGAGAGAGGGAGGGAGGGAAAAACATTCACGGTGCAGAGGCTCATAGGGAATACATATTAGGCTACTTGTACGATTAGTGTTCTGACATTATGCTGCCCTGGCATTTAGACCTCTCGGTTTTTAAATGAGAGGGCCTCACCACAGTGTTAAAACCTCTGGCAGCGACGCTCCTGCTCAGAGGAGCTGTCGGCATGAATTAAACATGGCAGGCAGTGGAGAGAGGGCAGGGGTGAAGGTGAGGAGCTGTGGGGGCGGTGATAGGCGATAAGTTGGGTGTTCAGGTTCGTTTTGTCCAGCTGCTGAAACACTCCACCTCTGTTTTTTACTTTTAGTATAATGAGATACACCTCTGATGTTTGCACCTAATCTTTGCCACGTGATCATCATAAACATCAGCTGAATGAAAAATAATAACTTCATTTAATAAGTTAGACTTTTTGTCTTTTGACAAAATAAGGTATAGTTACAAAGATTTTCATCTTTACATCTCAAGGTCTTCATGAGTGGATGAAGTTTGGGAGATGAAGTTGAAATCTGACAGTGAGTGAGCATTTTTTAATCAAACCCCCATTTCTGAGGTCAAGAATAAACGTTCACACGTTGAAAAATGTGTAGATCAGAGAATATGAAACTTACACAAAATGATAAAAAGAGCTACTTTCAGGTGGAGCTTCTTTAAATTCAAGGGAAGAAAGTGCCCTTAATAAAGCTTTGCTCATTTTAGACAGGAGGATTATGTTGCTAGCAGTATGATGGAGTTCAGGATAAAATGTTGGAGCCAAGATCAAGTGCGACTGACGGCTGAATAAAAGAAATTTAAAGTGCGTTTACAACAAACCAGACAACAGAGAACAAAACTTAAAGCCAAACAAAAGTCGTCCTCCTTCTACAGGAGTGTGTTCAACACAAATGCCACACCTGATTATAGAGAAGCAGCAGCAGCAGGAGTGTGAGTGAACCTGATGATTGGATATTCTTTATCCACAGGATTGAAGGTTCTGTCTTTATTCACGTGGCTCAGAGTGTGTGGCACGCCTTGTTTACATCTGCACCTGAATATAAATGAGCATGTATGTGTGTGTGTGTACAGTACAGGACACAGTCAGCTCTGATGGGAATGCATACACAGAACAGATGAAGAGGTGAATTACAGATTGCAGCTCTTGGGGGTCTTCAGTGGGTCGTCCTATCACAGCATAATGTGTTAGAAAAACACCTGCAGGGATCAGCCGGCGCTCTTCCTGTGACGTCGCATGTGGCTTAAAAACGTATGTGCAGAGGAGATAATTTGTCGCCGAGAGACGGGGGAGGGGGAGAGGGGGATTTTGGAAGTTGTGATTTGGAGCTCTGGGAGTCTCTGAGTGCTGCTCGTGTGGAGTTATTTCCCAACGTGTCCTTGAGTGCACTGCAGTCGTGCTGAAGTAAAGTCCACAGGTAGAGCCTGAGCACAAACCTGGGGCCTCGCAGCAGATTAATGTGCTACATTTTATCTGGCCCCTGCGATCGGGTGACTCCTTTTGTCTGCTGCTATCGAACCGCACGCTCACACACAGTCAGAAGCAATTACAATACACCTCCACGGAGCTCGCTGCCGGTTATGGTTTCTGTCACCGTTTTATGGCCGCTACCTCACACCCAATCTCTCTCTGCCCAGCTGTCAATAACACAATTATCTGCTTGAAAAGTCAGACAAGCCCTGTTCATTTAAACTGAATGTTGGTCTGCAGGTGAATAAGTCGACTCATTTTCTCCTCAAGGGACAGATTTATGTTTACGCTGATTGTTTTAGGTGATTAGCTCGGTGTGTTTAATGGAAGCATTAACATAAATTCTTAAGTTACACATTTTGAACAAATATAAGGAGTGCCGAGGTCAGAGGACCCTACATTGAGTCTTAATACTTTATGAATACCAACCATTCATTGTCATTGTCACAAACAGATTGGTCATAAAGTGTGCAAACTATCTTATTTTGTCTGAGAAAAAAAAACTATCCTCAGGTTTGGCAAGTTGTAACGAGAGGAATTTTTATTTAATAAATCACTTAAATGATGAATCATTCCTGTCAGCTGACACTGTTTCAGCTTGTGTGCAGTTGTTTGTGTTAAAACAACGTGAAACAACAGTGCAAAAGGCCAACTTCAATGAAAATATGATAATTATTTTACAAGCTTTAAAAAGTCTCATATTCAGACGTAGTTTAGTTTTCACCTTTCATCAGGACACCATATTTTATTTTGACCCTTTATCCCTGTGTGTTTTTCCCAGAGTGCCACTGAAAGTCGAGCAGGCCAACAACGCCCGGGACGCCCTGGCGAAGGCCGTGTACAGCCGCCTGTTCGACCACGTGGTGACCAGGGTCAACCAGTGCTTCCCCTTCGACTCCTCTGCCAACTTCATCGGCGTCCTGGACATCGCTGGTTTTGGTCAGTGTCCCTCAAAACCCTGTTTCTCTGAAAAGTTTTTTCATTCTTTTCATGTTTTTCCATTGGATTCATGTAAAGTAACAGAGGAGGAAGAACAGAGCTAATATTATAAAAACACACTGACAGCTGCAAGTTTCTTTCACTGGCACACATTGTACAGAGATGAAAGCAGCAGCTATACGGGTCATGATTCCCTAAAAGAGTGTAACTTGTCAGATTTCTTTTGACTGTGACGCAGCGTCTTTATCTGCTGTTTTTATTCTGCAGAGTACTTTGAACACAACAGCTTCGAGCAATTCTGCATCAACTACTGTAACGAGAAACTGCAGCAGTTCTTCAATGAGCGCATCCTGAAAGAGGTGAGAGCGAAGAAAACCCCAAAGTCAACACCTCAGATCCATCAGCTGGCTCTTACAAACACCAGCAAACCAAAGCAAACAGCCTAAGATGACTCAGACCTGAATTTCTGCTTTGATAAAAGAGCTTCTCTTGTTGTTAGCACTTACTTTCTAAGACTCTGTGTCCATGTTTAAATTGAGGGTTTCTTATTTTTGAAGACGCCTCAATAAAACCTAAACTTTAATCATGTTTAAAAGGGTTTATATTATCTGATTACATCCTGTGAATATGCTTCACTTGAAGCTGAGAAACAGCTTCAGAAACACGAGGTAGAAAGTTTTATGTTGCTTTCAGTCGTCTTGTTCTCGACTCACAGACGTCTTCAAAACCCAAACAGCCATTAGCAACAGTTATTGTGAAAACTGATGCTGTCCAGGTCCACATTTAATCATCCAAAACACCACCTTTCTATTCAGGAGAATAATGTTGCTCCGTTTAGAATTCTGACTGAATTTTAGCTGAAGATCTTCACGTAACTAGAAGGCACTCGAGTGCTCAGACCTCCACCAACCAGCCAGTCGTCGACCGTGGAAATCTGTAGCCTCCACAATGGTTTTATTGTTGTTTGTAAAACAGCCCTGACGTCTCAGCTACAGAAATGCTTTGGATCGATACCAAAATCTTCAAAAATCAAGTCAAATCTGTTTGAACTTTGTTGGAAAACTTTTTTAAAATGAGTCAGTATTAAAAATACCTCAGAAAAGGGCAAAGTAAAGGAGACTCTGGATGGTGTTTGACTTTTATTTTGTTACAACTGTCGCCTTTTTCCCAAATGTTAGACGTCTCATTTTACCTTAAAACTCCTCATTTACAGACTCGTAGTTGTTGGCGCCCAAACATCTGTCTGCAGCATCCGGCACGAAAGTCGTAACCTTTGAATGCTCATTTTGCATGAGCAGAGAGTCTGGTCTTAATGAACTTGAATGACCTTCAGCAGGAACCGTCCTCATTAGACGAACGCCGTCCACGCCGCAGATATCGTTACGGCTTCTCATTATAAATATCTCGTTTGCATTCCAGGAGCAAGAGCTGTACCAGAGGGAGGGGCTCGGAGTCAACGAGGTTCACTATGTCGACAATCAGGACTGCATAAGTATGAAGACGCCACACACCACACTGCACTCATGATTGTGTATTCAGAGCAGCTTCAGTTGCTGAGACTTTCCTCTGCAGAGATGCTGAACACTTCTTTTTTCTCTTTTAGAAGTGATAGATAGAGTAACACTGGTGGTTTTAACAGGTCCGATTATTGCTTGAATGTTTAGACAAATTCAGTGAAACTTATATATGAATCCATATTTATTTTGTTACATTATCACTGTTTGTTCTGGCTGTTGTTTAAAATGTAACCAAGCTACAGGAAGAAAAACCTAATGAGTCAGATTCTTCTCTTTTTCATGCCACTAATGAAACCAAAAGCTCACTTCTGATTTAATGGAGCCATCTGATCAAAGAATCAGTAAGATTCCAGAGCTGCCCAGGTATTTGATGCTCTGTGCTGAGGCTGCATTTCATTCACACCTGTCTGAACAGACTGGTCTCTTCTTTTTCCCATCATGACTCTGATTATTTAGGGTCTGACAGCACTGAGGAGGCAGGTACTGATTTCAGCAACTTGTGACTTTCCTGTCTTTATCGGGGACTTGTTGGTTTTGACTCAGGATTTCAGAGCCAAGGTTTAAGAATTAATTGTGTATCAGTCAGTTAAACGTATGAATCTGGTGCTCCTGCAGATAAACCCTTCTTCAGTCTCTGCTGGAGGTTTTGGAGGGCTGTTGTTGTTGTTGTTGTTGTTGTTGTTGTTGCTGCTGCTGGTTGTACTTTATTGTATTTGTGCTGATAATCTTCCGGAGCTGTACAGGAGGAGGCAACACTGAAACTTGTGTTTATGATCCATGAGCGGCCGCATGCTGCTCATTCCTGCCTTTAAGCTCTGTGTTTTACGATGCCCGCCCCTCCACAGTTTGACCCCGGAGACTCGGCGCTGTCTCATGTAAAGAGACAAAGCGATGAAGCCTCAGAGAATGTGAACCTCTGTCCTGACTGAAATGTGTCTTCATTACTCCATAAACTGGGAGGGAGCTGGATGTGAAGTGATTAGAGGTGAAGGAGGTTAATTATGCTTTCTGCTGATGTCCAGCTCTATGAAATAGCATCAATATTAGATGCTTAACCACAGCAGAGTCAGCTGGAGGGCGGCAGCAGTCGGGCCAACACAGCCTGTTTACAATGAGCTCTGTTCATTGGCTCGAAACTGTAGAGTGCTAAAAATGTGTTTGTTTGTTTGGGTTGCTGTTGCTTGTAAAACCAGCGGCTGCTCTTTGTCCACACAAAAACCAGAGAATATAAAAATCACACCTGATGTAGCAGAAAATCTGCACAGAGAGCAGATACACGAGCAAGTGGAAATTAAAACAAAGATTATGAATAAAAAGAAACGTTTGTCCGGAGAGAGCGATTTATTTCTTCAAATTCAAATATCACTTCATTCATTCAGTCAGTTTATAAATCCATTAGTCAGGTTGTTTCTTTTCTATTGTTCAATACAGTTTGATTACAGATCGATTAGTTCAGGTTTCCCAGAGTTTTACTCCTCCTGTCTGTGTCCTGTGTTTTCCTGTGACTGGGAGCAGGTGGAGGGATGAAGGGATGGAGGGATATAGATGAAGGGATGAATGGATGTCTTGTAGGGTGAAAATCTGGCTGCTGGTCAGAGCTGCGAGTGAGTCTGTGTCCTCCCACTCAGAGAGACGGTTTTTAAAAAGTGTAGGTAGTCGTATCTCCTCAACGATCGCTCACGTCATCGTCTGAATCAGTGAATCGCTCCGTGTAACTTCCTCTGCTTTCTGTCCGTGTTGCTCTCATACAGGCAGCGTTTGTTTTCTCCTCACAGACGTGTTGTCAAGTCGCCGCGGCCCTGACCTTCCTTCTACTTACGTGCCGGTGACGCAGGAACACTGAGCTAAAAAGACATCACAGAGACTACGTGATATTATAACTAGAGAGAGATTTCAAAATGATCTTTAAAGCTTTTCTGTGCACTTTCTAATTTAGGCTTCTGGAATCTTTTTTTATTCATTTCAGTGGTAGGGATGGGTTTCGATAGCTGGTTGGTAAGAAAAACCCAGATTCATTAAGCTCTGTGGTTAATGAATCCCTTATCGTAATCTTTCATTCAAAATGTCTCTCAGAGCGTCTCTTCCACTTCTGACTGAACATGGCCGACCACCTTAAAAGTCCAGCAAGTCTGACAAACTAGTTTCATCTGTGATTTGACACAGCAGTAACACCTGAGTGTACTTAAATAAGATCAGAGTTAAAGAGATTTAATATCAAAGACACAGAACTGTGAGACTTTCCCTGCTTTTCATCATACTGATGAAATAAAGTCTAATATACTGTACTGATAGAGCAGTAATAATCATAGTTAGGTGACATTATGCCCACTCTCCGTCACCTTTCAAGTCAAATCAGGTCAAGGAGAAACTGTTATGATCTCCACGCCTCTTCCCATTCGATTAAACTTTCATTTGGATTTTTAATCGTCTACATCACCCCTCTTTGATTTAATTTCTGGCGTTGCCCCGTGGCCTCAGGTGATCAGCGGCAGCTTCATTAATGGCGTCGTAGCTTTCCTCATCGCTCCTCTCACTCTCTCCGCAGACCTGGTGGAGGCCAAGCTGGTCGGCATCCTGGACATCCTGGACGAAGAGAACCGACTACCTCAACCCAGCGACCAGCACTTTACCGACACCGTTCACAACAAACACAAGGACCACTTCCGGCTGACGGTGAGCGACGCTGACACATGAGAGGGAAGAGGAAATAGAGTCAGAAAACCAGAATGAAAAACATTTTTAAATGTACAGTCGTAATGGAAAGCAACAATAATAACTTTTATATTTGATATTTAAAGGGGGTCAAGAACATCTTACATCTCTACAGACATATATTATCCAGTAACACACTTTTCATTCCAGATCTGAGAGGTGATCAGTTTATGGAGTGTGGGAACAATCCTCTAACAGCAGATTCTTTAACACTGTATTTCTTACAGAACTCCTCCAATTTGGGAAATACACACTCACTTTCTCGCTGACAGTGAGATGAGAAGATTGAAGTCAATCGCCGTTTTTAAAATGATATAATGTGTCTTATCTTTTGTCTGACCAACAGTGTTTCACTTATTATGATATATCACAAAAACAAGCAGCAGATCCTCAAGAGACGCTGGAACCAGAAAATATTTCAGATGAAAAATGACTGAAATGAATCGATTCTGTCAAATGAGTTGCAGATTAGTTTTGTTGCGACTGACACTCAAAATGACAGTGGCTCTACTGAAGGCTACAGTTATATAAGTTTTCATTGGACAACAGTAAATGTAAAGTATCTGTACTCGTGGTTTTATTCAAACTGTCTTCAAAACATTTTTATCCATAAACAAATGTTACAAAAGGTGATGTGAGTCTTATAATCAGGACTGTCTCATATTCAGGCCAATGCAGTGAGTTTCAGTGAAGACTAATGTTGAGCCTCAGAGTGATGTGGTGTAGCTGACAGTTAAATTACTGAACACTGACTCTTAATCTTCATTTCCAGCCGCGACTGATTGACAGGACTGGGAATTAGCATGTCATTGTAAATGGAAAATATGCAGGAACTGCTGAGTCTAAGTGTTTTATTGTGTGTGTGTGTGTGCACGTGTTCTCACATGTGATTGACTTTCTGTGTGTGTGTGTGTCCCTCAGGTGCCCAGGAAGTCTAAGCTGGCCGTCCACAGGAACGTGAGGGACGATGAAGGATTTATTATCAGGCACTTTGCAGGAGCCGTGTGCTACGAGACGGTGCGTTCACAAACCACACTCCGCTCTGCTTTCCTGGAGCCATCTTTGAAATTAATGTCACATGAAATTATTTATTTCTTTTTCTTTGATCACTGGACTGTAGGAAACACTCCTGACCAGAGTGTTTTAACATGAAAGCAAGTGACCATTCAGATGAGATCAGATTCAGAGAAATAGGCCTAAGATACTGTAGCACTGAGGACATTTTAAATTAGCCAAAGAATCATATAGAAAGCTGTTGTTGCACTGCCTCATATAAAAGAGGCTGTGTGTTTTATGTATTGTCCATATTCTGATATTTGTTGCTTTGAAAATGATTGTTCACCTGTTCAGTGAGCAGAGAGCAGCAGGGGCAGGATGAGTCATAAAGCCAAAAACCAAGAAATGAACATCTGAAAAATAATAGGATTTTGAAATTGAGATTGTGTCATGTTGAGGCTGAAACAGAGGAGCTTTTGGGTAAACAGACGCAGCACATCTCTGGAGTTTGTTCTTAACTCTGTTTGAAAATGTCCCTGTTTTCAGACCAAGTTTGTGGAGAAGAACAACGACGCCCTGCACATGTCTCTGGAGTGTCTGGTCAGCGAGTCCAAGGACCGCTTCGTCCGCGAACTGTTCGAGAACTCCAACAACAGCAAAGACGTCAAGCAGAAGGCGGGAAAACTCAGCTTCATCAGCGTTGGCAACAAGTTCAAGGTGAGAGGGAGAACACCAGGGACACAGGACACAACTTCATGTTAATGTATTCTTCACTTTGGTCAGTGGCAGCTGCTTGTAGCTTGTCACTCTAACAGTGCTGCAGACCGTGTGGAGTTTCCCTGTAAACAAACATATTCATGTTTACATTCAGTGTTTCTCGCCAGAACCCGCCGTGTGCGTCCTCGAGGTCGAACAAATGTGTTGAATCATTTCCTTCCTCGTGGAATATTTGAAATCGTCCATGTTTACTTGCCGGCTGTCGTCCTCTTCTTCCTCCCTGCCTTTACTGCATGTTGCTGCCTATCTCAGCGTGTTACCGAGGATGTGGATCGTGCTGCCTGCATGTACATGTGCTCATCACAAATAAAGCTGGGCCCCTCTCGTGAAGTCGTGATTCTACAGTGCTGCTAGTGACCGTCAGCTCCACAGCGTAGCTTCAGTCTTAACCTCTAATCTGAGCGCCTTTGTTTCTAATTTTGTCATGTCATAACTACACAGGTTTCTCAGTGGAGTTCACTTAGTTTCTAGTAGTTTGAATACACACAACTTTATGTAGGAATATGCCCGATATAAGTGCACAGTATAAACTAAAATAAACAACCCAGGATTAGGTCCTGGTGCAGGACCTGCTGAAGTTGACATTGTGCTTTAGTGGTGCAAATCCCAGAATAAACAGGCAATTCATCAAAATCTAAAACCAACCAATGTGAAGTGAACCAGGGACGTTTGGGGTCTCTGAGGGTCTGGGGCCTTCAGGGCCCCGTCTACTTTTCCTTTTTATGTTAAAGTAAAAAATTACATGACTTTGAATTTGAAGAGAGAAATTGTTTTTGTAACAGTAACACGATAGAAAAGTGATTTGCAGAAACTTTTAGAAACTTTAAAAACTCTTGAATTTGATTCCAGAAATAAAATTTACTGACAAACTGGAGGATTGCTGCTGGTGCTTTAGTTCATGCTGATCTGGGAAAAAGTTCATACTTGAAAGGAACCCATCTGGTCTCATTAGGGCCCATTATGTACTCGTTATGGTACATCCATGAAAAATAGACTTTTTTGGTTTAAAAAAAAAAGTGGTTCCATACCTCAAGTGAGGACACAAAACCTGCATTCTGCACAGTCAGCAGTGCATGTTTTAACTTTTCAAGGTGTCACAGTTAAAGCTGCAGTGCAGAACTTTTGTCTCCCCCTTCTGGCAAGGAGTGTAATTACTCCGACGATTATGAGGAAAAGCCACACCAGCGGTAATCTGTGCAGTCCTCACCATCACTCACCAGAGAGATTTACCTGGTGCTGATGGTGTGGAGTGGGACTGATAGAGGATCCATTCTTCCTTAGACAAGTCATTGTACCATCTGAAACTGTTTTAAGGTAAAATAGTTGCGTAACGTTGTTTAATCAGTATTGTGTGACCTCGTTTGGCAGCGAGGGCTTGAATGTGACGGACGTTCATTGATATGTAAAAGTCCTGCTCTCCAGCTTTAATGTGACAGTGATATATGGAGGCTCAGAAGCTGCTACACACAGCACCTTTAAAGGAGCGCCTTACTCAGTATAGATCTGACTGTGGTCTCTGTGGTCAGAGTGAAGCTGTCAGTGCTCTGGTTCACCTTAACAAAGATTTCATGAATACATCTTAATGATAAGGAGCCTGAATGTCAGTTTGTCTTTAAAATGAATCAGATGAGACTCAGTCTCTTTCTGGGAACATGAAGGCGCGTACAGAAACAGTCTCTGTCAGTACAGTAGATGAAATTTCACTGCATGACAGAGTACATTTAGAGAACAGAGAGAGTTGTGGCAGGAAGGCCTTTACTGTGACTCATCCAGCTTGACATCTCACCTTGATATGTGCTGTAATGTGTCACCTAACCAAAGGCAAGGTGAGCCAAAAACCACAGCGCTTGGCTTCACTCAATCTTTTCTCCTAAAAAAAAAAAAATATGTACTAAAAAAAAAAGGCACATAACCCGAGGGTATGATGGCCGGGTCGGTTATCAGAGCCGGTGCCAGAGAGCAGCCTGGTGTACAGTACATTTTATGGAATCCACAGGAACCCTGTGAACACTCTTTGATGTGCAAATATTTGATCCTTTCCTGCGCACGGAGACATGATTTATATTCGTGATACGTCGTACATCTTCTCTGAGACTGTACACAGACACTGTCCATCACTGAGGTGTTTAGAGTCTCCGTACAGAGATGCAGTTTGAATCAGACGTTCTGATTCTCCGTTCAGGAAAACAGTGCGTTGTGTTTTTAGTTTCTTATTTAGCAAATGTGTCCTGCTGTACTCAGATCAGGCACGGTGGAGCAGTGGTTAACACTGTCTCCTCACAGCGAGAAAATTCAGGGTTTAAACCCCAGGTTAATTGGTGACTTTAGATTTGTACCAGTGTCTCTATCTATAATTAGTACTGAACTGAATTACATGGATCTTTGCTGGAAACTTCCCAGGAAATGATCAGGGATTTCTAGACCTGTAATAAGCTGCAGTTCACTTTAGAATCAGATTTACTTTCCATCCTGACACATCCTGGCTACTTTACCTTGACTCGTACTAACTGTATGCAGTGTTTGGGGTTTATAAAACAGAGCAGAAGAAGATAAAATCACCTTTTTCATCAGTCGTAATTCATCGTAAGTTAAGTTGGACACCACTGCTATTGAATTGCATTGGTCCAGTACTCACCACGATGGAGTCCTGGCACATTAGATCCCTGTCCAGCTGAGCACTGTTATTTATTAAGGACTGTACATCCCCTGTGTTTCTGTTGCTCCCTGGACAAAGACTCAACTTTGTGTGATGGAAAAACTTTGAGTTGCGTTGACTCTTCTGAAATCCTTCTGTCAGAGTGTTTCACCAATAAAACCTGTGTCTGTTCAATGATGTTACAAGATCAAGGTCACTTGTAGCATCATTCTCAGCTGCTTAGACCTCATCTCATTCAGTCAGCCTGAGGCAAGAAGATGCATGGAAAGCAGAATATTAAAGTCACTGCTAAAGTGTGGAGATGTGCTGGACTTTGGTTTCATTGTTCCTGTGACACCACAGACAGTATTTTGACAGGACGACTATAACAAATATGTGTCTGTAGGATCTTTTGCAAAATGTTTTTAAAAATATAGAAACTATATTTGAGAATGAAGCACAGATCGTGTCCATGTGGACTTGGACTCGATGTGGAGTAGATTGAGTTCTTATTACCTTTGAGCTCTGTTACCTGTAGTGTTTTCCTAAAGTCTCCTCACCCCACCGGTTCTCCTCCTCCCCCTCCCCTCCTCCTCTGCCCCAGGTCCCCGCTCTCTTTCCGAGCTATGATTAAGGTTCAGAGGGTGTCGAGGAGGATCCAGATAGGCAGGCAGCAACACAGATTTGAGAAGAGAAAATGAGCAGTGATAAATCGGTGGAGGTGATGGGAGACGCTGCCTCCTGCTGCAGCAGCTGAGGGAGATTGTGAGCCGTGGAGAACCCTGTGGGTTTTCATTATAACCAGACACCGTAGCTTTGTCCCAATGCAGGCACTGAATACATCATAACAAGGGTGTCCTCATTCAGACTCTGATAATTCATCCTGCTTTAGCCTGGATTTGAAAGACAAAACCAGCACTGCATGGTCCTTGTTGAATTCTAAAGTCATCATATATCATCTGACCAAGTTTAATGTTATTCATACACGAGGCTGCGACAAAGACGTTTAAACTTGAAGAGGGACTGGAAACAGTCCAGCCATTAACTCCACTATTTGTTCTCTTTGGCAGAACTTTAGTTCCTTCAGCGCGACACGTCGTCTGTTACAAATAAAAGGAGGTTCTGTGAGTGGTAATACACTCCGAGATGTCCTGATACAAGAAGAAAAATAGTTGGTCGTTTCCTGTCTACTACTTCAGTCCAGACTGAAATATCTCAACAAGTAGTTGATGCATTCTCATTTACTTATTTATGATTGAACACCTACATGACTAAATGGGATGGACATTTAGCCTAAAGCCCCAGTACAGCTGCTACACACGGACGTGATTCACATGTTTTAAGACTTGTGAGGAAACAAACGTCTGTAAATCCACTGATAGAATCATAGAAATAATCTGCTCTTTATAACTTTTCTTCACCATCAAAGTAATCACTGACAGTTTTCTGTACGTCCACGGTGCAGTGACTGATAGATAATTCTTACTTTTAATGGTGCCAAAAAACCAGGGCTCAGAGAGAATAGCAGTGCCTATCTCAAACTGTAGCCCACAGCTAAGTTTGACTTCACTGCAACATTATAAATCCTCTGTGCATCCCCCACGCTTTGGGAAATATACTGTAGATCAAGATGATTATCCCCAGATAAAAATAAAAGCACATTTAAAACTCCTGGTTTAGACCGTGCAGGAGTTGCATGTTCTCGAGCCAAAAAAACAAAAACCCACAGGCTCATTCATTGGAGCCAAGGACACATACAGTACAACATTATGAAGTCAGGTTAGGTAACCTGTCTTGTCTTGTTGTGTCTGTGTGGACAAACGAGGACGCTACCGTCGAGCTAACAGCTGTTAGCAGCCGTCACAGATTGTTTGGCTTCACCGTCCCTCCATTATTGACCCTAATTAGTATATTTACATTTACATTCACATAATGCAGCTGCTCTTCATGTTCACGGCCACCAAAGAAAAATGAATAATGCATCAACACTACAAGCAGCTGATAATGAGGAGGTCAGGACTGTGGCGACCAGAGGAAGTTCCAGTCCACTTTTGTTGGATAATTGATGAGTCATCAATAATGAAAGAGTTCGATTAATGAGAAAATGTAGTTTGCAACAGTGTTTGTTTAGCTTGTAGTTCTGCCTATAGTTTAGAATAATTCATGATTAAATTAAAAATGCATATTCTGAAAAATTTGAGAGACAAAGACAAAACCTTATCAGAAACCCCACCCGACTGGGAGGCCAAGCTGGTTAAAACAAACGCTGTTAAATTAAAACTACTTGTTCATCCACTGAACAAAGATGTTGATGATGCAAATTTATACAAGTTTTATTGGAAACCATGCTGTGCTGGTATTCAGAGTGAGTCACAACAGTTATAAAGAACGAATCCTTCTTGACCCACGACAGCCTGCAGAGTCAGAGGATTCTTGCTGATGCAAACCAAACTGAAAGGCTTTTCTTTTAAGACTTATCACAGACGAATGCTTTGTTCTCCCTGACACCCTCACCTGTCCACCTCAGCGGCATCTTCAGCCCTCTCAGACGACTTGTTCCCATGTGCTCCAGACAGTAAGTGGTCTTTGTGTATGTTGTGTTATTCAGACAGGGTTCAGAAAAACTCTGAGCCACAGTGCTGTTTATCTGTCTAATGCCGGGATCAGACCACGCGATTTATTGGTCTTTGACGATGCCAAGTTTGACCCCAACCAATCATCATTCACATCCTTGAGTGTTGTCAGGGAGGAGGGTCAAGAAACTGTCAACACGCTGTCAAGAGCTGACAAACCAACAGGTTATATAACCCTCAGAGAGCACTGTGTACATACCTAACAAGGTAAAATGAATATGAAGCCAACTGGCCTTCCTCCTGCAGGAATACAATTCAGTGTTACTCACCAGAATGCATTGTGTGTATCCTTGAGGTCTAACAAAGGTGTTTATTATTATTTCATCACATCCATGTTAAGTGCTCGCAGTCGTCTTCTTCCTCTGCCTTTGTTAAGGCTGGATTTCTTGGAGTAGCATGAAACCATTTGCAGGACTGTTCCTCCACAAAATAAACAAAACAGAGACTCACATGGAGAAAAAGCTGCTCCACAGCAGTACTAGAGGTGGAAAGGTTCAGAGGGAACCTTTAATTCAGCCAAATAAAAGCTCCTCATCAGGATAAACTTTACGTTTTCTGCATGTCTTTTCTGTCCTTCTGTTATCTGGTGTGCAGTTTATTTCAAATTTTGTACAGAAACATAATTTATTTGAAAGTATATATGATGTGTAACTGACTTTTTGTAAGATCTATTATAACTCACTACATTAACCAGATCTGGTTCTCTGACTGAGCCCGTTCCTTTAATCACACTAAAATGTTTCCTCCTCTTCTCTCTGCAGACCCAGCTGAATATTCTTCTGGAAAAGCTCCGCAGCACGGTCAGTGTTTCTCCTTGATGATTTCATCTTACAACGGGCCTCACAGCTGCAGTAAAGATCAGCCAGACAAACACATACACTTCCTGTCTCCCATGAGACGCACCGAGCTTCATGTCCCGAGTCAGAATGTGTTGGATGTCATGAATTTCTGATAGGGCCTGTGGTTCCTGCTGTTACTGTAATGATTTCTGTTTCTCTTCATGTCTCCCTCTCTGTGTCCCCGCGCTCCTGTTTATGTCTCTCCTCTCTCTCCATGTGTCCCTGCGTCTGTCCTGCAGGGCTCCAGTTTCATTCGCTGCATTAAGCCAAACCTGAAGATGGTCAGCCACCAGTTTGAAGGAGCTCAGATTCTCTCCCAGCTGCAGTGCTCCGGTCAGTCACATTTCCTGCTTCATTTAAACCTGTGCCAGTGTGGCTGCAGCAGAGAGCGGTGATATGTGTTTTAACTGAGCCTGTCTACTAAAGTAGTGGACCTCACTGAAGACATAAACAGACACCAGATAATCACTATCTGCTACAAGACCTCGAACCCTTCTTGGTTTTTAACAAAGATAAACCAGGATTCATTTGTTTGCAGTTCGAATTTGTTGGCTTTTGTTGTGTGGATGTGTTACTGATTTTTCAGCAAATCACAAAAAAAATATTTCACACTTCAGACTTCTTCTCTCACCTTTTATAGTCTTTGTGTTCAACATCAGTACATCGTCCTCATCCTGTTTAGAAAACAGAAAACAGGACAAAAGTTCTTCTACACAATGTCTCTGGTGGTGAAATACAAAACAAAACTGAGTAAAGAAATACATGTCAACAAACCTATAAACCATAAACAGAAAGACAAAAAACCAAGGACAAACAGAGGGACAGAACACGTCAGCACCGACTCTCCATCCAGAACATTCACAACCAACAAAGACGTCCTGTTTCTGAAGTGTACTGCAGGAAAAATCTAAAGTTCTGCACGGCCATCTCGAGAAAAAAATCACCTGCATTATTAAAAACTGCAAAGTTCACATTAGTTAAACAATTGACCAATCAACATCCACTTACTCACTTTGGAGCTTTCGTCTGTATGATACAGGTTAATACAGATTTTTACACCTAAAACCCCTGAAGAACAAACTGCGTGTTAGAAAAACAAATGTATAATCGAGGCCCCTGATAATTTGATGCTGAATCATACTTTTCTGTCGTCCAGTCACATCTTCATGTTTTGGATTGTGAAAAAGGTGTTCAGATTTAATTGTGTGTGGTATTAAAAAGGTCTGTAACAGCCTGGTGAACCCTGCAGAAACCCTGATAACCAGACGTCACGTTTGCTCTCAGCCGCCTTTGTTTCCTCCGCTCTGTGTTGCAGAACTTGATTTCTGTGTTTCTGTGCTCTGATCATTCTTTGCGACCTTGACACCAATGTCTTAAACTTGTTCTATTCCCCAAACTGAAAGAAAAGCCTAGAAGTGATACTCCCCCTTCCTCCCTGCAGGTTTGGAGGAAAAGAAATTATGAGCTTGGGTTTAATATCCTCAGAGATTCGGATTTTGCTTTCATCCACACGAACACGACGATGCCCTGTTCTGATACTGCAGCCCGGCAAGCTCTTTTATCAGTTTTATTGGACGGGGAATCGAAGCGTTGATAGTTTGGAATAGACCGGGGGAGGCCTCTGTGTACCAGCATCATGTGGTTAGGTCCAAAATGGGATGTTCAGCAACCAAAAAGAACTTTTCCATTATGGCTTTTACTCCTGAAAACGAGATGTAGATTTAATCTCACCCCGAGACAAGGCAGGATTGTCTGACCAGAGCAGCCTTGAGCTTGTTCTTTTGAGCAGAAAGCACGGATAGGCTTAGAGGGCTTAAGTAAATCAGTGACATATTGAAGCTGTGTAATACCTTGTAAGTTAGAAGTAGGACTTAATAACCAGCGAGTGATTTTACAGGGAGCCAGTGGAGGGAGACTAACACCCGGAGATATTATTTATATATATATATATATATATATATATAATACATAATATTGGATCAGGTTTGAATGTCTTCTCCCCAAAAGGGCTCTGAGGTGAACATACACACTTTGGGATGTATTGTGGAGGGTGAGATCTCAATTAAGAATGATAATTTTTTCTGCCATTTCCTTTGGGAAACTGAACAGGAGTTACGTTTGGAGGTCTGCTGCTACAGTCAGGGTTTCAGCTTTGTCTAAACACACAGGAGGAAAGGTGTATTATCATGGGTGTCACTGAGGAAGTTATTCAGGGGAATAAAGTGCTTTCTACCTTTCCTCTCTACAGAATTGGCTCCACATACAGTAGTTTTAGCTGTGATGCGATGCGGCTCTGAATGGTGGTTGTTGGTCTGTCAGTTTGTGTTGCTCTGTTGGTCCAACATGAATTATAATGAGAGGGTGAGTTGTAAAGAAACTGGAAATATTCTTTACTTTATCTTGTCATCATTCTCTGTTTAATGGTCACATAATTCTGTGAAAGTGAATGTACTTGACAAAACAATGTCAAAACACTAGATGGAAAAGGACTTCAGCTCTGAAGTAACTTGATGACAGTTACAAACTCTGTTGCAAGGAGGGTTCATTTGCACTGAATGCCAATTAGCAGCATCTGTCTGCTATAAAAGAGGTCTGAAAATTAGCTCTTTGATACGAGTTTTCAAAGCAAATTGAGATGACTAACAATGCTTCAAAAGAGGGCAAAGCATCTGTGTTTACAGGGGGTCCAAATAAACACATTAATTTAATGTGTCAGGGGAAACAGTCTGGAAAGTTCATGGCAACATAAACACAGACAGACTGCACTGAAAAAAGGGAAACGGGCCACAAAGTTGAATGTACCAGTGAAGTACACAGAGCTGACAAATGTTGGTATTTGGCATGTGACCTAATATGACTCAGCTTTTTACTGGTGTTTTACTGCTTCCATTTAGTGATTTCAAAGTTAAAGTCCTTTTTACGAGGTGCATTATTGGATCCTCAGTGTTAAATGCCACTGTAAGCTCAGTTATGATGTTTGCTGGGTAAATGGGGCCGTGCACTGACGCAGGCTTTTCTATATCTTACTTAAAGAAATATATGTTTTTAGACATGCTAGCTGCAGGATTGACTTGGTTGGTCGAAATTTTTCACAGATAATTCTGGTCCCCAGGGGATGAATCCTGCTTGTTTTGACTTTTCCTATAGTGCCACCATGACGTTGACATTTTGTGTTTGTTCTGAAATGTCTCAACAACTACTGGATGTATTGCCATGATGTTTTGTTCAGATATTCATGGTGCCCAGAGGATTCATTGGAATAACTTAAGGGATCCTCTGACTTTTCATCATGTCCCACCAGCAGGTCAAACTTTTCAATTATCAAGGAAAATCCCTCAACAGTTGTTGGATATTTTGCCACATTTTGTGTGAAATATCTTACCAGCTATTTGGTTTGCCACCTAATTTGGTACAGACATTCATGGTCTCCTGAGGATGTATTTTAATGACTGTGGTGATCCTCTGACTTTTCCTGTAGCGCCATCAACAGTTTGAGAACATCTGGTCCCCTCAGGACGTATGAGAGTAACTTCTATGATCTCATGACTTTTTAAAACTTGTTTCTGTCTGTTGAAATCCTTCCTCTCTGTTTCTGTAGGTATGGTGTCAGTGCTGGACCTGATGCAGGGTGGTTTTCCCTCCAGGGCTCCCTTCCACGAACTCTACAACATGTACCAGAAGTACATGCCTCCCAAACTCACCCGACTCGACCCGCGCCTCTTCTGCAAGGTCGGTCCTCTGAGCCTCAGCTCCGCCCCCCTGATCCAAGCTCTTATTATCATTTTCATACAGCTACATTTTCATGTTTATCGGTGTCCTGCATGTTTGTGTTGCAGGCTTTATTCAAAGCCCTGGGACTGAATGAGAATGACTACAAGTTCGGTCTGACCAGAGTGTTCTTCCGGCCTGGGAAGGTGAGACTTTTTGAAAACCGGCTCTATTCCCCAAGTGCACCAGCTAATATAGGTATTGTTCCCCTAAAGAAAGACAATAGATTCAGAGGGAAAGTGCATTAGTCATTTCGGCTGCTGAGGTGAGGTGAGATGAGGTTTTTGCTCGGCAGCAGATGGGGGTTTTTATTTCTCCACCAGATGAATAATTCATCACATTTGGTTTAGACATGTGGCTTCCAGTGGAGTGGGGGGGGCTTTGTGAGGGTGTGTGTGTGTGTTTGTATCAGAGGACCTCGGTACACACTGTGCTGGACAAACTGTAACTCTGACACTGTAGATTTAGCTCCAAGGAATAAATAAATACTTCGGTCCTCTGTCGGCCGAACTCTGAAGCTTTCATTACTCTTCATGTCCGTCAGACGTCTGACGTTTGCTCCAGAGGCAGCGATGCCCTTCAAGATAGACATCACATACTACTTATGGTAAATAATTGTTTTAGCCTGGAAAGAGCTGAAGATGATTGGAGTTCCCAGCTTTAGTAAGCTGAAGCTGGCAGAAAGTTTTAGGCTTTACTTGTCTTAAATGGATTTTGATGTGTATTCTGAGCCAGAGCTACAGTCCTGGTGATCTTGTTCAGAGTCATAAAAGATTAACACAGGCTGCTCTGAGGCTGTTAATGTGATGTTGTGATGCTTTGGACGTCCAAAACTTGAGGGTCAGCTGCGCTCACAAGCTACGTCTGTCAGAAATCACACTGACGATAGTGAGACATGGATGTTGAGAAAATAAAGGAGTGAATTCAGGAGCTTCTTCCATTATTAAGGCAGCAGCAGCAGCAGACTCTCAAGGTTTGGAAGTCAGAGGTTTCCAGAGGACACGATCGCAACACAACAACAGATGTCACAGCACAGCTCTCAGCAGCTCTCAGCAGACTTTCAAATCGAGTTTACTAAGTGTTAGAAAGAATTCAGCAGCACTGCTATGATCCTGGACTTTGATATAAAAGATGCATGAATGAAGAAGCGAATTCACTGTAGCTGAAATAAATATGTACCTTTGTGCTTGTGGCCATGCTTTAGTGAAATATGAAATGGGTTTTCACAGACTACAGATATTAATCCGTGTTACTTAGAGAGCAGTTGAATCTGAAGAAAATGGGATGTCTGGTTTCATTGTAGACGTCGTCACACATAAATGAGGAGGATTGTTTTATGGCAAATTAGAATTTTGGGAGATTTTTTTCATTTCATCCATTAATAAACAAATTTCAGTTTCAAAGGACGCATCATTTAGTGTTTTTGAGATAATGAAAGACAAACAGGTTTCTAGCAGCTTCACCTGTTACTGTTCACAGATCTGATGAAGTATCTCTCACCTCCGTTCAGTTTGCAGAGTTTGACCAGATCATGAAGTCGGACCCAGACCACCTGGCAGAGCTGGTGAAGAAGGTCAACAAGTGGCTCATCCACAGCCGGTGGAAGAAGGTCCAGTGGTGCGCTCTGTCCGTCATCAAATGTAAGCAGCACCTGTTCTGGTTTGCAGAGAGTTCACAGGGTTTTACCTGAAAATATGGTGAGGGTACAGCAGGAACATTACAAAGTTAGAATAAATAATAAAAAGATCCACAATGGTAAAATAGTTTGACCTATTGGCATAAATTTTCTCTAAATAATCAACACTTTTTCCTCAGGTGGAGGGATTTTACTCTGTGTGAGAGTGAAGCAGCTGTTGGTCATGCTTGGTTTAAGGTTTTATTCAGTTTAAGCTGTTTTGAAAGGCTGAGACTGGGCGCCCCCTCTTGTCGTAAATAAACCAGCCTACCAGATATTTTACTGATGAGCTGGTTCTCAGGGTCAGTGTTGTTCCTGGACGAACCAAAAACATCACAGGTTATCAGAAAAAATAAACCTATTGACAGATATACCACACAGTTTAATATGGCAGTGATCAGCATCAGTTAACAAAGTTACACTAACCCGGTTATGATGATTATTCATGTGAATGTAAAACTGGGTCATATGAACAGTGTGTGGAGGGTAGAGTGGCTCTCAGTGCATTCATACAGAGTGATTGTTTACTCTCTTTTGCTCCTCACAGCCCTCACTCTCTGGTGCATTTTTCTGCTTATCGCTCTCAGTTTTGTTCAGGCAGACATGTTGGAAGTCCGATCATGCAAACAAGAGACAGATCAGTATGCACAGATGGCTCACAAAAATACCCAGGAGCCTTGTGGACGGAGCAGAGTACAACAGCAAAACAAACCATGGGCGGTATATGTGCAGCAGAGACAGACTGCTGTTAATAATGTGAGGTTGAGCTCCTGGAGGAGTGGTATATCTGTCTGCTGTCTTGTGTTTATCACTGCAGTGTCTGAGGAGAGTTCATGTCAGTCACTGCAGGCTGCTATCATAGCACTTCTCTGTGTGTGTCTGCCTCCATCTGTCTTAATAACTCTAGTCTTTCTCTTTATCATTTGGTTATTCGACCTCTTTCTGTTTCTGTCCCGTCTCTACCTCTCTCCCTCTATTTGTTCTCGATATTGATCAAAGTGAAAATGAGCTCTATTGGCAGGGACCGGACAGAGGCAAGTGTTGCCAAAGCATATCATCATATCCCATTAAAAATAAATACATTTGTCCAGTCCACAAAGGTGGATAATGTAACAGCAGCAGCGGTTAAAGAGGCAGTAGATTTTTAAAGCATGTGCTGTACAGTAACATCAGCTCGTGTGCTGTGTTCACTAGATGCAAAGTTGTTAATTCAGTTCTGTGCAGAAGTTAAATATTCTGAGGTCATAACAAGATAAAATGAATTTGGCAGCGAGCAGCGACGTTATCGATCTCTGTCTCTATTTATCTTTCACCCTTCATCTCTCTGGCTCTCCCTCTTTTCTCTCTCTCTCTCTCATTTTCTCACTTCAGTTCGTTTCAAACTTGCTTCATTGGCAGGACAGAAAGAGCATCTATGTTGCCAAAGACTTGGAAAGGGATGAAATCGAATCACAAATAATGTGTTCCTTGTGAAGGAATCAAGAAATTCTGCAAACATGACAGAATGTAAACCACATTAACGTATGAAAGCAATTCACTGTATTCACTACAAACTGAATCTGTGTACAAGAATGCAGAACATCAAGGGAGATGACAGGACAGATTTTTAGTTTGTAAAGTTATTCTGAGTAGTTATTATTTTCTCCTAAGCCTGGAGACAGGAACCAGGGTCCTCTACCAGAGTCAGCCTGGGTATTGAACCCTTGTTCTTTTTAGTACAATTTGTGTCTGTAGCACCATTTAAAAACTGTCAATAGCTGGCTGTTTTTCATCCACCTTTTTAATGCACATATTCAATTTACACAAACCAGAAAATCTGAAAAAACTCAAAGTATCACAGAAAAGTTTGTTGGGAAAGTTGGTGTGTTGATAAAAGCAAAGTGCAATGGAAACACTCGAGCCTCCAAGAGAGAAATACGAGAAGAGATGAAAACATCAGATCTGTGTGGAGCGATGAGGAAACTGGAGCCTTCCTGACTGGGGGTCTCTGTGCTGTGTGTCTGGCCTCTCTACATTTTGGCAGCCTCACTTGAAGGTGTATGTATAGATCCTCTCGTCACATGATAAGACTCCACTGCTCTGAGATGTGACTCTGCTGCTGCACCGAGCACAAACTTTCAGGTTATAACTGTAGCGTCAGACTAAGTGTTGATAACTAGTGTTTGAGCGTCTGCTGGAGGTAACATCTGTGCTACATTCAGATGGAAACCAGTTTGTGCAGAGGAGAGAAAGGAGCGAGGGTTTAAACAGCACTGAATGTTTTCCAGGAGAAACTTCCTGAAAGTCTGCATCATATTTAAACATTTGACTTGTCATGTGAACTACGTCTTTTCTAGCATGGCCCGGCCCTCAGAGGTGATGATTGCAGAAAATTGACGCTGGTTTTCTTCTCTTTGTGTCTCTCACAGTGAAGAACAAGATTTTGTACCGGACCAACGCCTGTATCAAGATGCAAAAGACAGTTCGGATGTGGCTCTGCAGGAAGAAGCACAAGCCCAGGTGGGTATCTTTCCTTCTTCCTCTCTCTACCATCTATCCACTCTTTCTCTGCCTCAGTTCCTCCTGTTTGCCTCCTTACTCGTCTCCCTGCACCTCCTCTTCCTGCTTTTTCCTCTCTTCCACCTTTTTCCTATCCATCCACGTCTCATTACTTTGCTCCATCCTCCCATCCTTCTTATATCTCCCTTCTCCCTCCTTTTTGCTGTGTTCTTCCTCTCTTCCTCCTCTTTCTTATCCCCTCCCTTTTCAACTCTCTCGTCCCTCAGGTCTTCCATTTTTCCACCCCTCTTATTTTTTCTCCTCCTCCTCCTCCTCTGCTGCTTTGCTTTGCTTTCACTTTCTCCTTCCCCATCTACTTCTCTCTATCTTCCCTCTTCCTCTTTGCTCATGTCCACCTTCAAATCCCTCCCTCTCTCAAAACAGTATTTCATCCTCGACTCACTCTTATTTCCATCCATCCATCCTTTCCCCCTCCATCCCTCCTTCCTTTTCCCTTCCTCTCTACTCTGCTGTCATTATCGCTCCTCTTCACCTTCTTCCCTTTTCATCCTTCCTTCCCTTTCTCATTACATTCACCTCCTTCTTCCCTCCTGCCTCGCTCCCTCGTCCTCATCTCTCTCCTCCTCTTCTTCTTCATTATCTGCCACTTTCACAGCTCACCAGTGTCAGTCTGCCGGGCACACAAACACACGCACACACATTGCCTCGGAGACAGTCGCCTGGCGACACGTGCAGCTCCGCTTATTACCTCCGATATTTGACGATAAACAACAGAGCCCTGGAGGGGGGAGGCAGGTGGGAGAGAAGATGGAGAATGCAGGTGGAGAAGAGTCTTTTTTCTCCTCTGTGGGAGGCTTTAGTCTGATCTGGCAACCCGCTGGTCCACGCTCACAGGCAGTGTGATTGTGTTTGGGTGTGCTGCTGCTGAGGTGGAGAGTCTGATCACAGGGGGTGGGTGGAGTATTAATGACTGGGGTGGAGTCAGGGCAAACATTCGAGATTTAGTGAAGTGACACGAGTGAAAACCATGAAATGAGCAGAAAACGTTACACACATCGAGTCGGGTTGGTACAAAGTCACTGTTTTGAGAGTCACAGGTGAGTTTCATCACTCATCACTGCATCGCTGTTGCCACGGTTACACCTGGCGTCAACACTGCTCCAGAGTTTTCCAGCCCCTAAAACTTCTGGAAATGCTGCTGGTCCTGTTTTAGTTTGATGATGCAGATTCCCTCGTTCACTCCCTGACTGGCTCTTATCATCCTCGACTACCAGTGATGAACATGTGGATAATAAATTCCAAGTGTTGCTGACCGTGGTGTCTCTGCAAGCAGCTGTTGTGCAGTTAAATTCATACTTTCCATCACTGCTATTTGTTGTAGTAATTTGCTGCAACAAAGCAAAGCGACCAGCTGCTTCGTGTTTACACCGGCACAAGCATGGCCAGCGTACGTGAATGGTCATGTGATCTGTGTTTTCAGGCGTGTTCGTATGGACAAAGATTATGTCTGATACAGAGCAGAAAGTGTGGAGACGTCAAACTCAAGTTTTTATAATTCATTGAATTTTTAAGGTGTGGAAGAATGTGAAGTCAACCTCCAACCAAATAAAAACAACTTTCTTTGCATTGAAAAGGCAGCTGTTGTATGTTACACTCGCAGGCTTTGGTAAAAATGCTCTTCTTGCTGCTACAACAGTTCAATCCCATCATGGCTGAAACAAACGTTTGTGATTGACGAGACAGTTTGTTGAATTAGGTGAGTGTTTGATTTGATGCACCAGAGCAGGAGCCTTAAACACACTGTCATTATCAAACCTAATTACGTCCAATCAAGTGTCGGAGCCAAAATCGTGATTGAGATCATTGAACGAGTAATTTTTCAGCTCTACCACAGAGCAGAGTAGATGAAGCCTTATTGGCAGCAGAGTGACTGGTGGGTGAACTTATTACCCATAGACAAGATTACTAGCAGTGAACAGCTGACTGCTCCCACCCTGGTAATTACTTAGAGTAGCTTGTGATCTTTATTTTCCACTTAAATTTACACTTTTAAGTTGGATACATGATTGTTTATATGCAGTATGTTGTGTATCAGCTTGTGTCAGCGCGTTACAGAATCTCCTCTATCTTCTACTCTGAGTGACTTTCACATCCAGTTTGATCCAATCAGATTTTTTTATGGCTGCACTGTCACATCAAATAAAAAATTCAGGAGGTCTTACTCATCATTTATGCACATTCCCCCAAGAGTCAGCCTGACATATTTGTGTCTTTGGAAACTTTTAGATCTTGACTGGAATTCAGACTAATGTTTCTTCCTGGCTGCTCAGCACCATTTTATACTGAGAATAATCTCCCAGCAAAAAGTTGAATAATGTCCTCTGTGGCTCAGGTGGGAACTTCACTTCACTTTTGTGTTGGTGAATAAGAAAAAAGAGGTTGCTTTGAGATATTGTGATAAGATTATTTCATCTGCCAAACTCTGAAGTCAGTTTTGGCCTCAAAAATCCAGCATTGGTTTATGTATGATGAGCAGATTTCTGTGAATGAGAAGGGATCCCACATTAAAAACCACACAGTAACATCATCCTGCAACATCACAGGATGTGGAAAATGGCTTTTTGTTGGACTGTTTCTGTTTGTTTTTCAGTATTTATGAAATACGGTTTCCAGTTGCAGTCTGAACTAATAATTCCCATCACTTACTTACACTGATTGTGTTTTCATGACTTCAAGTTTACAGCCTTGGGCTCATTAGTAAAATGAATGTGAACTGGACCAGAACTGAAAGACAATAATGTGTCTGTCTGTTCCTTGGTCCAGAACAAATAAACTAGAGATGTAAAAATGACCTCAAACTCAGGATATCTTGGCCTCTGCAGCTGCAGTGTTGGTGAATATTAATAAATAAACCTTAAAGCTCAAATCTGTGTTGTTAACCATTTTGTGTGTCTGTGGTTTAGGATCGACGGGTTAGTGAAGGTGCGTAACCTGAAGAAGAGGATGGGTCGCTTCAACGAGGTGGTGGCCGGGCTGAAGGAGGGCAAACAGGAGATGAGCAGGCAGATCCAGGAGCTGGAGGCCGCCATCGACACCCTGATGGTCAAAATCAAGGTGGGTGAAACGGACAGTTACCTGATTGAGCTACGTATGTGCTATCAAAGCCCTGTATTCTGCCCCTAAGTGTAGGTAAAGCCTGAGTTCTTCCATATCCTTCAGTGAAATCCTTTTGTTGTGCTGTCTGCTCAGACACACACATACATACCAAGAGTTTTGTTTTAAAAATAGGATATCTGCCATTTTGACTTTCTGAAGATGATGGACAGCATGAAATTAAACCACACTCCGGTGGTTTGATGGACAGGTGGTGCCTTTAAGTCTCTGCTTGACGAAATGAGAACAGATTGGATCCCCAGGATTTTTCCAAATATTGAATGATAAAAGTCCAGGTGTGAATTTTTATATAGGCCATATATATATATATATATGTATGACACAACCTTTCATGTGGATAGATGGTGAGATGGTCAGATTTAAGATTTGTGCCATTATGAGCAGTTTGAATCAAAGATATTTACCCAGAATGATGGATTGTCAAGACTCTTGACTTGTCATTATCATAATGCTGTTTGCTGTTAAACTGGATTAAATTGTGTGCTTTCTCTGACTTTAAGTCTGCCCCCGTTTTCTTTTGAGATAATCTTCCCTATGAATGTCATGAATCTTAAATGTCCTACACTGGATTCTTTTTGTTTGATTTCCATACCTTAGCATTGCCATTTTCTTTATCTACCCTGTCCCCTCCTTTTTTTTTTTCCTTCTTTTTTCAACCAGAGGGGAGTTGTTGAGGTTTGGGTCTGACAGGTTCTCACCGCAGAAAATGTCGGGATTAGAAGGACAAACGCTGGTCGAGGGACTCTGAGTGTGACGCTGCTGTCACATCAATCCCCACCCTGCCGCTTTGTTGTAGAGTAACTGGCAGTTGGAGGAAAAAGGTTGTGGTGACAGCAGATGCGTATGAATATTAATCTGACGTGAGACGTCAACACGCTTCCCTCCTCAGGTTTACACCGCCGCCCTGTGTGTCTGTGTCAGCCGTCAGATCGCGCTCTGACGATGCTTGAACATACACTGACAGTGAACTGTGAGATCTCTGAAGACCTTTTTAAAAGCTCCACTGGAGACCAACTGAGATGTTGTAGTCTGACGCTTCAGGATCTGTCTGCAGCCCTGAAGTCCCCGTACATCACAATGAAAACATATAAAAAGATACTGAATCGTAGGTAGTGATTATAGATTCAGCAAGGTTAACTCTGAAGGAGGATATAAACTTGCTGAAAAAGCTCTACATTTGCATGCTGCCTTTAAAAAATAAGCTTCAACATTTTTACTGGGCTGTGATAAATCCTAATGGTTGCCAGGTGGCTGCTGAAGTGTTTCTAGGTGGTTCCTACCTATTATCTTGCTCAAGTGTAGCTGTGTACAGGGCAACATTGCTGCCCTTGCAGTGTAGTTCCTACTTTTTCTTCACTTTCTTGAGAACCACTCATGAAAAAATCTTCATAGTTGACACTGCACTTGCTTGGGTTCTCAGCAATATACCTGCCACGTTTGAAGTCAATCAGATGAGCAGTTGTCGAGAAAACTGAAAGACAGACAGACAGATTCCTCTGTTTATAGTTAGATGAATGAATTAAAAACTTACGTCAAATCCAGATTGCTGTGTATATATTTTCAAATAATGAAAAAGTTGTGAAACAAGTCAAACTCAGTTAAACTTTCAGACTCTCATAAATCACTGACAAAAACACTTAATTTTTAGTGCTGGAGAAATCAAAGTGAATACTAAATTAATAGTCAATTTTGCCTTTGATTTTTCCAGGCTTTTGACACAAAGTTGGCAAAACAAACACATCAAAACTCAACAACCATTCCAAGCTTTAATCATCTGAACACCAGAATATTTCAGGGTTTTGTTGAAACATTTCAGGCACAATTAGCTTTTTTAAAACATCATAATTTGTGAAACAAAATTATGATAATTCAACATGTCATTCCAAAGCCATGGGTGTTAATCTGCTGCTGTAACAACCTTCACCCTTTTTAGAAGGATTTCCACCAGATTTTGGTGATATGATGTGGCTCACAGTTGGTGTTTCTGTTCATCACAAAGGTGTTGGATGGGTTTGAGGACAGGGACAGTGTAGGACAGTCAAGTTCTTTGACACCAAACTGGGAAAACCATCCCTGTATGGACACACAAAGCTGGTGAACTCTGTTGTCTGAGCATTAAGGTTTCCTTTCGTGCCGATTCTTCCTGCTGTCCAAACATCATTCTAAGCAGATTCTGTCTTTGTCTCAGAGCACCATCATGAGCCGAATCGATATCGACCACGAGTACCAGGCCCTAGTGACCCGGTCGGAGCAGCTGCTGACGGCCATGCAGAACAAGAAGAAGGAGGAGGAGGAGAGGGAGCGACTCCGACGCATCCAGGAGGAGATGGAGAGGGAGAGGAAGAGGAGGGAGGAGGATGAGCAGCGCCGCAAGCAGGAGGAGGAGGACAGGCGACTGTAAGTGGGAGGGGGTTCAGGTTGGAGTACTTGTACATTTTCGGCCTCTTAACTGAGGATCAGATGAAACATTTTTGTTTTGCTATTGCGCATGTAACCAAAAATTAAGAGGCACTTGTCAAAGTTGGTGTTTTTTGACCCGGCAAAAGCCTCTTCTCAGTGCAAACTGCTGCAGTGGACAAATACACTCATTGTCCACACATTTTTAAAGGTGCCCAGTGGGGATTTACATAATGAGACTGCTGCTTTAAAAGGATTTATTTTTATAGAAGCTGTAAAGGGTTATCGGGCTGAGTTGTTGCCTTTTACATTTTCTGAACTCAGCTGATGCTCTGGTCTGTGGTGATTTACAACAACAGCAGCAGAATAAGCTTTAATTCCTCAGAGGCCATCATTACAGGAGAACAGTAGTCGAGGGTCACCGCCTCGGAGTTATGAGAAAAAGTTTAACAAACAATATCTGTGTCCATGCTTGATAGAAAAGTCTAATGTAAAGAAATCAGGTCAGGTTTATATGATGCAGTTTATGGTCTGATGGTGATGCAGACAGCCCAAATCTTCACTTCATTTCCAGTCCTCCACATGTTGACACTGTGCATAAGACAGGACATGGACAAAAACACGAACATGTGATGTCACCCCATAGACTGACTACATTTTGGGGTAATCACTTGCTGCTAACATGATCCATTAATATCTTTTACACTAAAGCTTTATTTAAAAAGAACCAGGCTGTAAAGACGTATTTCACTGTCCTCTGATGGGTGTGGTTAGACATGTGCTCTGTAGCACCTGTAACCACACCCAACAGTGATGTCATAGTGTCCTGACCACACCCTGAAGTACACCTGTACATCTCAAATCAAAGTACTTGAGGTAGTTGTGTATAGACTGTCTCAGTTTTACCTCCATTTTTGGTCTCCACCAACCCCTGAGAAAAATATCTGTCGCTCCAGCTGCGACATGTTCAACTCTTCACCACCTACAGTAGTTGTAGCTACAGCATCTGATTGTTCCAGTGTTTGTTGTTCTTCAGGGAGCTTCTTCATCATGGTTTCCATTTTAAACAGAGAGAAGATCATGTGACTCATCTGAAAACTCCTGATGCCAAGTTGTGAAAGCGAGAACCAGATGATTTAATTTAAAGTTGAGTGAATAATAAAGGAAGAGTTGATCTGATCTGATTAATCATTAGATTTTAGGAGCCTGTGACCCTCAGAGGATTAGCAGTCTAACTAATGGATGGATGGATGGATTTTAGGAGTCTGGTGTAAAGTAAACACGGATTAATCTTTGAAAATTGGGTTTTTATTCCACAACTAAAGAACAGAACCTTCTCTTATTGTAGAGATTGGAGAAAATCATCAGGTTTGGTCTTATTGAGAAAGAAGCAGAAACAACGACCAAAGTTTTTCCCCAACAACTTGTTATCCTTATGCCCACTAATATAAGCTGATGTTTTCACAGTACATTTTAACTTTTTATTTTGTTTTATTTATTAACTCTTCTGAATTGACTTCAAAATGCTTCGACCTTCTTCAAGGTCACTGCTGCATTTCTACATCCATCTACAACCATGTACAGTTAAGAATGAAGGGAATCTGTCACTTATTTCTGTCGACAGCCTTTTCCTCAGGTACTCAGCTATCCTTGGCGTGTCGCCCTCTGTTTCCTTAATGACACCATGTAAGTGCCTGATGAGGTTTTGAATTCATCACACGCCGCGCACAGTTACACAGAAAATTTCATTTCCTGCCCAGATTGTGGCAGGCATATTCCTCACTCAGCTCTGACCCCCACAGTCCTCCCCTCCTCCAATCGTATGGAAAGTCTCCTAGGAGGACTGATGGGGGCCATTGTGTTCGTCACAAACCACTACCCGCTAATATAAGACATTAGAGACGACAGCCCAAATTTTATGGCCCACTTTCCCCTCTCCCTTTACTCTCCTCCTCTGGCAAGTTATGAACTCCCAAGATTTACCTGAAGGTCACAGACTGAAGGTCATGAAAGCAGGAGAGTGTCGGCACTCTGAGCCGCGTTGGAAAACCTTGATAAAGTCACTGACCCTGTAATACCATGTTTTATAGGATTTTCCATTTCATCATAGATCCAGCGCAGCTTTAATCCAAACATTATTTATAAGGATGTGTTAAAGCCTGCCTGTCGATAGAAATTTCTCCCAGCGGGCTCCACTTCTGCTGCTTTAAATCCTTTAAACATTGTGACTGGAGAGCACAGTGTTTTTCTGTCTTTCAGGCATTCGGCTGATGTTTCTATTTAGAGCAGTTTGCAGTTTGTGCAGCAGCAGAACAACCTTCAATTCCTGGATGACCAGAGAGTACAAGCAGGCAGTAGTACAGAGAGCAGAGGTCAGAGCTTTAGTGCTCTGATAGTTTCCTGTGAGTGCAGAACAAAAATAAAAAGGCAAAGAGCAGGAGAATAAATAACAGTTTAAGAGCAACTGAAACACACACAGGAGAATATCTCCTCTTCTGTCTATTTGTTTTGAAGCATTTGTTGGGTTTTTCGTGTGGAAACAAATTCTAACAAATCAAAGTTTGTTCAAACAGTTAGTGGATTATTTGTTTAGTAGTTTGACAGAAAATTAATCTGCAGCTATTTTCATATCTGATTAATTGTTTGTCACTTTTCAGTTATAAAATGCGACTTTAAACGCATTAAAGAATTTTAACATGCTGTCATATTCATTTTAAGACTTTGTTTTATCAGAGAGGTTTGACAGCTGTGTAATTAGATGAGTTTGTCATTTATCATTTTGTGTTCATGTGTTCATGTGTCAGATTTATCCTCAGAAAGAAAATACAAATAACATGATGGAGGCTGTAATCTGTGCTTTCTGTCTGATCCAATTGAAAACAGTGTAAACCATGATGAAGACAGGTCTGTACTTCACACACTTCCTGTGGAGTCCTGTAGCGGAGTCCTGTAGAGGAACAGAAGGTTGGAGGGAGGGATTAAACTTGACATAATAATCATCATATATCGACTTGAAGTTTGTAAAGCCAGACTTTTAAAAAAGAGCAGCAAAAGATCTGATTATGTTCAAATAAAGAGCATGGACACACAGTGTTTTAGCAGGAAAACTGTTACCAGATGAAACTTTTAAAACTTACTGTGAGTTTTATGAATTGTAAATTCCTGATGAAGCGATATATTCACTTCACCAATCTGTTTCTCTCTCTCTGTCTCTTTTCTTTCTTTATCTACTGCTGTTTCTATTTTTCTCACAACTTTATCTTCCTGTCTTATTCTCCTTCACTGCTCCATTATACATGTCCATCTGTTCCTTCCTCTCTTCCTCTTAATCAATATCTCTCTTGTCTTTCTGTCTCATTTGTTGTCTTTCTTTTATCTGTCCATCCGTCTCTCTCTGTACATCTGTACTTTTGTCTCTCCTCTCTTTCTTTCTTTTTCCTCTCATCAGGAAAGCAGAGATGGAGCAGAAGAGGAAGCAGGAAGAGGAGGAGAGGAAGAGGAGGGAGGAGGAGGAGAGGAGGCTTCAGGTGGGTGTTTGGTGTGTCGCTGCAGGCGTCCAGCAGACAGCAGTCCTCTGTCGGCCTTTGTTGTTTTAACCCAGAAGCTGTTTGGAGGTGGTTTACAGGATGGATTCATATGACTGAGTTCAGCACAAAGGTGCAAAGTAACACAACTAACTGAGTAGTAGAAGTGATTTCTAACAATAAGTCGGTTACTTTGAATGAAAAGTTAAATGACTAAAACATGGGGAGGGTTTTGGGAAAAGGGAAAATCTAATGAGCGAGGTTTGGGTGGATGTTTGAAACCACACAACCAAAACACGACCATGATCATTCTCTGACCTTAACTGAAGCACTGAGAGGGAGTTTCAGAATAAAAAGCTGCTCAAAAATGTACGTGGTAGATTGTCAGGAAGAAAACACTACACTCAGGCAAGCAACACAAAGATGAAGACTCTGCTCTTATGTTTTGGTTTTGGATGAGAAAAGGATGAGGTCTAACTAGTGAACGTCCCCACCTCTGATCAAGTGTAGCTCACCGACTCATCCCCAAATATTTCAATAGTAAGTGTTAATTTTTTAATTAGAAATGTGTTGGTTTTATAACATGAAACATCCTCTGCTCTCTGTCCAACTTCACCAGGATGGAAATAAGAAAGAGAAACCTGATTCTTCTTCCAGGTTTGACAGACGTGCCAATAGATGCCATGTGTACAGAGTAGACAGAGTTAGCAGTAGTGGAATAGTAATATGGAGAAAAAGTGCTTTAAATGAAATACATAACTTATAATAGAAAGCAAATATGAAGTGTGATAAGTTAAAGAGTTTCAGGCAGAGCAGTAAAAGTGTTTGGAGTGAAGTCCGCCACGAGCAGGTTTGATAAAACTTCAGCTCTGTTTGCTCTAAGAGGAGCTTTTCTAATCAGAGACTGTTATTCCACAGTGGAATGAAATTTGCTTAAACCACAGGTGCTATCATCATTTTCTGACTCAACACAATTTGAAACACGCACCTGAACTGAAAAAGCTCACTGCTCAGATCCATTACTGCCTCCATTCTTCAAGACAGGAGGAGGATTAGTAATTTAATCTGAATGAGGAATAACGTTATACAGAACAAACTGCCAAGAGTTTAATGTGTTTTTACCTAAATACGATCATTTGTCTGCTGCACACAGTGATTCAGTTTTAACCTCCACATGTCAGATTCCTGCACATCACTGGATGACATTAGCTCAGTTTAAACACAGAGTGTAAAAAGTCACCGGTGGGATTTTGGGTCACCGTGAGCACAAAGTGATGAGAGTAAAAACAGAACAGAAGTGTTGTGGAATCCCTGCGTCTGTGTCCACGTCCTCACAGATTTGTCTTTGCGGGACGAGCGAATCGAAGTCCCCAAGTCCCTCCTGTGCAGCTCTACTTTTCTCTAATCCATTTCTAGCTGTTCTGGCAGGAACATGGCCACACTTTATCTCTCTCCATCACACTCTCTAATGGCCCCCTCTGTCATTGTGTGTCTGTGTGAGTGTCTGGTTTTATGCCTGCGAAGTGAAGACGTTTCGTGCAGTTGTTTCTTGGGCACTTTAGAGTCTGGGTTTAGGTTTAAGATTAACATCAGAGTTAGGATCAGGTTTAGGTTAAAGTAAACATAAAGGATAAGAGTTAAGTGAAGAAATCAGACAGCATGATGAGATTATTTCATCTGTTTGCAACACAAATGAACTTGTTTCAGATATTTTCTAAGTGTTTTAACTGATACCAGAGCAACAGTCCACTGTGAGAAACGGGCTCTGTGTGTTCGTTTTCTGACTCGTCCCTGGAAAACAAAAAATCAAGTTCATCAACATGTAGAACTGTTGAAATAATTCCACTTCACCGGAAGATTTTGTTGCTTGTTTTCTGAACCCACCAACAATTAAGAGTGGTCCTAAATGGAGTGAGCTAACAAAGCTCCTCTGATCCATCCAGTCTCATTTCCCCTCCTCTGTATGAACTGCTCCAGAGGAGAAACAGACAGTTATGAAACAGAAATGTACTGTGACTACAGCAGCAGCCACTTTCTGTTATAGAGTTAGAGGAGGTTCAGTCGTGGATTGTGAGTGAAAGTTATTAAGTACACCTGCAGTATCTGTGTATTTTAAGGGTCAGTTAACCCAAACTGCAGTTAACTCTCAGTTAACCTCCAGTGGTGTTTATTCATCAGATATGTGGTTTCATTTGTCCACGTTCAGCATCATACTTCCTGTGTACGTCCTCCAAAACCAGATTATTCTCCAAACTAAAACCAGACCAAGAAGAGGAAGAGTAGGAGTGACAAAATACATGAACCCTAACCCTGATTGGTTTTTTGTTCACTACATAAAGCATGACACTCATAATTCAATAAGTCAGACACTCAAATAAAATGTGGGAGGGTAGATATACTGCACTGTAGAGTAAATATGGAGGCGTTCTGTGGATTATTCAGAGTAGCAGGGACTCTGTATTTTATTGGGGTGGAGGCAGAGATGGATATCTCTATAAAACCACAACTGTGTGCATGGATGAACACCGCTGGAGGGAGGTGAGAATTTTTGTTCCTCTGTAATATGAGGTGAACTGACCCTTTAAGAACATGCACAGCCGGCTGTGTTCATGTATACACTGAGCTGATTAAATATTTATGGTATAAAACACCTGTAAATTGTGGGTCTGTGGTCGTGTCTTCACACACACATGCCTCAGAGTAATACAGATGCATCAGTCGCCAACACATTTCTTTGTGTGTCTGTGTGTGTGACAGAGAGATAGTGGGTTTTACGGTTCACAGGGTTTTATGTTTATCATCCAGCGTATCTCCGTCCGGCCCATCTGTTGCCGTTGCGGTTGGTTCCTCTGGTTCCCCGGGGCGTCGACCCAGCCCGGATCAAGTGCAGATTTTAGCAGCGAGTGGCGGCCGTACAGATCAAAGCTGCTGGCCGGGGGCCCGGAGCCCCAGGCTGGGTTACCCAAAAATCTCCTGCACTTCCATCAGCTCAGAGCTGTTGGGCTTCTCAGCACGTTCGCTCTCCTCTAAATATTCATGAGTCCCTCTGCAGACTAACAGGGCTCAGGATTTAAGGAGAGGAGGTGACGACAGTCGCACTGTGAAATTTAGGAGTTTTATTTCTCTCTTCATACGTTCATAGTTATGATCCAAACTATGATGTGAAACATTTAGAAGTGACATTTACAACCATTAGATTACTGTGGGTGTAAAATGAAAGCTGATATCCCTAACTGTGAACCTGCCGGTCGTAGACCATCAGTCTAAAGATGAAGTCAGTGTAACAGAGATGATTCTGCTGCTGCATCAGTCGATCCATCACGGTCGCTAACCAGCTCTGATCCATGATAGTAATACTGTCAGTCCAGGGACTCGCTTCACAACGGTGATTTGCAAATGCAGCTTACATACAGATCTCAATCTGCAGTCGCTCTGTGGTCAGAGATAAGTTTATGCCTCGTATGGAGGTCTCGGTTGGGACCCATGGGGGTCTGGGTCTTGGTTTGGCAGAAACTCTCTAAAATGAATAGTGGAGGAAGTTGTTCTTGGTCAAAAACACACATTCTCAAAAGCTGCTGATGAAAAACACCTGAAACAATCACAACAATCAACCAGAAAGAAAATCTCAACTCAGTATTTTACTGTAGAATTTCCATTAAAGCACAGGTATGATCTGCTGGCTTCATAAAATCTTCAAACATCTGTCTACTGATGAAGCACAGTCGGAAACAGTCAGAACACATAAACTGAAAGTAACTGCTTAATAAATTACAAGGAACAAACACAGTTTGTCTTAATGTGACTCGCCAGCTCAGGAAATCCACAACATGACAAAGTCAGGGACTGTTAAAGAAAGTCATCCTGAACTATAGAATAAACCTAGAACAACTACACTGAGGTGTGACCACCAGGTACAGATATTACCCGCTCTCCTCAGGTCCAGTTATGATCCGGTCTTTATACAAACTGTGACTTTATGCACCAGTTTAACCCACTAAGATGAGCTGTTGAGGACTGAGACACAAACACTGTGATGGAGAAAAGGAAAACATTAAAAGTGTTAATATATAAGAAGAATTCCTCAGCGTTTGATATAAAGATGAACCTCGGTCGTGTCCTTCCTGAGTCGGTCAAGGAGCCGTTTGACTTATGAAAGTAGTTTCATGAAGAAAGGTGGGAACAGGAGCATTAATCATCGGGTGTAGCCCCTCCCTTCACTCGCTGTCCCTCGTTCCTTCTTTAATGAGCAGGACAGAGGAGATGAAACCCCCCCTCACCCTCCCTCCGGCTGCAGCTCCTGACCTGCTCTGTTTGCAGGAGGGTTGAAGGGCGTCGGCGTGTTCATGCCCGTGCATCGATTAGGAGTTTTCTGCCTCTGAATACCAACAAGTCACCGGGTCCACTGGCCCTGCATCTTTTCAGTCAGTGTATCGATAGCTGTAAGGCTGCAGCTGATGATTGCTTTCATTATTGATCAATCTATCAAAGATTTTTCAGTTTATTCAGTCCATCATTCAGTCTGTGAAATGTCAAAAAATAGTGGAAAAGGCCATCAGCTGCTAGTCTCGTGGTTTTTCAGCAACGTCTTGAGGGAATTTACTCAAATTTGGCTCAAACATTTTCTTGGACTCGAGGATGAAGTGATGAGAATTTGGTGGTTAAAGGTCAAAAGTCAACTGTGGCCTCACAAAACATGTTTATGGCTGTAACTCAAGGATTCACACACTAATTAACTACAACTGGACTGGTTGGTGGAGGCATTCGACCTCCAGGTGGTGACTTTAGTTTCTGATTGAATTGAAATTCAGTGCAGGTTGAATGCAGTGACTTGCAGATTCCAGAGGATTCACTCTTTACAAAAAATGTCCAATATGTTTGAAAATGAGAGAGTCTGATGTCCTGAAACCAGGTCTTTCAAGTGAATGCAGCAGAAGGTGCCGCCTGTGATTTACTGGATCTGGCAGACAGTTTAAATCTGCAGATGGTAGAAAACTCTGAGGAGTCAAAAACTGAACTGGCAGTTAACTCCAACACGTCTACACATGAACATATGTTTACTGCAGCGCAGACGCTCCAGGTGGGCAGCCAGTGAGCAGGTTCTCAAGGAGAACTGGCAGAAATGTAAACTGGTGTGTGTGTGTGTGTGTGTGTTCAGATGGAGATGGAGCTGCAGCTGCAGGCGGAGCGGGAGGAGGAGGCGGCTCGGCAGGCCGTCCTGGAGCAGGAGAGGAGGGACAGGGAGCTGGCGCTGAGGATCGCCCAGAGCGAGGCTGAGCTCATCCCAGAGGAGGTTCAGATCGACTCGGGCCTGCGCAGGTAACACACCTGCTGTGTGTGTGTGTTACACTGTAACATCATCAGTGTGTCACAGAAAGTCATTTCATCTTCTCTTTGGACCTTGTAATACTTCAACATTGAGGGTGTAGCAGTGAGTAGGGAGATTAGATTAAACAGACCTTTGTCACTTGAAGCTAATGGAGGTCTGAAGGACACTCAAGCACAAAATGTGTTTAAAAGGGAAGAAACACTATTAGCTTTGGTTAAAGACATCAACCAATAAAATTACTGTACTGAGAAATTGTTTCTGCCCAACCAAAAAAGAAAGTGCGGCTGGTTCTCAGCCTGCAACATGGTTCTGAGAGGTCACAGGATTATGAACAGGGAAGGACAGAAAGACGGAAAATTAGATTTCTGCTTCACAAAAGTCACAAAACTTTTCTCTAACCTTCGATAGTTTTACCTCCACAGGTCTCTATTATTAAAATGAAACAATTTAAAAGCTAAAACTGGGATTTATTACATCTCTGGTTTCATTTTTATAGCTCTAACCATCACTTCTGTTTTATCAGATTTTATTTTACTCATCAAAGTCACTGCTGAAGTAGCAGCCAGACAATGGGACAGGTTGTAAACAAACCTCCGGGTGAGACAAAGGAGGAAACAAGACAAAGACAGTAAAATGAGTTTCCCTGTGTAATGAAGGATTATTACAGTTTGACCTCCAGATAAAGTGCTTGGTTTCTCTCTCACCTGTCTGAGCAGCCGACTGTTCATATTTCTTAGAAATGTTCTGTTCTGTATGTTCAGTTCTGAAATCTCAGAAATGTTTTAATCAGAATTACAACGGATAGAACCAGTGTTCATGAGAATAAAACGCAGGCTGTAATAAAGGCTCACAGTTCGTATCACACTGTGATCAGATCTGAATCATGTCCGTAGCACAGAGCATCAAAAACTGTCGAGCTCATAAAGCTCCAGTTCTCTGCTCAGACTTGTTGAATGGCTTCATGTCTTAAAACATCATTCAACATTTAATAACTGTGGCGTCTTTTAAATGAGAAAAAGCCTTTATCTTTCTCAAAGTCAGGTGTTTGATTTTGATGCTGAAACTTTGGAACAGAATTACTTGTAAGTTGCTTCACAAGCTGCTAAATGCTTGGAAAGACTTGGGTATTATCAAATTATACTCTGGTTTCGCAAAGGTCACATGAGCCAACATGTTTTTACGTGATTTCCCTCCGACCTCGGTGAGTTTGACGAGATGAAACGTTGCCTTCACAGGAGGAGATGTTTGATAATCAACTGCACTCCCTCTGAATCCCAACCAGGCTCTACTCAACTCAACTTTAATTCAATCTCAAGCAGTAATTAAAACACATCTGGATGATCCTCTGCAATGAGAACTTTATGGAAGACTCTTTTTTTGCTCTCCAAATGAACCTGGCTGCACTCACACAGTCCAGGATGTTCCATCAGTTCAGTCTGTTCAGGTTAGGGCTTCAGGTTTCCAGGAGGCTGACAGTAATTATTCAGAAGGAGCTGATATGATACTTTACTCAAAGTATGTTCCCTGTGGGTTCAGTGTTCACCTGCAGTTCAATAAAAACCTGAAAGTTTTATGATCCTCAAGCCCAAGCAAACCATTGATAATGCATCACAATCTGTCGACGGTGAGAAAGATTTCCTGTTTGAGAGTTTGACGTGTTTGACTGGAAGTTTCTGTTGCTCTGTGACCGACTCTTCGCTGCTGTAGTCTTCTCCAAACCAACTTCTTCTGTGGTGGAAACTGTTATTTAGCTCCTGTTCTGACCCTGTTCACCTGGAGAAACCACCATCTCCAGTCGATCCTGTGTTTAACCATTTTCTTCTTCTTCTTTGTTTTCTTTTTCTTTTTTTTTCCTCCCAGCAACGGCGCCTCAGTTCCATCGTCCCCAGAGAGAGCAGCGTAAGACCCTGCGATTTAACCCTTTAATTTAATCCCCAACCCACCTCCCCCTGACCTTTATAAACCGCAACCAACATCCCCTGCATGCTGTAACAATCTGCCAGCCGAGCACAGCCCGCGACTCTGTAACAGCTGATTCCAACTAACAGAAACACTAGATTCATAGACGGCACTTGTAGTATTTTCATTTTTTACTTTTATTTAAAGTAGAACTTTTGTTGTTTAGATGTGACCAAAGTTAATTAATTAGCTCCACCTTTAGCACCAACGTGATTGTCATGAGTGGAAACGTGATCTGGGCCCGTGTTTATCAAACCTCTGAGAATCACAGTTTAAAATGCTCTAAAGAGAAAAGTCTCTGCAAATAGTGGAGACACACTTATCAGATGTTTCACTCTTAACTACAGCAAAGTGTAGGAGTTACCTTTAAAAGCAACTCTCAGATTAACAGGAGAGTTAAGTTCTATTAATAACTAATCATTCATTCTGTAAAGAAAATAACACATTCTTCTCTCAGTACTCTCAGGGTTTTGCTGCTACAGCCTGACTTGGTCTGATGGTGGCTAATGTTAGCAACTAAACAAACTGTAAAAACTCCTAAAACCAAACTGCTGCTGGAAAGATTAAGTTAGAGAAAGAGAGACATTTCAAAGAAAGGAAAGTAAGCTGTAGTCGTGTCATTTGCATGATGAGCAGTGAGGGAGGGTAACGTCCTATGGAAAATGTGTGTGGAACAAAACAGCTGCAGCTTCTGTTAAAAATCTACTAATCTGAATGACATATATTTAATCAGATAACACAATAGTGCTCTGATTATAATGACCAATGCAAAACTGGATCATGTCTCAAAAGGTTCATGCTTCAGTTTCAACCCACTCAAGAGGTTTTAAACTTAATTTAAAATCAAAAAGATAAATGACTTAATTTTTTTTTACTCTTTTGAGTAGTTTGATAAACGCGGGCCGTGTCCTCTGATCAGAGTTTGGAAGGTGAATCACTTCTTGATGAGTCACAGGGGAAAGGAATCACCTTTCCTCCTCCTGATTGGTTTGTTATATTGTGCAGTGCTGCTCCGTCTTATAATCCTATAATCCTCTGTTTACAGCGCTGCTGGAACCACAGAGCTCAAGAGTTTGACCATGTAGGTTTCCTCTCAACGCACCAAACACCTTCAGGACACTGTGTGACGTCAGGCCTAGATTTACAGGACTTGGTATATTTAGAAAAGGCTGCAGAAATCAGATGCTCTCAGTTCAGAGATGCTTCCTGAAACGTTCGAGTGCTGTGTGTGTGGTCGCAGCAGAGCGTTGGCTCGTGGGCCTCAGCCTCCCTCGCTCTTCTCTCTGCACTTAGCCTGAAGCGACCCACATACAAAGTCACTCCCAAAGCTGAAATGGATGCTTCACGTCATGAGTCAGCTGTAGTAGAGGCCACATTACACTATTACGCTCTTTGAGGACGTGAAGAGCTGCATCGTAGCACTTAATGCACCAGGTGGTTCCAATCCACAGTCCTCTTCTTCTGGAAAATGTTTTAATTCTTCCTGCTGCACAGGCTCTCTTTGAAGTTACTCATTGCAAATATCACCACAGTGTTTTCATTTCCCCTCACAAACTGAAACTTTAGAAGTAAAAGACAGCAGACATGTAAGAAAAACATCAAGAGTAAAACCAGCTGTCTTTGACTTAATGAATCTTTAAAACAGAAGAATCAAAGATGGAGAACATCAACTAAGACACAAACGCTGCTTTAAAGTCAGAAATGGAGTGTTAGCAGTGAAAGGTTTCATTGTACCAGTTCAGTTTAAACTCAAGGATACACACTCACACACACGACCTCTCCTCTCCATCCTTCTCTCTGCTCCACCTCCCTCTCTCCAGCCTTTATTTGTTTCCCTAATTCACTACTTCACTTTTATTCCTCTCTTTTTGTTGTTGTTGTTTTTGTAACCCTGTCTCCTGGAAATTACATTCATATGCTCCTTAATGGTTTTGTGTAATATGTTTTGGAGGAAAGCTAATCATGTTCACCGGCAGTGTTTTTTCCTGCGTTCTTGTACCGCACACAAGTTACAGACGGTGGTCAGGACGTAATGAGGGAGTACAACAGTGATGGAGTCTAACTCAGTACATTTACTCACTGTAATACAGCTCTCAGGTATTTGTATTTAATGCCTCAGAGGTAAAGTTTCACTACACTACATTTATTTTTTATACCTTTTCAGTTTGCTTTAGTTCATTTCCAGATTCAGCATTTACACTAGAGCCGTCACTTTTTCATCATAACGTGAGAAAAGCATTAAATACTCAAACTGTAATGAGTTGTTTGAATTGCAACAGACCATTTGAAGTAGTTTCCTTTGTGCAGCAGCATAAGGAAACTGTTAAAACTCAATTCCAGTGTGATGTATTGCTGCCCTGCTGACCCATCAGGAAACTCAAGCTGAGTTCACACGTACGTGATTATTGTTTTTTCTAAACCTTTCGTCTTTTCGTCCAAATTCAAACTGAGTTTTAGGTCACTGAAAATGGACCTTTTTCAAAACTCCTTCCAGGGTGAAGATTTTCAGAAACAGGGAAAGTTTTGGCTTCGATGCGTCAGTGTTGTTAATCTACAGGCTTCTGATCGGCCAACATGGCTTTTTATATCGCTGCGTTTTAATTCATAATTATTTTTTTTCCATTTTCCACTCTTTGTATTTCTTCTTCACCATCTACTTCACCTTCTTTTCTTTGCTTCCTCTTCTTCTCTTCTCTTCCTCTTTGGTCATGTCACATCATCTACCTACTCTAAATATTTATGTGCAGTCAGTGTTTTGTAAATTTGGTTGTAGAAAACACCACAACACATTTTGCTAACTTCTTTCACACCGGCACCGTCCTGCTTTTTAGGGAAGAAATGGCGAAGGAAATGACTGAACTTCTGGCTCGGTGGGTAGAAACCGTTCGTACGAACAGTAAATCTGTCGACCCAATCAAATCAATCGCTTAATCTCAAAACTGACCAAATTTTTGATTTAAAAAAACCGAACTGTGATGAAAATAATCATCCTAAAGAGTCCAGTTGCACTGGTTGATTGTTGACAAATGGAATGATTAAAAGGGTTAATTCCCTCAGAAAAACCAGAATCATATCAGGTCCACTGTAGATGGTTTTCTTGTTTCTTTTGAGGCTTTTTCAGCTGCACTTTTATTTCTCAGTTATCCACTCAGTACAGCAGTTAAGCTGCAGCCCTGCTGACCTTTGCAGGGTGAAGTAATTTGTTGTTAAATGGCACTTTGCTGTTATTTTGTTGCTTCTACACTTTTCTAGTGCAGATGCTCGAGCTTCTCCTCGGTCAAAAAAAAAAAGAGACCACCTGCTTTTTAAAGCCTGCGTCTACAACCATTCTGCAGCTTTATGTTTTAAAGAAGAATTTCTGTTGTTTAACAGTGACAATCCTGTGTCTCGATCAGTGGAAGTGTCAATATTTTTTGGATTACAAATTTACTTTTGGAGATTAAAGTAAAGTTCAAAGGAAAAATTTCCCACCTGCTCCGGGGAAATGAAGAGCAAATCTTCCTCTGACACGTTTTGTGCAGAAAGATTTTTAGCGTTTATCAGTCACTAATATCAACAGGTGAAAGTAAACTTGGTGCCACTCTTACATTACACTGCATCTCTATGAGTGACGGAGCACTTTCTCATCAGATTACTGCGGCCACATGGTATTTTCCACTCGCAGTATTAGCGTGGGTGTGAATGAGTGATGTCAGTTGAAGTGATGCCAGTCTCTTCCTCAGTTCGTCTGTCTGAGGCTAATTGGCTCAGGCCGCCTCTTGCTACGCAACAAACGCGCCGCAACAGGAAGTAGGAGCAGAAGGTGACTGCAGCGCTCAGCCGCTTAGCTCGCTGCCAAAGTCACCACGTGCTTCTGGGAACACGGTACAGCCGCCCAGGTCCAAGGCCAGCTCCCGCTAATCATGAGACGCACAGGCACCCAATAGGATTAGAGAAGCAGCAGGGTCCCACCTCCAACTTCCTGGTGTTCTAAAAAGGGCAAATCCTGGTCACGGATTAATCAGGCCTGTCAGCAGCGTGCCAACAGCACGGCCCACAGCTGGAGAGGAACTGTACACTTTACTCTGTCAAATGGTCATTTATAATTTAACAGAGTGAGCTGCCACTTCCACAGCGACTCCAGGCCCTCACACCAGAGCTGCTTTTTGACTTCCTGACAGCATGCGTTTAACCATCAAACCCTCTGTAGTTCTCTCTCTCTCTCCTTCTAACAGTGATGCTGCTAATCTGAATACACCCCCGTTTTCCTCACTTTCACCTTAACATCTGCAATGAACCTGTAGCTGCAACAAACCAGTGTTACTCATCTGTTGTATAATATCTGTGATTCTTGTTGCTGTTCCTCTGATGACTTTCAGGTGGGTGAAGTTTACTGGAATAGGTGATTCAGGTAGTTTCTAAACTACTTTTTAGCCTACAGCAACACGTAAAAGTTAAGTATCCCTGTTTTACCCAGTTACAGTGGTAGTCATTACAGACGTCCAGCAACATGCTGTGATGACAATAACTTGGTTCTGGTATTAATAGTATTTGTTGTAGCCAGTAGACGTTAGATTTATGGGAACAACATAGTACGTCTGTCTGACACTCAGTAAACTCCACCCATCTAGTCCTTCTTTTGACCCAAGTTTGAAACCATGTGAATAAGCCCACCCTCTGATTTCCACATACATTCCCTGCTGACAGGATCCAACAGTTTCCCGCTGTGGGTCTTTGTTGCTGACTTCCTGCGTCCTCCTTGTCTGTTTCCTGTATCAGAGGTCCACAGGTCCAGGCCTCCAAGGCTGCTGCTGGCGCCAAGAAGTACGAGCTGAGCAAGTGGAAGTACGCTGAGCTGCGGGACGCCATCAATACCTCATGTGGTGAGTACTGAGGTTTAATTTGTCACCATGACATATGGGTCAACGACAAGTTGACACACAATAGTCCAATCCTCATAAACACATTAGTTACTGTCCAACAGAGTGGGTATAGACACTGGAGATCACTGTGATAGAGAATAGGTTTTACACCTTACACCTCAAGTCCAGAGTGAGATATCTATTACACCTACTGGCCACACTGATGTGGATGTTCATGGTCCCCAGGGGAAGATTTCAACAGTTTTCTCTTGTGCCATCATCAGGTCAAACTGTTCACTCAACAAACACTTAAAGTCCATGAGAAGATAACTCGAAATAATGCCAGGGTTTTAATAAAATTTATTGTCAATAGTCATAGTGTCCAGAGGATGGACCATAGTTAAATTGAAATATCAGAAATGAATGGGGAGATTGGCAATAATTTTCCCAAGAACATTCATGCTCCCCAGTGGATGAACCATTGAATCCATTGAATGTTGGACTTCCTCGAAATTGGAAATAATGGCTTTTCTCTAGCATCACCATCAGACCAAAATTCTCACTTGTAATTGTCCTAAGCACATTCATGTTCCCCAGAGGACAAACCTTTTTGATTTTTGACACGAGCTAAACTTATGTGCCACCTTTAGGACTAAATATCAATATGACATTTCAATTTAACCAGCAGATTGTCATTAAACCTGATGACCAAATTCATGCTCCCCAGAAGAGAAAGTGGTTTGAATTTGAATGACCCCCATGACCTTTCCTTCAGCTTCTCTGTTAAAACACTGTTATATTTTTATCACCCTTTATGGATAAGACTGAAACCAGCTAAACGTGTCAGTAAGTTGTTTGTAAGTGAAGTGTTCTCTCATTCCCAGTAAATGGACGGCTTGGACAGAAATGTCTGCCACAGCTCACTTTCCACACCACTTACTTTTATTTTTGTAAAGGCTACCTCATTTTATGACCACTTCTCTCATGTGGGAGTGAATTGCTGGTCAAGCAGGACAGAGTACAACTCTTTCTAACAGAACTCTTCATGATGATAGCACAGCTGTAGCCTGTTTACTGCTTTGTCAAACAAAATCTGACAATACCAGGTAGCATCACGGTTACATATCGGACAGCTGCAGTCTACTTAACCTTTACACTGACATTTAAAAAGTGGTCGATGATCCAGGGCAGTTTAAAGGTGCTGCTTGTAGCATTTTAGCGTTATTGAATCATTGTTATATAATTTTTAAATTATGTGCAAAAAAATGAGCCCATGGATGAGAAGATCTGTGACTTCTGAGCTCCATGCTACATTACAACTCAAATGTGGATCGGCATTGTTGGTTAAAAGAGTGCTGTACTCTCAGAGCAAAAGAGTTTGTGATTTCAGTTGGTGAAAGGAGGGAAAGGAGGGACAGGGAGCAGGCAAGGGACGACTGTCGTCTTCAACTGGAAAAAACACCCTCACTTATAATATCACCAGAGAGGCTTAATTTTTACAGTAGTTATTCCAAGGTCGCTCAATTAATTTGTAAAATGTGTGTTAACGTTTGGTTAATTTATGTCATAATAATAATACTTCTGTACTTTTAATCACAGAAACACTTCTGCATTTTGAGAAATGCTTTTCAAGAGACATATATGAGAAGATTGATGTCACTCTCATGTCTGAATCTGAAACATCATTTGAAGCTCCAGATGTTTAGCTTAGCTTAGCCTGAAGCCTGAAAACAGAGATAAACAGCTATCTAGCTCTTAAAAACTCACAAATGAACATGTTGTATCTTGTTTGTTTGTTAAAATGAGGCTAAATACTTCTTCCACCACTGGAAACAGAAGAATAACAGATCAGTTGTCAGACAACAGAACATCCATCTGATAGAGGATGGACAAATGTCTCTGCCTCCTTTGACTGATTATGACTCAATGATAGAGGGAAGTTAAGGGTAAAGAGAAAAGCCAATGGGAGACTGTCCTCCACTTTTCTCTTTATTCTTCTCATAATATTGAGTTTAACCTGAGAGCTCGCCTGTCCTTATCCACGCAGCAGGAAGCGTGGAGGACAGGAGGGTCGACACCCGCCGGCATCACAGAAATTAATGTGTGGAGAAGTAGAGCCTGCGGGCGGCCGCATAGAAACGCACAGAAATGATTCGGTTAGCTGTTAACACGCCGCTCACCTCACCTCCCAGACAGAGGAGGAGATCGAATACTGATGTGATCACGTCAGCCGCTCGTGATGATCTGCAGCAGCCGAATAAAAGTCCAACATCACAGACAGACGAGGTTGTTGACACCTGCCACATTCCAGATTATTCTGCTGTGATTTCGGCTCGGCACAGTAAATTGAAGTTGGTTTTTTTCTCACCATTTGTCTGCCTCCAAAGTAGTTTTTGTTCAGCTGACATTACCTAAGCACTTAGTGTGCATTAAGCATCTCATTGCACACTGTTAGCCCTCGCGCTCCAGATGATAAATTGAATGTTTTTTTCTTTTTCTTTTTTCCACTAAAGTAATTTATCTGAATCATCCTGATGAAATGTCTTATCTTAATGCTGCCAGCTGTGTGAAATGTCTTTTGTCAGTCTGTGTGTGTGTGTGTGTGTGTGTGTGTGTGTACGCGCACTGTATTGATCCGTGTTAACATACTAATGAAAGTCAGCAGTTTGGAGGGGAAATTAACAAAAGTCGATGTGTCTGTCAGTAATGATTATGTGAGTTTTAACAGTTTATCATTGAGGTTTCACTGATAACAAACATACACTGTGTGGTCAAAGGTATGTGGACACACATGATAGCGTCACCTTGGTCTGTGGTGTTTCATGGTTTAGTTCAGGACCAACAGTGAAGAGAAATCCTAATACTACAGCGTACAATGATATTTTAGACCGGTGACTTCCAAACAGGGAGGTGGAGGTACTTCTGCTTCTGCAATTACCAGGTAGTATGTGGGAAGATTGTGGAGTAGCTCAGCTGTATATTTATATGACAGTTTCCCACCAACCTGAGCCGGCTGTAACATCTAAAACCAAAAGCTGCAAGTCAGAGAACCTTAAAACTAAGTTAATAAGTGAGCAGAGATGTAAGCCGAAGGTAAAAGTTATGGATAAATGGTTGAAATGTTGAACTACTGCCATTCTGAGAACATGCTAATGTTTTCAGGTGTTTCATAAATCAGTCTTGAGATGATTTTGACCTGATGATGGCGCTAGATGAAACGTCAGAGGACCATCAAAGTTATTACAGTTCATCCCAAGGGGAGCATGAATTCCTGTTGGTGCTTGTCATGTTGCTGCTGTTCAGAGGACCAGAGTCATCAGGGTTCATCATGTAGGAGCCACGAACGTCTGTAGCAAATTTCATGGCAGTCCATCCAGTAGTTAAGATAGTTCAGACTGGAGCAAAGCGGCGGACTGACTGACAGACAGAAATATTCTGGGTTCTGAGGTCGACCACCCAGAAAAACCAAATGTCACTCTCACATTTACTTGTAGTAATATTGTCAGTATTTGTTTTAACTGATTTTTGGAATCTGTCACTTCCAGACATCGAGCTTCTGGCCGCCTGCAGGGAGGAGTTTCACCGCCGGCTCAAAGTTTACCATGCCTGGAAGTCAAAGAACAAGAAGAGAAACACCGACACGGAGCAGAGAGCGCCGAAATCTGTCACCGACTACGGTATGACATTATGACACAGTACAGCTCTGTTAGTGCTTTATCTTCACCTTCAGGTTACCGAGTATTCTCTTACTGTCTATCTGTTTTACCAGCAGTGAGATGCTCTTTATGACTAATTCATATTGTTAGTACAAGCTGCTGCTCCACCAGAACAGTTTGAGGGACCTCAGTGATGGTTTCTGAACAACAACAGGGGGATTTACTTCTTTTCTGTCCATCCTGCTCCTGATGAACTCCTCAGGTGTTCAGGGTCGCTGGCTGTTCGTCCTGTTCGTCATTCTCAACCGCTCTGAGTCTATAAGTCCATTCAAACACAAGGAACAAATGGACTCTGTCTCTCACCTCTCAACCGCCATCGCCTCATCTCCTTGTGCCACACGTCGAGTTGTCATGACGACAAAGAGCCCTTTTTCTGAGCTGACTATTGTGCGCTCTGCTCAGACTACTGATTGAACCGCGAGCCCACACACCCACTTTCAATCCTTCGTCCTCTGCTTCCATGAGAGAGACGCAGCTTCGTTCAGCTGCTGGTCAGACTCACGGACACATGACAAACAGCTGTTTTTAAATGATAACCCCAGGCTGTGTGTGTGTGTGTGTGTGTGTGTGTGTGTGAAGGCAGGTAACATGTAGGTATGAATCTGTCCCAGGACCTTCATCATGTCATCATATTTTAGTTGGATTAGTCAGTCAGTCATCAAATCTCTAATCAAATTGTTTGTCTCTAGCTCGTTAAAGAAAGGGCTGATATGTCAGGTCCCAGGCTTTTCTTCTTTATTTTCTGAAGCACCTCATCAGTTTACATGTATTCAGATTTTAAACCCTTAAACCCTTGGCAAAAAATCTCCAAAGCTAATTATACTTCAGTGCATTGTTTAGAGTATATTTTGGAAATTGCAATTATATGTCAAAGCTGTAGAAGTCTGAATAAATGAGTAAAGCCTAGCAGTACATTTCAGAAAACAGTTAGAATGCACAGTGAATCCTTTAGAGAGTAAGTCTGGTGATTTTCTATATTTTTATTTCTGAAAAGACCCAAAACAACAATGTGTTTGTTTGTCTCTTCGCACTTTGGGACCTCAGGCCCATTAGTTCCCACTGAGGAAGTAAATCTTCAAAACCACTCACAAAAATCTAGATTTATGTTTAAAAATCTCTCAGTAACTCGCTGTAGTTTTTATTATTTGGGACTATTTTCAACGGCGGATTAACCCATGTTTGGTGGCATTTTTCCATTTTTTTACACATTTATTCAGATTTTTACACCTTTGAAAATGTCCACAGTACACTCTAAAGGATGCACTGAAGTATAATTATTTTGGAAATGGAAAAACCTTTTTATTCTTCTCAGTCTTTTTGTCATTGTTGTCACCACATCTCACTAACGCTCTAAAATCTGATGGAAGGATAATGTTGATGATGTGTAGTTATCATCATGTGTATGGACAGTGTTTATATTTTCATTGTCTTGTCTTTCTTGTCTGAGTCATTCTACGTTTTCATGTCTGTCCAACAAAAAAAAAAAAGACATCTCACTTGTTGTCATTGTTGGTGTTGTGTTGCATCACTTCCTGCAGTGTATGTCTGTGTAACCTGGCATGTTTACTTTCAGATCATGCACCTCCTGTGAAAAAAGCATGTAAGTGGTCCTCCAGTGTGTAACTCAACTAACTGCAGAGCTACCCCCCCCCCCCCCCCCCCCCCCCCCCCTTTATTAACCCCCCCCCCCCCCCAAACACAGTAGAGGTCTGCTCTTACCTGGGATCCTCTGTCGGCCCTCGGGTTCTTGCTCTGTGCTGCTCTGTTTGATGGAAAAGTTCCTCTTTTCAGTGGAGGAGGTGGTGGTGGAGGACGGGGAGGGTGGATGGGTTTCCATGGCAACCTCTGTAGAGACGTGTGTGTGTGTGGAAGAGATTATTTGAACGATTTTGAGGCACGGAGCTGCCGTTTCGTCTTTATGACCGGTGCACCGGTGCCAGCTCTCGCCCATTTGCGTGACGCCTCCCAGACAGCTATAACGGTTTGATAAAGAGCCGAGGTAATTCCTCGGAGCTCTTAAGGCTGCTGTTATTGATACTCCCACATGGAGGACTTCTCAAGGAAGGAAAAGGGGAAAAAAAGTATATACAGAGGGAGAGGAGGACAGAAGGCTTTCAGGGCAGTTTGCCTGGCTTGTGTTTGGCAGCAGATGATAGCATCACGTTTACAGGAGCGTGACGGGAGGAAAAGGCCGCCGCACCCGCTGATTGGAAGAGAAATGTTGTAAAAGGTGTCGTCGTTCAAGCAGCACGCGGACGCTTCAGTCCATTCACTTCTGACTTAATGAAGATTTTAGATAGCAGCCCATTCAGGTATATGAGGCATCCAGTACAACTATCAGACCGGTGCTGACTACCAGTCTGCTGCTGGTACATAGTCAGATCTACTGATGAGGTTTATTTGAGACCTGATGCTGATTATTGAAGACAACATCTGAAGCTGTTTGATGTGTTGGAATTTAGACAGTCGATCATTTTGTTAATCAGTTTATTTTTGTGTCAGCAGTCTAGTGTGTGAATGTTGTGATGTTAGTTTGTTGACAGCAGACGTTGTGTGAGTTGTGCTGATGTTTCCTCCTCGTGTCGCTGCCACAGTTTGAACCCCGTCAGCGTTTGGTAGCTGATCCCTTGTCTTTCATGAGCCTTGAAACCTGAATGCATCTGTCGAGCCCTCATTGAGTCACCTCATTCACTTTGTAGCATCAAGCCAGGAAGTACGACAAAGAGTAATCAACAACCTGAGAGGGAGTTAAGTTCAAGAGCCTCTCTGAGGAATATTTCTCCATCTCTGGTTCTTTTTTGGAACAAAAACTGCTGATTTTTTTATTTTCCTGTTGGTGAAGTTTTGGGTATTATTTTTTTCCTGCTTTCTAAAAGTAGTTTGTATGGGAAGGTGAAGTTTGTTGGCGTAGTTATTTCAGTTTCTCGCCTTTTTAAGGTTGGTGTGAGGGCCTGTTTTGTTGGTGATGGTAGAACGATGTGTTGCTCTCAAACAGATGGTTTTTAATGTTGCTGCAAACACTCATTTTAACAAGGTGTTTAAATCTTGGAATCAGTTTTAAAATACAGTTTATTTTTAATATGTGGAAAAAGATCCAAATTTCTCTTGTTTGCATCGCTCAGTTTTGGAACAGACTAATGAAATGAGGCTGTAGATTTAAATATACTGAAACTTAAACTGAGTTTATTCTTTGAAAAAGCTTGAGCTGCTTTGGAAAATGTTTTGGTTTTCAATTTGAAGACAAGATAAAATAACTTGTTAAAATGAAGATTTCTGTGCTGACTCAGCTGCAGCCTGCGCCCCTCTATCATGTAGAGAAGCTTCCTCAGTCTCTGTAGATCCTTATCTTACGCTCCACTTTGTAGGAAGATGCAAATTCTGTATGTTTCATGTTTAAGATGAGTTTGCAAACCCCTTCATAAACATCTGCCATGCTTCATGTCTCACTGATTCCCTCCCTGTGTCATCAGCACTGCTGTGATCTCTGCTGACCCTCCTCCAGCTCTAACAGCAGGACGCACTGACTACACTTAAACATGGAGGCCAGGGAATGGGCTCATTATTCAAACCTGATCTGAGAACAGCAGAGCGGGTCTTAATGTTTACATGCAGCGAGTTAATGGGGACCTGTGAGAAGAAATGTAGTGGAGGTTTAGAAAAGAAATCACTTTGATTCCTTCACAACCTGGTTTGGCTGAAAGGGATTCTCCGTTCCATGTTTTATTATTATTATTATTTTATTTCATTTCATTTTTCATGAGCCTTATTCCAGTGTTTTCACCTGTGTATTAACAACTGTTGAAATGGTGCAAATTCACCTTAATAACACACGTCTGGGTTTACTACTGTTTGTTCAGCGCACAGTTAAAGGTCAGAAGTCTGATATTCCAGTGTTTGTGTAAAACGGACAAACTTTATTTTTGTGCATCCTTTTAGCCTTATACTGTTATACTTGTTATGTTTTAATATTTAGCAACACTGAAACACAAGGAGACCTCAGTACTACAGTCTCTACACTCTTACAGGTTAATACACAGAAATAAGGCTGTTGAGTAAATACTGACCATCTCTCCCATTAACTGGTTCCCAGGCTGCATGTAAACATGGTCACTGACTCCTGATTGGTTGCTACTGCCACTGAAAACACCTGACTTTTTTTTTTTCCCCATCCAATCAACAGCTCAGCAGAACCCAGCCCCGCCCATACCGGCCCGGCAGTACGAGGTGGCGATGAACCGGCAGCAGCGCTACTTCCGCATCCCGTTCATCCGGCCGGGCGACCAGTACAAAGACCCTCAGAACAAGAAGAAGGGCTGGTGGTACGCTCACTTCGACGGGCCCTGGATCGCCAGGCAGATGGAGCTGCATCCCGATAAACACCCCATCCTGCTGGTGGCAGGTCAGTACAACACGTGATGATGATGCTGTGATTGGATGATCACTGTTGGGTGGGAGGGGTTTAGCAAACTGTCATTTGTAGCAGATAGAAGCTGTGACTAACCAAGGAAATGAGGGACAGAGACAAGGAAGCAAGAAAAGACTGTAGAAGATGATTAAGAGTGGAGGCAGGGAGGGAAGGAAGCATGGAGTGAAGAGAGGACGCAGAGACAGATGAAGGGACGGAGGGTGTGAGCAGAGAAGTGGAGTGAAATCGATGAGTCGATACTCTGACACTGACAGAAACAAAAGAAATCAGAAGTGACACTTCATTGGCTGAGTTTAATAAATGTTCAGGAATTTGACTTTGTGACAGAGCAGAGATTCATCAGCATCATCTCTGGTCATATTGCACAGTCAGGTCGTTCGCTGCAGGCCGGCCATAAAGAACATGAGGCTTTTATTTTTTAGTCAGATACGAATCATCTGTCAGGATTGGTGAAGTTTCCCACGAAGGCGCCGCATTTTAGCTCTTGTCGGCTCTCATCAGAACGAGACAGTGACAAATGTGCAGAACATATTGACTCATGCTACATGATGTTACTTTATATGTGGTGCAAAGAGAGTTGAAGTTTACAGAGGAGCTTTTATCCATCATTTCCTCAGCTCTGTGCTGTTTGTAGTTCAGTTTTACGACCTCCTCTACAAAACCATAAATAAGAAAAAAAATCCATCGTGAAATGTTGAAGTAAACGTCATCCCTCAGTGCAGATAAAATTCATGGCAGAGTGTATTTCAGACTTATTGTTTATACATTTTTATTCATGAATTGAAGAAAAACATCAAATGCTCCTTTCACCCCCTGAGAGTGCAGACTGGCAGACATGTTTGATTGACAGCAGGTCATGTCATTTACAAGAAACATTACAAAACATTTTCACTTAACTTTAAAACTTTAAACAGATTCATAAATCATAAAGTTTGAGAAATGTGTTTTTGCTGGTATTTAACACCAATAAAGACACGTTGAATCCACTCAGACAGGATTAATAATGAACCAGACTGATGCAGATGAGTGGAGTTAATTAGAGCCACGAGTGCAGCTCCTCGTTAACTACACTGTTAATGATGCAAAATGGCAGGAGGTGGGATTTCAACACATAAGGTGAAATCTTCATTTAACTCTCATGCTACCCACAAACGTCTTCAGAGGTGGAGGTCCTTGACTTTAAGTCAAACTAATAATACCATACTGTAAAAATACTCAATTTTAAGTAAAAGTCCTGAATTGAAAATGTTACCTAAGTAAAGGTATGTGAGTAAATCAGGAAATGCTCAGTGCAGAAAAATGTTACTATGCTATTATACTGAAGCAGTAAGTCCAGAGAGGCTGTGATCTCCACTGATCTCAGAACAGCTAAGGAGTACTGTAAGCAACAAAAATAATTTATTGATAAGAAGCAATCATCTTCTGCCAAGCAAACATCATCAGTCAACTCATCAAATAAATGTTTCAGCTTTTCAAAAATCTGTCTTCTCAAATCTGTACTTAAGTATTGCATTTGAGTAAAATAATAAAAATAAATTCAGTTTTTCTTGTTAGACCTGCAGATTGTGCAAAGAGCTGATAACATTTGTTGAAAATCAGAAATCTCAGAATGTCATCTTAAAGTACAACAAAACTTTTCTTAAGGCCATAGTACTGAGGGAGAGAAGAATTACACAGATGTACTCTGTAGAGAATTAATTCCCTTAACTGTAGCAAACGATTTAATATTTTTTATTTTTTTATTGTGTCATTAATTAGCACATAACGTCTTAGCAGCTACTGTTAATGTAGTGGTTGAATTTTGTTTAAATTCACAAAGGTATCACTTGTTTATCCAGCTGTTTGTCAGAGTTCAGTTCAGGTATGAGCGCTCAGACTGTTTGTGTCACAACAAGCTGTAAAATCACAGATTGTAGCAAATGACGAGTCAAAACATAACACTAAAAGAAAAAAGCAGTTGTTTTGTTTACCCATCTGTCTCAGCATATGTGTGTGTTGATGAGTTAAAACCTCACGACTCCCACCAGAGTTTTTCTCGACTTTATTTGACTGAGAGAATTACAGTCTGTAGGTTGAGGAATGTTGGTGAACTCTGGGTTTATGAAACCCTGTGGTTGTGTGATGTAAAACCTGTGTGGTCGTCAGTCTGGAAAAAGCTCACATTGTAGTGAAATAGTTGGTATTTTGAAGCAGCGTGTTCACAGACAGCAGCAGTATGTGGGTGAATAACTGCCTCATATAACACTCGGCTAACACACTGCTGGAACTTGTTATTGCCTTTATAGCTGCAGATGTACTGAGTTATACTGACTGAATGTAAATCGAGAGTGTTGAATGTGTTCAGGGGATGAAATATGTAGTCCGCTGAAGTTCAGTTGCTTCTGTTGTGCATTTTATTTAATTTTACAGTTGAGACCAAAATTCACCAGACAAACCAACTCTTTAAATGATCTGTGACTTCTGAGATTAAGGCACTTTATATCTTCCTCATCATACCAGTTAAAATGGTGTTTACAAACTTAATGTCAGAACATTATTTACAGAATCTAAAGAAGGTTCTAGGGGTCCTTTATGAGGTTCTAGTGGTTATTGAAGAGGTTCAGAAGCTATTTCAATGGTTGATAGGAGGGTTCTAGAGGTCCTTTTGGTTGTTCTAGTGGTTAGAAGGTTTAAGTCATTTAAGAGGTTCTACAGATAGTTTTAGTAGTCATCAAGATGATTTGTACTGTACCATGACATTTTTTGACCATTTTTCATGCCTTACTGTACCGTGATATTTTTTGACCATTTTTGACACCATACAAAACTATGACATTTTTTGACCATTTTTGACTTCGCCACAACACTATGACGTTTTGACCGTTTTTGGCGCCGCCAACACTGCAAGCATTTTGACCATTTTCGCCGCCTGCGCATATTTTTGACATTTTTGACGCCATGTACTCTGACATTTGACGCCTTACAAAACTATGACGTTTTGACCATTTGACGCCATGCTATACTATGGAAATTTTGACCATTTTGACATATACAAAACTATGACGTTTTGACCATTTTGGCTGTCTTACTATACCGTAAGATTTTTTGACCATTTTTGACACCATGCTATACTATGAAATTTTTGACCATTTTTGACGCCTTACAAAACTATGACATTTTTTGACCATTTTTGACACCTTACAAAACTATGACATTTTTTGACCATTTTTGACACCTTACAAAACTATGACATTTTTTGACCATTTTTGACACCTTACAACACTATGACATTTTTTGACCATTTTTGATGCCTTACTGTACCGTGACATTTTTTGACCGTTTTTGACACCTTACAAAACTATGACATTTTTTGACCATTTTTGACACCTTACAAAAGTGACATTTTTTGACACCTTACAAAACTATGACATTTTTTGACCATTTTTGACACCATACAATACTATAACATTTTTTGACCATTTTTCATGCCTTACTGTACCGTGACATTTTTTGACCATTTTTGACACCTTACAAAACTGACATTTTTTGACGCCATACAATACTATAACATTTTTTGACCATTTTTGACACCTTACAAAACTATGACATTTTTTGATGGTTTTTGACGTATAATATAGTGCAGTATAACGCAGTCAAAAATGCCTAAAAATATCATAGTATTGTTTGTGGTCAAAACTCTCAAAAATGTGTCAAAAGGGTTAGGGTTATGACTTTTAGACAGAGGTTAGGGTTATGACTTTTAAACAGAGGTTAGGGTTAGGGTTTTATTTTTTGTTCTAAAAAGACTTTAAGTTGGACTGAGGATTTTGTCTCATTAAAAAACAGGAAGAATGGTGACAACAACTGTGGTTTTTGTGATACTCAACCTGAACTATATTTTCTTCTTACAGGAAAGGACGACATGGAGATGTGCGAGCTAAGTCTAGAGGAGACGGGCCTGTCAAGGAAGAGAGGAGCAGAGATCCTTCCCCGGCAGTTTGAAGAAATCTGGGAGCGCTGTGGGGGTATCCAGTACCTTCGCAGCGCCATCGAGAGCCGACAGGCCCGACCCACCTACGCCACGGCCATGCTGCAGAGCATGTTTAAGTGACAGAGCCAGGGGCTTCACACCGCAAACAAAGGGACGAACGCACCAGCTACCTAACACAGATGGTGTCTGAGCGCTCTGCACCAGGTTCTGACTGTAGGGAATTCATGTGAACAGCGATTTTTCTCAACTGTCTTTTTGTTTTTCTTTTGTCATTAAGTTTTTGTTCTTGCTGGCTTTCAGTTCCTCGATGGGGACGAGGGCAGGGAAGTTTTGCATTGAACACTATGCAGAAAAATCATATTAAATGATCACATCCGGTTGTTTTCCCAAGAAATTCTGTTCTCCGTAACATTTCTGCAAGTCTAACTACGAGGCCTTAATACTACTTTAACAGGGTTTAATAGCCAGAAGTAGGACTTCTTTTTTTTTTTTTTTGTTCAAAGCTGCCTCCCCAAACAAGTAAACTTTTAATTCCTCTGTAATTATACATTCCTTATTATTACACTGAAGTCTCACTGGTGTGTCGCTTCCATCTTAACAGCTAGCTGGTGATCCCTCTCCAACTCCCCAACTTAAACCCTGCTGTTTACATTGTCTTCATGTGGTTCTTACAGGGCAAAAAAAAAACTTGCACAAGGAGTTGTGAGCTCTCACCATGAGGCAGTGCTGCATGAGTGTCAGATTATTCCTCCTGACTGCACTCGTAATTAAATCCAATATTTGCTAATACTTCTTTTATTTTACCTTTTGTCTTTCCAACCGAATGTAACTTGAGACCTCGTTGATTTGTTAATGTAGTGATTCCTTCTTTCTTCTCATTATGTGTGATTTAATGTGTAAAGCTAATGAGTAAGGTCCAAGAAATGTTTGACTTTGAGACCAAACGTTGCTCTAGACATGAAGCCCTTGTTGTTTTTTTTGTTTTTTTTTGGTCAGAGCAGTAATTGAGCTCCATGATTAGTTTTTGTCTGGGTTTATCAAGCAAAGAAGAAAATGTGAATTGATTAATTATGCAACTGCTGAGATGCAACTCCATGTGTTGCTGCTGTTTGAGAGCAGATCAATGCCGCAAAAAAAATCCTCAACAAGTCATTCATTGCATCTTTAGTCTTTAAATTTGATCTTTTTACACAAGGAAACATAATTTGCCAACGCAGTGATTCCCAAGGTAGTTTCACATGTTTTTCATTGACATAGTCTATTAAATATTAAATCTCCATTTGGCTGTTTGTTTAATAAAGTCGCCTGATTCCAGAAGATGTTAACAAGTTTTAAGATCTTATGTTAGATTGGACATTTTTCTGCGGTGTAAAAAGCTAGTTGGACATGTCATTAACTCTGGACAATGCACTGGTATTCAGCCTTGAACTGGAACATTCATACAACACTGAAATATTTTCTATACACCAAGTACAGTATGTGCAGCCAACAGCGATATTCCTACCGGAATGTAAAAGTTTATTTTTGAAAGAACAATTTCTACTTCAGTGGCTCGGGCATGTGAGATCGTTAAGAGAAGCAATAAATCACACAAACTAAGCTAAGAGATAAAACAGTCCTCCTTTGTCGTGTATATAAACAATGTAAAGACAATCTGCTGTGACGTCACACCTGTGCTATTCACCTGAAGCTGCTGAGTTTGAGCTTTCTGTTCCTTTTGACGCGCAAGAAACAGGTGACTTGTATTGTCTGAAAGCGTTAAGATCTGTCCTGTTGCAAAGTATCTGATCCCCTTTACAAAAGGCATTAACACGAAGCAGAGCAGCTTCGAATCAATAAATCAATCCAAGATACACTGAAGGTCTGATAGTCCAACTAACACTGAGAGCAAACACAGAGGGCTCTGATGTGGTTTTTTACATGTCAAGGTTTCATATAACAATTGTTTCCACATATTGGAATAACTGTATACTTATTATTATTAAGCAGGTCCAACTAAATGTTAAATGCAGTAAATGAAGCACTGTGAAAGCATTTGTCATATGTAACCTTTCAGTCCAGTTCAGCCTAGTTTCTACACATCACCGAACCTTCAAAACACCAAAGCCATGCTTAATGGATATACTTTAACTTTAAGACTGGTTTCACAAAGACAATTATCCATTTGTTAGGTCTCAGCTGAAGTCTAAGACTAAATTCTCGATCCTCTAGATCCACCTGGGTTTGTTACATTATCTGGTCTCTTCAAACTAAAAAACACAGCCAAGCAAGCAACAGAACAACAAACTGCCCAGTTCTTTGCATTCCAGCTGAAAATGTGAACAGTTACGGGGCTTTTCATGAGAAACAGCACAATTCAAACAACTCACCAAAGCTAAGACCTGCTAAACACCAGTCTAACCTATCTTCCAAGCACTGAGCTACATCCCTGAGTTTCTATTGCTTCTCGTGGGCGTAAGACGACGTGATGGGAACAAATGCGAATTGTGTTCTTTCTTTCTATCAGAAATGCCAAGACAAAAGCCATCAGAAAAAGGTGAATGAATCTTAAACACACTGCCAGTCGAGCAGACTCACCACAGTCGTCGCCTCACCAACAACAGCTGAATCCGAAACATCATCACTGGTAGAGCTTAGAGACTTCATTGCTGACCAGCTGCACAAAAACAAAATGAGACAGAACTTCAAGAAGTTGCACAATTTGATCTTGGTGTGTATTGATATTGAGTGAAATCTATGAACCATGGCTGGGCTTTGTGAAACCAGCTCCTGACCTTTGCTTACACTGCCCAATAACACATTTTCTGATCAACAACTCATGCAACAGACACATTCAAATTTCACTGCTGTTTATTCCAATTAAGATGAATTTTCTCACCATTTGTCCAGGCTTCATTTTCTGTGGCTTCTGCTTCGTCTTTGGTTTTCCCGTCTCCTGCTTTAGTTGATGCTACCTGTAACATCAAACACATGCAGCACAAAGACCGGGGAAAGATCAGCTCAGGTTCAGACATAGTGACATTTTCAAAGTCTTGAACTGCATTTTAAAATTAGAGTTTGTTTTGAATCGAAAGAATTGGATGGAGCATAAATGAAGTTCGGCCAGGAAATACATGTAAACAAATCAAATACTGGACCTAAATATCTTTTCTTAAAACTGTTTGCATGTTAATGCCGAGTGTAAAGGGGCCACGTTCTGAGCTTTGCCCGACAAAGACCTCAGTATTGGTTTTAAAGCCATAGTGACGACCTTGAGATATTTCTGAAAATGTACAAGAAAATGTCCTGCATTTGCTACGATCTGTTTCTCTCCACACATTACAATCATTCCTCGGGAAGCACTGCCTTTGTCCACTGTCATTTTTCTAACGCTGATCTCTAACGGATGAATAAATGCATTCCATGTTTCACTCACCTCTCTCTGCTCCTTCTTTGACTTCAGCTTGGTGTCATGAACCACATGATGCCACCATAAAAAAAAACCCCTAAAAAATCTGTAAAGTATCCTTTAAATAAAATAAAGAACAAGGCTGAATCTTATTCAACACAGTTTGTATTTTAAACTATTGATTGTAAAACTCAACACATAAATGACAATTTACAGTAACAGCTTAAACAAGACAAGTCCAAATACAGTCATTGTGGTTTTTTTTCCCAAAAAGCAGCAACAAACATCAGCAGATCTGGTGATTCAGAGGAGAACTGTGATTTAAAGCTGAATATATACATGAACTGTGCAAGAGAAACATGATGAGGACATGAGAGATCTACTAACAGCTGCATTTACACACAAGCTGCTGGTGATCCTTCTTTTTTTTTTTTTCAATGTAACATCAATTCTTCTGTTTAAGGTACATGTGAGACAAATATTCAAAATATGGTTTAACTCACCCAACTTTCAATCATATACAATGGTCTTCATCAGCAGTTCAGAAAATCAGAAAGTTTTTCTGATTTTCTGATTTGCTCTTCCGCCATGTTGATGACAGCTGAGCAAAGTCCATCTGCTGTTGAATACAATGTGATATGACTGAAAGCTGTGTAAAAAGCTAGTAAATGGACCGTGAGTAGGGAATAGTCAAGGAAAAAGATAAGAAGTCAAGGATGAACTTTCATGCTTAAACTGCTGGATGGATTGCCATTAAATTCTTAACATTCATGGTGCCCAGAGGATGAATCCTACTGACTTCTCCTCTGGTGCCACCGTGAGGTTTACATTTTTGAGTGAAAAGTCTCAATAACTACTGGATGCACTGCCATGAAATTTGGTTGAGACACTCATGTTACCCTGAGGTGGAAGTATCAAAAACTTTTGTCACTGAGCTCATTTTTTGCAATAATCCAAAAGCCAACTGAAAAGTCCCATAATCCTTTTTGTCGAGGGAACCAGGGTGATGCTAAGGTTTGTCCTGCAGCGCTCTAAACCTGTAAAAGCAGCGACATTCCCATCAGCCTCAGCTGTACTTCGTGTTTAGCGCTAATTAGCAAACGTTAGCATGCTAACACACTAAGCTAAGATGTGGAACACGATAAACATTATAACTGCTTGTCATCAGCGTGTTAGCATTGTGGTCCTCATTCTATGCTACAGACCAACCTGCGGACTGGGACACAACCTGAGCAGTTACAAAATGATTAAAGGAACAATGAAACAGAAAGGAAAAGGCATTTTCAAAAGTTTGCTTTTTTCTCTAGTAATACCAGATACCGTCACCTTGTTGGGCTTCTTAAAGTCTGAGCAGGAACATCACATTTTGGTTGAGAAACTGTCTTATTGGTCTTATTTCACTAATCATCCCTACTGTGACTTGTAAATACAAGAGGCTCAGGTGAACAACAGGGTAAATAACATTTGTGCTTCATAGCTTGAAAAGCATATTGGAAAATTATGAAATGATCTGAGAGTCCGAGAGAAAGTCTTTACAGACCTAAACTACAAAAGCAGATCCCTGATGTGAGGTCTCCTTTTCCATGTGTGTGAGAAAGCTTTCACATTAGATCCTGGGTATTTTTAACAAAGACAAACCTATTCACTACAGAAACTGAGTCAGCAGACGTGTATAAAAACAGTCCAGGGTCGATCAATATCCAACCTGATCGATGCTGCAGAGTCGTCTGCTGAGCTTCTCTCCGTCCTCACGCTGCTCGCAGCTGCAGACGATGACTGTCCAACAGTTTTCAAAGTGGCCTAAATGTCAGTTTCCCCTGAAGGGATGTTTGTCTCTGATATGAAGCTCAGAGCTCTGAAGAGTCTGGAAATGAACAGTTTGTCCTGAAAACTCAGCTCATGTGAGGCCTTGATGAGTCTCGGGTTCCTGCTGCTGAGTCCTGTTTCATCGAGTCTGCAGAGAAAAAGATGTGACGTTAAAAGGGGCATTCCAACAATTTCACACGTCAAAATCAGTATACTTATCACAGGCACTTGGACTTGGAGACCACAAACATTGTTACAAACTGGAGATATAGCATTTGAAATATGGAGGGATCCTATATTTTCCATAATTAGACTCAACAGTGTTTTTTGAGTTTGACACAGTAGAGAGGACAGGTCAGGACATCTCTGAGAATAAACATGCTATACTTCATTTTGTTCTAAGTGGATAACCTTGGTAGCTACAACAGAGCATCAGTGTGTTTTATCTCCACCAAAAAGCCTTTTAAATACAAGGTAGTGACGTTTTGTTTGATACGTCCTGAACCTCCCTCGCAGCTCGGCAGAGACTCAGACCCCAAAAGAGGATCACAGAGGAGCAGACTAATCACCCCGAAGTGAGACATGGGCTCGGGACAAATCCTGGTGTTTACCCGTCGACGGCAGTTTGACGTCCAGTCCTCCATCCTTTGGGAGGTTTAATTCACTGTTCAGCTCTGTGTCTGCTTAAACACACTGCAGCTCTAAACCAATTTGCCTTCAGACAGATTACAGCGCCACAATTTGTCTAAATAAAATGATCACAGGAAGACAGAAGCAGGTGTTTGTGTTTTGCTTTGGATTTCCACGCTGGTACAAACTGGGTGGTTCTCTCTGCATCATCTGATAACACCGTCAGCTCTAACACACTCACTAAAACCTTGCTGAGCCTGTGTTTTTGTAGCATTACCCAGATTGCACATGTGGGATTTCACCAGAACAACCTCGCTCGTGGCAACAAGCCCCCTCTTACCTTTTGTAGTATTCTCAGGTGCCGTCCAATCTGATGTATTTTCTTAACTGGCCAGGCCCGGGAGGGAGTAGCTGTCTTTGTATCTATAAAAAGAGAAAAATGAATTAGGTGTAAAAACGAAACTGCAGCTACAGCAACTCTGCACATGCACAGAAACAGGACTCCACCCTGAAACCAGAGGGAGAACTCTTCTCAGAGTCTACAGATGAGATTCAGGGAGAAGATACCAGAGGACACCTGCACATACTGCAAATGTGTTTAAATACAGAAGAGCAGAGGAGAACAGAGGCTGAAAAAAATCATCCCAGCAGGGAAATCACAGGGACTGAAGGAGCAGAAGGTTATACTCACACACATACAGTATGACTGTGATCTGTTATGACATATTTTCTTCTTATTAGATGCCAAATTATTCTGAACTGGTCACTTTATCTTGTCATATGACAAATCTTCCTCATTATTTCACTAAATCAACACTATCACAATATTTTCTCGCCATAAAATGAAAAGGTTGGTACGTTGTCATCTTCTTCTTTGCTTTGAGTAATTTGTCATCCATAGCAATGAAAAAGAAAACATCCTAACACATGACAAACATCTTGTTACGACATGAAAACATGAAATAGTTCTTTGTTGCTTGTATTGGTGTGATGGACGTAATGTCTGAGTGACACTGTCCCTGACTGATCTAAAGCTTTTCACTCACATTAATCTTCACGGCCCCCAAGAGATCTTTTTTTTTATCATGTCTGATTTACCACAAACAAGCAGATGTGGGTTTTCATCATGTTCAGGAGGATGCTTTGACATCACACTGCTGCTCAGATCAAACATGAAACCTTCTCACATCAGATCACAGGAGGTTCGTCGAGTCCCAACACACACTGCTGCAGTGGCTCCTTCCTCTGCAGCACAAGTTCAACCACAACTAGGAGCATATTTAAAAACACCACAACAGTGACTCCTAACCGTCAGAAAGACACAAATAAACTAAACTAAAGACTTGTAGGTTTCTGGTTTGAGAGTAATACACCAAACATTTTAGTGCTAAAAGTGCAGAAAGTCTAGAAACCTGAACTCCTCCTCCTCATATTTTGACAAGTTACTAAGGATCCACTCTGCACAGCAACAAACTGAAACAATCTGAGTGAACGTGGAATATTTGTCAGAATTACTCATCAAACTAAAATGTGCTCTTCACATCTCACTTTGTTTGACAGTTCATTAATTGCACATTAATCACAGACCTTAATGAATAAATAAAGCTGACTCCTTTTTAAAGGACTAATCCTGAGCTGCTTCAAAAATACATTACAGTCAAATCTGTAATAAACATCAGTTTTCAGCAGATAAACACAAACGTTTGAAAGTTTAAAGCTCAGTCATTATATAAAAGTAGTGCAGTCACTCACTGTTAATCCACTGCAGTGCCAAGCTCAGTGTTTACGTTTTAAAACGTACATGTAACGTGAAAACACACACACACACATGTTGGACAACTGAGAAATCTGCCTGTTACACAAACACTAACCTGGGCGAGGACCCAACAAAAACAAATGTTGGAAGGTAAACTAACGAGTGTGAAGCTGCAGGATAAAAACATGACCTGGAGTACCAGGGGCAGAAGGAGAGCACGGTGCAAGACAAAACCTAAACAGGTGTGTTTTTTCAGGCATTTTTTTTTATTAACAAGCCTTTATATCTCACACCAAAATGATTTCATTGCCTCGTCCACCAGTTGTCAAACAGCTAAATAAGATTATAAGAAACTTGCAGCTCTGCTGTATTAACCTTTTGGTTTCTGTTCAGTGTTTACTGCTGTTTTCTGTCCCTCTGTCCTGTTCTTGGCTGGTCTGGACACAGGATTAGACCAAACAGGGTTTAGTGTTAATGAAAGGTGGCAAATCCAAGACGACAGGAACCCCCCACAGGAACCCCCCCAATCCCCCAGACGTACTCCTCTAGCTTCAGTAACATCTCATCACTCGCTGGAGGCTGAATGGAAATTCAGAAAATGACATTTCTACAGTCTGAGAGAGAAGGAGGCCTGATGATGATAATAATGCAACCTAAAAATCTCTTCGCAAAGGTTCAGCTGATGGCAAATTAGTGTTTCAACAGAAAAATCTCTGAGGTTCTCTGGGTCAGGAGCTGAGGTGCTGAAGTCTAACAGGGTTGAAATGAGATTTTTCTGGCAGTAGAAAGGCTGCATCTGTGAGTCAGAAGTTAATAAAAGAGACGCTTCCTCCCCTGTTAAAAATCAACTTAGCATTGATTTACAGTGCCGAGGGCTGAGGGAGATTAGACTGTATGTGAGTGTACGACCACAGCACCAGAGAGTAAACACTAACCACCAACAGAAGACAAAGAGAAGAACAAACAAAGTAAACAGAAGCTGAATTTTTCCACAGCACTAAACCTCATGTTACAGAGCTTTAGGTTATTGATCTGTATTGTTCCGATTGTCTCCCACTAATGAGTGAATCAAACCCTAACAGCTCTGCTGTTTGACATGATCCATTCACCATGAACACACACTGCAGTTTATTTCAACTCCCACACACACTGTCCTTATCCCTGAAATCCTCACTACAGCTTCAAATGTACATTAATCCGCCACTGAAAATAGTCCCCAACAAATGAGCTATTTCCTCCTGTTGGTTTGATTAAAAACTACAGTGAGCAATTACTGTGACTATTTCAAATGAAATTACATGTCTGGGAACTGTTTTGAAGATTCACATCTTCACTGGGAACTAATGGGAAACCACATACAGAGCAGGGGAGGCAGAAAGTACTGAGACGGACAAACGGACAGTCCCTGTCCTGCTGATGAGATTACTGTAATCTTTCTGAAAACAACTGCATCCCTCTAACCCACTGTTTGTTTGTTTCCCCGAGCACATGAACTCTCTCTCTCTCTCTCTCTCTCTCTCTCTCTCTCTCTCTCTCTCTCTCCCTCTCCTCCCTCTCTTTTCATGGTATTTGATGACAATAGGAAAACTACAGAAACAATGACGTAGTATTTCAGATCACCTGGTAAAAACTGTTCAGAAATCCTGTGGCTCCCTACACGTCAGTTTATTAAACTGTCCTGGCAATAACTTTCTAATTCAGTTTAAGTTTCATAACTTCATCAAACCTCTGTGAGAAGTGACACACAGTTAATGAACCACAGCATTAATTAGGCTCCTGAGCAGAATGTGACAAAGTCCAGTGGAAATGTGTTCAAATTAGACATGAAGCATGTGACTTAAACATCAACTGAAGCTTTCGTTTTCATTCGTTCTCCATCATCTGAGGTTTGACTCGAAGCTCGTTTAATCAACTTATGTGTTCTCTTCTTCTGCTTCTGTGGTTTAGTGGCAGCTGTCAGGAAAATTAGCTCCAACTTTTTATCTCCATGAAACAACTCCTAATATTTGCCTAACAGTTGATGGAGATGTTTCTTTTAGTCGACTGTATCAACATTTGGTTAAAATTTAGTTCAAATCTGGGCTCTGGGAAACGATGATGAAGATTTTTCAGTTTTTGGACATTTTATAAACAAAACTATTAATCTCTGAAAATGTTTTCTAACATGTACCAGCCTTAGAGGAGTTTGGAGAAGCATCACTGACCAGTTGATGTCTGATACTTAAGCAAACACAACATCCCAATAAGCCCTGTATGTATGTATTTACCTGCACACAGCCCCGTGTCCAGGGACTATACGACACTCCCCTCCCTGGCAGTAGTCCGGCTGGAGGACACAGAGGCTCTGACAGGGCAGGCCGCCCACCGACAGGTAGCCCGGCTCACACAGACACTCGGCCTCCTTCGTCCGGCCGTTCACCACGCAGCGAGAGAAGTCATCGCAGGCCAGGAATTTGCAGGGATCGGCCTGATCAGCTGCGAGGAGAGGAGGGAGAAAAATGTAGCCGTCATTAGTATTCATGAAGAGTGTGTCCGCGCCTCCCTCTAACCACCCTCCTCTCTCCAGGAGGTGCTGAGGAGTGTTTGATTTTAATGAGATCTTCAGCTTCTGGTCTGCATTGAAATGTAAGATTTAGCCCTCTGGTGCGGACAGCTTCCGAGACTAAACGTCAGATACACTCCAGGGAAATTAGCATGTTTGGAGGGTTTCACAGATGAAATGCATCCCATGTGATGCCGCGACGTGTGGTCAGTGTCTGTCTGTGTAACTGTAAATCACACATACATACATATGTATGTGTGTGTTTGTGTTTGAGTGAGAGCTCCTGCTGAGGTTGACATGGATGCACAGAGAGAGAGTGCCTCACTGATCCGTCCTCCGATGCAGTGTTATCAGCCTATTCCACCTTATCACAGATATATCATTATCAGTACATGGTGACTGATAAGTAAGGAGAAATGTCAGCACAGAAATGCCAACTTTTTTTTAATGTCAACAACAACAACAACAACATGTAAAGTGAGAGTTGCCGTTCACGGAGACAAACTCAGAGAATTATCACCTACTCTGCAGCTCTGCAGAGATTTTCACAGCACATTTACTGCCTGCTTCAGTCTCTGTGCTCTCATTAACCTCATTTCCAACAGGCAGGTGTGTTGAACACAACACTGACATATCATCAACTTTTATGTTTATATGGAGTGGTGTTTGCGTCCACCTGGTGAGTCCAGTATTCCCTCTCTTTTAGCTCTGTTTCTGGTCTCCACAGGAAACATCTTTAGTGGCTAAATGAAACTAAAACAACGTAAAGATGCTAAAACAAACCACAACTCTGAGGGTGAGTGCAGAGTTGGAGATCAATCTGAGCATTTGCTGTGAAAGCAGCTCCAATCACAAACATGTGGTCATTTGATCCCCTGTACAAAATTCAAACAGTGGTTAAAGCAGCTATTTACTACTTACTTTACTTGTAGCATTACTAAAAAACTGCTACTTAAATTTAAGGATCTGTAGTATACACTTCTCCCACTGCTGTTGATGCATGAGGCTGAGTGCAGACAACAGTATTAAATGCCTATGTTTTTATCACGACCAGCAAACGGCACAACATGATTGTTTCAGCACAAACTTGATCCGCAATCAAGATTTTGCTGAAACACAGTCGTCCGCCTCAGAGGCAAAAGATGTTGCAACAGCACTTCTCCTCTCTGCTGCTCACTTCTCATCTTCATCGCTATTATTCCAGCTCTATGATGTTCTGTACAATCCCACAGTGTATTGGTGGATTTGACATATAGACCTAATTATGGAGTCTATTTGAATGTGTTTGTGATCTCTGCTCTCTGCCTCCAACTCATCTGTGGAGAATATCACAAGACAAAGCTTATTGAGTATGAGATGCATACAAAGAAGCAACTGCTGCGACTTATTCTAAAGATGCTGGTTTGTGTTGTGTCTAACACATAAAAAGAAATCATTAGAAATCACCGTACTACAGCTGGAAAAGGTAATTAAAGGTATTTCAACAAATGAACCTGCCCATGATTCACGCTGTTCCACTGGTTCTGTACCTGGTTCAATGTCCAGAGAGCGGGTGTCGATCTGGATGTGAAAGCTCTTGGCAGCGGCGGAGCAGAACTCCTCCAGGACGCAGTGGACGGCCTCGGTGATGTTGTACGGCACCGTCTTGGCGAACTTCATCTTGCTGTTGACGACCACGCTGCCTTTCCTGAAGTTGAGAATCTCCAGTTTCTTGAAGCCCGTCAGGTTGGCCTGCAGGAACGGCAGCAGCTGGAGACAGAAGCAGAGAGTTTGTTTCAGTCTGTCGTCCATTTCTGTCAAGCTGAAGGCCACATGGGAGACATTAGAGGAAAGAAGCTGTTCAACATTTGACAGCTAATTTGATATTAATGACCAAGTGTTTGGTTTCATTTATCAAATCGCTTCATGTGTCATACATGAGAAGCTGCTTAACTGGTTCACACAAGGAAGACATTAGAGGAAAATTACTGAAAAGATTTCAGAACACCAAAGATTCTCCCGTCCTCAGTGAGTTTTTCAGATTTAAAAACCTTTTACAGAAACGACACAAAGAACATGGCTGCACTAAGAGAAACAGAAGGAGGAAGAAAAACGTGTGACTGCAGTTTGGGGGCGATTAAATTGTCTTTCCATAAATTCCACTTCATCTCTTCAGTCGAAACTGAGTGAGTTCATAAATAACCTGATGTTTCCTCTGTCAGGCCATGAAACAGTCAACATATCACATTTAATATCTGTTCAACCACAGCCCTGACTGATATGTAACCTGATGTATCCAGCCTGGATATTTCATGTTAATACCTGACAGACATTTCTACGAATCAACAGGTGTATTTGTTCTTCAGCAGGATTTTCTTCACTTGTATTGTTTATTATTATTGTTATTGTTTACAACACAGCAGATTTTAAATCATACAAACATCTGAGAGACGGAGCTGCTCATTTATCTTTTACTTAAAGCTATTTCTAGTTCTACTATTGTCACAATGATACTGGGATGCTAAAGTGTTTGCACAGATGAGGTATAGGTTGTTAAGGTGAGGATTCTACTTAATGCCATCCCAAATAACTTCACTAATCCACCTCCCAGCACCAAGTCAGACAGCTGCATATTAGAAGGTTAGATCTCAATAAATTCAAATTTCAGTTTATGAGTGGTACTGATGAGATTATGTTGTTTACTGAGAAGATGCAGTTATGCAGCACACTGCTTGCTGAGATGACTAACGGCTGCTTCACTTTGTTTCAGACATCACTTCTCTTCACTTATTCCTTCTGTCATCGGGGTCGTTAGAGTCCTCTCTTCAAAACGCACAACACATCAACAAATTACTATCATTCAAAATCCAGTTAAACTCACACACACTCTCCAAAAAGCCTCAGAGGTGCTACATTCATCTACAGCACACAATTAAAGCAAAAAAAACAGAAACACTTAACAATTTTGTTTCTCTAATTCCCATATGGCCATACATAATTACCTCTATTGATGCAGTTAACAAAACTGTTCAGCCAAATGAAAAGTAAAATCTATTCAGAAAATGTGGGTCTCTTAAGGATTTAGAGCACTTTTTTTTTATGAGGTGATATAAAGGCCTGAGCCAGTATATTCTATTCATGTGATAATTACTGTGTGTTTCAGTGTCTGAATTCATTTTTCACTGCTGTCAGCCAAAACAATGGCGGACCTGAGGACACAGAGAAGGAGCAGTTGACTGAAAGGATGCCGGTTCAATTCCTCGGGTTACACAAATCAAAAGCTTCATTAAATCTACCCTGAGCTTGGCATTTTTCCTTCAAATGCATCAAGGCTGAACAGAGATTTGCAGCTCACTGCGAGTGAAAGAGACACTCTGAATGGTGGCCGGTGTTATCGAGCAGCTGGTTTCTGACACAGAGCAAAATTCATCCTTGAATATTCACAAAATAGCTGTTTCTAGAAACTGAATTGTTGATCATTTTGTTCAGTTAGGACTAACTGAAGACTATAGTATCTCTGTTGGTGTTGCTGCAGGTCAACAGCACAAAGTCACGTCAAACTTCACCCAAGTTGAACATCAGAAATTTCCTCGACAGAGTTGATAGAAAAAAAAAAGTCCCAGGCACCAGTTCATCCACAGCTTTTGCCCGACAGAAAACCAAAATCTGTAACTTGCATTGAGCTAGATTTGCCAGTAATGAAGTACTTGCACTCCTGCTGAAAAACACATCTTAGAGGGAATTTTAGTTTGTCTATAAAAAGTCTAAACTTGCTCTTTAAACAAACAGTAAACTGTAATGATTTTATTCTGTAATGACTCCTCTGACAGAGTTTGTGGATACATAATGAGCGACTGATTTAAATTAAAATGAAAGTTCACAGCAGAAAATTTTAAAAGAATGAAATTGAACACACGTGCCCTCAGTTTGTGTCACTGCATCAAAGCTGAGGTCCATGATCTCTCTCCACCTGCTGCAAGTCCAGATTTGTCTCTCCTCGTATTCAAGCACTCATTAAAAACAATGACGTGCTGCTTTGCCTCTAATCTCAGTATAAAACAGTAAAGTTAACATGAGACAGTGTTGAAACTAAACTTCATTTTGTTTTCATCTTTCATTTTATCATGCAGAAAGATTCAAATATCTTTCAGCTCCGGGTTTTTCAGCGATTATTTCACCCATCGTTTCTCCGGAGAATCAGGTTCTTATACTGGAAATTGTGGAGATTTGAGACACAGAGATTTTCTTACTTCAAATACAAAGTAAGAGACATTTACAGGCAACTTTGCATTTCAGTCTCAGTGTATCTGAAGCAAACAGCTCTTCGTCTTAATTTGTACCGACTACTGTATTTGATCGGTCCATCTTTGCACATTTTCTCCTCACTTTCAGCCTCGGTACAGGATGTGTAGATTAATCAAGGTAATAAGAATACACACATGTTCTGATTTGATTTTTAATTAGTCTGATTTATTTCAGCTCCATTATCATGTTAAGAACATGTGCTGAGGCTCATAGAAACACAGTGAAGGTTTGCTGACTGTGCACGATCTTTCTCAGCCTGTTTAATATTCACACCCGGGAGTTTCCTCACACAACCACGGCCTTCTAATGGTGGCCACTGGGAACGTCCCAGTGCAACTTGTTTACCGATGATTTATTGCTATTTGAGAGGATTGATTGGAAAATATGTCCTTAACAGAGAAAAGGATTCATGACAGTCAATGCAAACATATTATGCTGTTTTTGTCAAGGATGTTAACGTTGGTCAGTCCCTGAACAGAACTGAATAAAATGGATGTGAGATAAAGCTTCTCATTTAATGCTCAAACACACAAGGCAGAAGAGCCTTGTGTGTATATGGTTGAAACTCACTGTGATCTACAATAATGTGCTTTAAATGAACTCATATATCAGAAAACACAACATTTCACAGGAGACTATGCTTTTGGTCGTGTTGTTGGGTCTTCTAATTTATCACAGGACTCCTCTGACATCTTGTTGACTGATCATCAAATCATCAGACAAATTAATAATGAAATGAAACGCAAGTTGCAGCAGTGTTTTTCCCTCTGAAATAAATAGATGTTCTCTTGTTTTTTTAATGGTGAACATCTGATTTGTGTGTTTTCTTAATGAATATAAGGAAAATCTTCTCACCGCACAGAGAAACTGCAGCTCTGCCACTCTGATCCAAATGATTGAAACCAGCTGAGCGCAGGCAGTCAAAAGGCCATCTAAATTAAACTGCTGCCTGGCTGCTAATTGAAGGGATTTACAAACTTGTTTAGGGAGGAGTGCCAATCAGAGCTGCATTCAAATGAGACTAACAAGAAATAATAAAAGAGAACTAAGTAAAAGGGAGAATTTGTGGGAGTATTTAGGCTCATAGAAGAGACAGAAAGAAGCACCTTTCTTCAGATGCTATAGATATTGATCGTTGCTGATAATGTGAAAACAGGATTTAAACAAACTGAATGAAATATCTTCACATCATCATCAAAGGTTAAACTGATTTTATGAGGCCTGTTTAATGCTGCAAACATCTCCAGTACGTTAGTATTTCTCTCACAAAGAGTAAATTCACAGTGTCATCTCCCGTTTCCGATTATATTCCCATGCCATGTTCTTCCTGCCTCATTAAATAAGCCAAGACATTGTTTGCAGTAAATAAAAGGCTGTACTGTACCTGCCTGAGCTTGAAATTATTCTCTCGCTTCCTCTGTTCATCCAAAGAAACATCAGAACATATCAACTCCCAACACAACAAGCTGAAGGTCTGAGAGTGTCTGGAGAACTCTTTCAGAGTGAAAACGACGACACAAATGAATGAACTGGGCAGCTGCTGCTCATGTTCATTAATAGTCTGTGACTTTCTGTTTTACCCATTGAGTCATAATGAAATTCAAAGGAGAAGGTCACAGCTTTCCGACAGGGGCTTGTTTTCTTTAGACTCATTACAGACGTCAGAAAACTAAATATTTGTATTTATAATATGTCAATACTGTGACTCAGTGAGGGAAAAGCAGGTCGGCATCAGAGCACGATGACACTGGATCCAAACAGGTTTTGATTATAGGCTACAATTTATGCTTTTATGATGAGAATGATGATGATACTGTGAAAACTCTGACAATGTAAAATACATCTCAGAGAATGATCAGCTGAGTCTGCAGCTCCCCTCAGATTTACAGAGCTTTGTAGTGCGTTTCAGCTCATTGTCTATTTATCTGTCTAAGGTTATGTGACTTTTACTTTTTACACTTGAAATTGTAAAGGATTAAGTTACTTTGGACATTTGATCATGTAAAATAAGAACTATCTCAGATATGTGATGAGCCAGAACTTTATGTCTACTCACAAATGGAGTGAAACGAACGTTGATATTCTGTATATCTATATATTTTTGCACCCTAGATCTCTTTTATAGTTTGGATTATCTTGGTTTCACCAAAAATCACTAATATGAACTCAAGCTTTTTGTTATCCTACTCACCACGTCTAAGAAGGTGTTCTCCAGGGTTCTGTACTCAGACGACGTCTTGTTGAAGAGGTCCTCAGAGAAGTTCAGGTTAGTGACTCGCAGGCTGAGGAACACCACCAGCTCCCGGCCGTGGCTGACTGTGGTCATGGTGGGTGTGGTCAGGTATCTCAATGGAGGCGGTGCTGTGACGCTGGCAGTGGTTTGCTCCTCACCTACTGATACAAAGCCACTCCCCTCATCTGGCAGCTCGTTTGCCTCCGTTGGTGCTGTTTGGTCCAGTTCCACTGCCAAGTCTTTTACAGCTTCGTCGATGACGTCTTCGGTGACGGCCGGTGAGCTGGTTTGGCTTTCACCTCCTTTCTGCACCGCCTCCTCTAAGTCTTCGTCGATAATGACGACTGCTGGCTCACTTTGCTCCGACTCTGCCTCCGGCTCTGTGGTATGATCCTCTGAGGACTCAGGAAGAGAGGTGATTACAGATTGCTCTGCTACCTCAAAGAGTCCAGAGTCTATAGTCGGGCTGGGTGAGGACACTTCAGACACATCGACAGATGTTGCTGGAGGTGTAAGGAAGGAGTCTGAAACCGGTGCTTCCGTCACACTGATGCCTCTCTCTGAGGATGAATCACTTTCTTGTGTCTCCTCCGGCGAGTCCTCCGTTACTTCAGTGCCCTCAGTTGTGCCTCGCCTGTCAGGAGCTGTCACCTCTTTGAAAAGTCGGGCAAAAAGGTTGAATTAAGTCATGGGTGCTCACAAAGGATTTCCACAAATTACAAAAATGTGCCTGCTGAGTGAATTATACATAATACATTTAAACTGCTTCATGCTGAATTTTCAGTTTGAATCTCTACTTTTACGTTGAGATAATATTCTACAGACTGTTCCTCAGTATCTGAAATTACCCATAAATTCAGCTTGTGCTTGCTATGTTCAAAATAAATAACAAAGGTAGAGCATGGTTTAGCAGGGATGCAGCCCTAAAAATAGAGAATTAATTTGTCAGAGGATCTTTAATTATCAGCTGTAATGTCGGTGCACAACTCTATTAACATAATTCACTGCCTTTAATCACATCATATTTCATGCTCTGTGCAGCGACTGATGCGTGCTCACCTGCAATAACAGAGGTTGTTTCAAACTGTAGATCAATCTTGGCTGCTTCTGTCGTCGTAACGGCACTGGGTTCACTCTCCACCTGAGTGTCTACACTGTCAACATCCTCCTCAGTGTAAAAATCATCAATGATTGGATATTCATTATCTGCTTCTTGTAGAGAAGGATGGATGTCTATTGGTACAATGGGTAAATTCTCTTCCTCTAACGGGCGATGATAGTCAGGTCCAACAGGTTGAAGGAACTCATTATCGTCCAGAACCTGAACAGCATCGTCTCCAAAGTGACGATCTCCCCTTCCATCCAAGGGATAAATGATTTTAATTGATTCTGCTGGTGGCTCAGTAACATCTTCCTTAGGTTCTGGTTCTAAAATCTCAAATATTCCCTCATCTGGATTTGGTTCTGGGACATCAACACCCTCCCCCTCTGGTTGTGGGACTTCAATTATAACCTTGTCTTCTGATTCTGGCTCTGAAACTCCAGTTAGCTCTTCTGCTGGTGGTAAAACATCAAATGTGCCTTCCTCTGGTTCTGATGCTTCCTCTGGTTCTGATGCTTCCTCTGGTTCTGGATTCTCCTCTTGTTCTGCCTCTGAAGGAAGTTGTGGCTCTGAAATGTCCACTGGTTCATCATCTGGTGCTGGAGCCACAACCACTGCTTCCTCTGGTTTTAAATCCTCAACAACATCCTCCTCTGGTTGTAGGATTTCAGGTTCAACCTCTACCTCTTTTTCACTTGGTTCTAAGGTCCCTTCTTGCTCCTCCTCTGGTTCTGCAGTCTCAACTCCCACCACTAGCGTTTCTGTCACATCAGTAACATGGCTTCCCCCTTCTGGTGAAGATTCTGGTTCTGGTTCCAATAAGGAAACTACACTTTCATCTGGTGCTGGAGCTTCATCTACTTTTGAAATCTCCACCACTTCCTTCTCTGATTCTGCAGCCTCATTCTCTGGTACTGGAACCCCAGTAACCTTTTCTTCTACAACTACTGGTTTCACAACATCAACTGCTTTTTCCTCAAACATTTCTATTTCTGGTTCTGAAAGTTCAGGTACTGCTTCCTCAGGAACTTCAGGTACTGTTTCAACAGAAACTTCAGGTACTGTTTCCTCTGAAACTTCAGGAACTGTTTCCTCTGAAACGTCAGGTTCTGTTTCCTCTGAAACTTCAGGTTCTGTTTCCTCTGAAACTTCAGCTACTGTTTCCTCAGGAACTTCATGGATGGTTTCCTCAGAAATTTCAGGAACTGTTTTCTCTGAAACTTCAGGTACTGTTTCAACAGAAACTTCAGGTACTGTTTCAACAGCAACTTCAGGTTCTGTTTCCTCTGAAACTTCAGCTACTGTTTCCTCAGGAACTTCATGGACGGTTTCCTCAGAAATTTCAGGAACTGTTTCCTCTGAAACTTCAGGAACTGTTTCCTCTGAAACTTCAGGAACTGTTTCCTCTGAAACTTCAAGTACTGTTTCAACAGAAACTTCAGGAACTGTTTCCTCTGAAACTTCAGGAACTGTTTCCTCTGAAACTTCAGGAACTGTTTCCTCTGAAACTTCAGGAACTGTTTCCTCTGAAACCTCAGGTACTGTTTCCTCTGAAACTTCAGGTACTTTTTCCTCAGAAACTTCAGGTTCTGCTTCCTGAGAAACTTCAGGAACTGTTTCTACAGGAACTTCAGGTACTGTTTCAATGGAAAGTTCAGACACTGTTTCCAAGGAAACATCAGGTACTGTTTCCACAGACACTTTAACCACTTCCTCTTCCAGTTCTGAAACATCATCATCTACATTCCCACCGAGTTTGGACTCTTCATCTGGTTCTAGAGGTTTTTCTGAAGCTTCTAACACACCTTTCTCTGGCTCTGAAGTTGGATGTGACAGGTCAACCGTACCTCCTTCTGTAACTCCCTGTTCTGTCAAAACCTCAATTGCACCATTGTCTGATTCTGCCTCTGGTTGGGATTCTTCTGGCTGAACTGGTTCTAAAATTTCAACCTCCTCCTTCTCCTCCATTCCTGGAACCTCAACTACCACTTCTTTTGGCTCTGAAACTGTCACCTCTTCTTGAGTTTCTACCACAGACTCTTCCTCTGGTTCTAAAGCAGTTACTTCTATGATTGGTTCTTTCACTTCTGATTTCTCCTCCTTTGGTTCAGAAATTTCAACTTGTTCAGGTGTCGGCTGCAAAACCTCTAGCACTTCTTCATCAGCTTTGACTGCTAACTCTCGCTCTGGTCCCAGTAGTTCACTTTCAGTTTCCGACTCGGAAACATTCGGCACCTCTGTTTCCAAAACCTCACCAGAGTCATAAGTTTCATGGACCCCCAAATCAACATCTTCCTCATCTGGAAGAGCATTTACTTCTACATCATCTACAAGATTCACTGTTGGCTCAGTGGACGGCTGGCCTGTGACAGCTGAGAGTGTTGTGAATGCTACTCCCAAGTCAGAAGACTCCTCTCCAGCAGAAGCTGTAGTTAATAAAATCTGTGTGGTGGGGGTAAGCTGAACAACATCTAAACTAGGATTCTCGCTGTCCTCAACAGGAATCAAGTCTTCCTCAGATATCAGGTTAGGAGACAGACTGATATATGGAGCATCTGTCTTCAGCTCGAGAATCACAGGAGGGGTTGGGATGTAGTCTCTCACAAGTTCACCAGTTTCGTTGTGATGAATGGTTTCAATCTCATGTGTAATGATCAGCAATTCCTCTTCCTCCCCTTCATCATTTGATGGCTCGGGCTCACTCACATAAATTGCCTCTGACTCATCAGTAATATCCTCTGAGACCGGGGGATGATCGCTGCTCTCTGCCATCTCGCCAGTCACTGCCGACGCCTCATCATCTGGGAGAGCCGTGGGATCCAGCAGGGTCACGAGGGTGTTTTCCTTCTCCATGGGGGTGAGGGGAACCACCAGCCGAGGTTTATCAACCTCCGGCTCATCAGTGAAAACTTCAAACTCGTTGTGTGAATCGGGCTCACTGGACTGTGGAGAGAGAGATGGATATACAGTATGACATGATGACTAAGATGAAAAAAAAAAAGACAAAGTACTCTAAAACTTTGATAATTATATTGTTTTAGTTTAAAGTCAGAGAGTTCAGAGTTGGTAACAGCAACATTTTAGAGTCTCTCAGTTTCCCTGTGACTTCCTTTTTTCTTAGGAAGGTTTTCAAAAAGAATATTGTAATTTGGTACTAATTATAGGGAAAACTGAGACAATGTATAATTGGTACACTTCCTTTTAATTAGTTACAATTATCTGCTCACATTACCAATAATCTTTTAGTCAATGTGGGCCGACTGAACATTCAAAACTGTAAAATCTGTCTATAGGCAAGGATGTAAACTAATTAAATCTGTAGAATGAAGTTTCCAACAATAAATGAATATTTACTATATCTAGTCAGAAACATCTTTCAAGCAAATTCCTGTGAAAATCTACTTACAAACTAAACACAGCATTTTGTAAAATCCCAGCTAACAACTAATGGCCTAAAATGTAACCTATTCAAGTGCAACATAGAAATTTGAGGGCTCCAGTGCACATATACTGACTCCTTGTCTTGCCTCAATTAAGCCTTTTAAACAAAACATTGATAAAAAAGGTAAATGTGCTAAATGTGTGATTAGTTTGTTGAGCTTTTTTTGTGGAAAAACCATATCAGAGAGATTATTATATAAACAGAGTATTTTTATGTGATTTAAAACATATCCTGATGGAATCTTTAAAAAGCCTCCTTTTCTAGTTCCAGTTCCAGTAGCCACAAAATATCTTACCTCAATCACTACTTCTACTGAAGAGGTTGAGGTCAGTGCTGGTAGAAAGACTGCCTCTGAAAAGCAAAGCAGCACAACATATTGTTACACTTGAGATGAATCAAATACCATCAGTTACTGAATTTTTCCCACCAGCTTGCTGCAGTTAGGACATTTCAGATAGTTCTCATATGCCGCAACCCATTTCATATACAGTACTTTACATTTAATAGTCATTTAAAAGGAATCTACAACACAAGAAGAGACTCAAATATCCATGATTGGGACTACCTGGTTCGAAGTTAAGCGAGTCCAGATCGATCGGCAGGGACGCCTCTTCACGTAAAGCCTTAGTCACCATTTCCTTGAGGCCGGAGTCAGTTGAGGACTCTGGTGTGCCGGTTGCCGTCTCTGAATTCTCAGAGTTTATTTTAGGTGAATTAATCTCAAAGAGTAGAGAGTAGTGTACCGAGATTCCTCCAGGCCTGAAAAGGAGATATTATCTTTAATTCAGCGTTGATTCTTCACTAACTGTATTGATCAACTAATCTATATCCACCGTCTGCAGTACATATCTCACCTATTGTTCCTTAAGTTCTGCGATTTAAAATAAAAAGTCCACTTTATCAATGTCACAAGTCCTGAAAATGTTAATGTACTTCTGCATTAATGGGATTCTGACTTTTAGCATGAGCTGCAGAGAGAGGACCTGAGTTTAACACACAACCTGTGACCAACAAAGGTAATCAAAAGACATGTGGTGCTGCAGTAAGTAGCATCTTTAAAATGCCAGGCATGAAAATCTGTAGCTATATTTCAAAAAAAAGAAAAAAAGAAAGAGTGCATCAAAACTTCATCAATATTCTGCACAGCTACTGACATCAAGAGAGAATAAGCTGATTTGCTAGATGTGACTGATTAGAATGGAAATGATGTGAATTTCCTCGCTTTTGTGTCTGCCAAACAAAAGCACTTCTTCATTAGACTGCAGTGGTGGTTCTGCGTCTAAAACATCCACCGCATCACTTCATTCCAAACTCAGACAGCTCTTTGTCTGGAGTGGACCTGATTGTGTCCCATATCTGTCAACACACACCTCTTCTCTCTGTAGGTGGCTGCTATGCTGGGTTTTACCATCCACTTATCCATTTTAGGCTTGCTTTATGGCATATTTCCTGATGTTTTGAATATTTGCTACAGCTCTGTGGCCTTATGTAAGTCAATTTAAAAGGTGACTGGTAGTATGTGTGTCTACACCCACTTCTTGCTGCTGAAAATGCCACACCTGTTTGCCAATCCTGTCGTCACCTGGCATCTAACCCGAGCATCTAAGTGGAGCTTTTCTCTGTTCTTATTTCTGCTGTGATGAAGTCAGTGGAGGCGCACGGGTGCAGCCCACACATTAAAGGCTTTTTAACTTTTCAAGCATAGAAATGTGCCTTGAACTATTCTTCTGGGGGGATCAGCCTGAATACAAGCAAAACAGCTTTATTCTTTTGCTTTTGTCTTCTCATGTGTGCACCTAGATTTCAAAGACCTGTTTTCTTTTATCTGATTTATAAAGCAGCACTGCTTGGTGCATGTAACCTCCCTTACTGCCTCCTTTTCTTACATGATGTCAACATTCAAAAAATCAATAGGTGTTTATATTTACAATGACTCAACTGAACTGATGGACAGCCTTTTTAGCCTCATCAAAATAGCTCTGACACATCTATGGTACATTTCCCAGTGGAGTCGTGTTTGTGTCCACCTGGTGAATCTAAGTCCAGTATTCCCTCTCTTTTAGCTCTGTTTTTGGTCTCCACCACCTCCTGAGGGAAATATCTGACTCTTTAGCTGCTAAATGCTGCACTATGACAGTGTCTGTCTGCTGAGCAGGTAGAGGACAGTGGACACTGCTGCTGAAAACGAGGTTGATGAGCGTGCTGAGACTAAAACTGTTTTTGGCCACGAAACTAAAACAGTGAGGCTGAAAGACAATAAATTGCTGAGGGAAATTAAGTGAGGTGATATTTTTTCTGTAGATTTGTCACTACAAGCTTCTCCTCTTATATTACATGTGGTCATTGGTATAAAAATATTGATTAGTGCAGCTTTAAGTCTATGTTTTTTACTTCTGTTAATCCTGACTCATTACCAAACAGCTTCACTGCAGTAAAAGGACAAAATAAGTGTTTAATGAACAAAAAATAAAAAAATGAAATCTGCGAATATTCTTGGTGGTTGAACTATGTTGTCACCAGAGATATACTCTTGATTTCTGTCGTGACTCCTAATTAAAATGAATGAAGTAAATAATGACAGAATTTGACACAAGATGCAGCTCTGAGGTCGTTTTCTTTTTTGTGCGAGTGCTGCAGTCTGGCAGACAAAAGCAGGAGGAGTTGTGAATCCTTCATAAGATTAGAGGACGAGCTCCCGCTGAGGCATCGCCTCCGTGTTATTGGCCGTGACAGCGCCAGACACCACAGGGGAAGGCAAATTAACGGGGGGAGCAGCTTGACAATTACTGTACCCACAAGTCCTCCTGTTTCACTGCTCACCTGCCTTCTCTGATAATGAGAGGAAAGGCCGAGCGCTCTAACGAACTTTGGGGAAAGAAACCGTGGCACCATATGCCTCCTTTTAACCTTTAACAAGAAAGGGATTCACAAATATCTTCCTGTCTCAGCAGTTATTTGGTCCTTGTGCCCATTTCTACTTTGTATTGAACTGTCTGGACAGTTTTGGGTAACATAACACCCCCCCCTTGTCAGTCTGACTTGGATCCAAATAAATGCTGAGCTGCACATTGGCAGGATCCTGAACACACACAAGGGGAGGCAGACACTACAGGGGATGTTTGTCATTTACCCGTCAGTGTCCTGGGTCTCGCTTGCATTGGGGAGAAGAAATGAAGGTATAAGAGGTGGAAATAAAACTGTAACAGGGAGAATGATACCAGCTGGGTGAGGCAGAGCCACAAGAGATGAAATCTTGCCAACTGATGTGTCACTTCAAATTTCTACACAAAAAAACACATTTTGTTTGACTCAAGCCTCTGAAAGATTTCTCTACAGAATTCAATATGACAAAACAGTTAAAGTTAGAAAAAAATGAGTTCAACCATCAAAAGCTCTGTTAATCAGAAGAAAATCAAATGAAAAAATGAGAACATCCAACAATGTTAAAAAGTCAGACACAAAACAAAATTTAATCTTAAAAACAACAGTTACAGCAGCACAAACTAACCCGGACACAAAACAGCTAAAAACAAGCCAGAACAACACGCATTAAATTATCTGCCTCATTTAAATAAACCTCCCTGACCTGACCTCTAAACGTCACACTAACTTTGACACTCTGATAGATGATGGAACACGTTTCCAAATTAACCTGATGACCAGACTGAGACTTTTCTTTTCGTTATTTGTCTGACACATCAGCCGTTTGTCTGTTTGGGACGTGGACTTCTTTTTGTTTTATCCCGACCAATCAGCAGTGAGTGACTGATCAGTCATCAACGTCATTTTCAGTTGACACCTCAGCTGCCAACAGGAGCAGTTCACTTAATGTTTGTCATTTTGACTGAAGAAATGTCAATTTAAGAGCAGCTTCTGATGGTGGAAGATTATGTCCCCGCTCCTGCAAAGCTCTGATTGATTTTCCAACTGGGGAAACAGCCGTCAATGAGCACGGAAGATCTATTTGAATCATGGGGGAAAAAAATCAGGGTTGCTGGCGGCGATTCAGAGAACCAGGTTAGTTCAATAATACTGGATACATCAGGTCAATTTCAACTGACAGTGTGCAGATAATAGCCCACAACTGCGTTAGAGTAATTAAATAATCAGGACCTTTACGTTTTCAACACTAAAAATCAAAGAACTCTTTTCAAAAGCAGATACATATACATTTTTCAACATTTCTCCACATTCTCTTCACTCCGTTGTGATTCAGTTTACGCCCTTTCTTCATTAGGGGGAAATGCAGCGATTTTATGTTTAAAATGAGTTTTGTTTTTGAGGAAAAACAATTAAGTTTTAACATTTTCTTCACCATTAGCAGTCACTGTGATGTTGGCCAACCATTACTGAATTTAAACAGGATGTGCAGCCATCCTGAACAGCAGGGGAAGAAAAAAAAATCAGTTTTTTTATTCTGTCTAGTTAGTCATGGCACGAAACATTCGCCTGCAGCAGCATCTGACACAATCCCAATGACAACCGGCCTCTTATCTATTCAAATGGCTGTCCATGCCAAACGATCTGCTCATTTAAAATTTAATGAAATTATCAAGGCTCGGTGGAATGTCTCGCCACCACGGTGGAGATTTGATTACGCCTAAACCATGCGCCTCTGCTCTCATCTGCTCACTCCAGCAGTTTTCCATATTCAGATGTATATTTGATGCTCAGAACTTACCTGATGCCCAGCACGTGGATGGCTTTAAATCCAGGGAGTTTGTCAAAAACATGCTGCATCTGTAAAAGAAACAGCACTTTTTAATACCTGAAACATCAGTGAAGCTGCCTCTCATCTGCCTCTGCAGAGGCCAATGTAATTAACTCTGAGCCGTCAAACAGGAGTTTGTTAATGAGCTGGCAGGGGGCCAATATGTCAGTATAAAAAAAGGAATTGCATGAATGGGAAACCCTCATTGATATCTATCTTTGGGCAAGTTAAGCACCTGGACACTCTTATGACATAATCGTCTTTAAAGGCTCCGTCAGGTAACATCCTGCTGCGAATCGCGTGCAACTCTAAATGATCCTGATGCCTTTTTAAGAGTCTTTCAATGAGGAAATAACATTGAAGGACTTAATTTCTCCACATGACTCTCTCTGAGGAGCTGGACAAAAGAAATGTGCTTGCAGAGAGAGTGGACCGTGGGTAATCTTTTCCCTTTCCCTGGCCCTGACCTTACGACCTCGTGCTGTAAGCTTCTTTACATTCAGAATGAGTGAGAGCCATCAGGTCAGAGGGACTGAGGCAGGTACTGATCAACATCAGAAGAACAGGGAGAAAGATGATGAGGATGACATGAGATCATCAAACACTGCAGAGTTCTTCCTCTAAATATTACTAGGCAGTTTAGGTGTAAAATATCTCAAACAACAGTTTGTACAGACACAGTGAAATAACTGGCAGGAACAGGTGGTTGCCACCTGTTCCTTTTGCTTGGATAGGAAAATATTCTCCTTTATTTTCATTTTTTCTTTTGATTTAGTCACGTGGGCAGATTTCTTCGAATCACTGTGTAGAAGCTGAAACTTTCTGACAGAAAACCGTCTCACTTTAAATTCCACACATAGTGGCTTTAAAATATGAGTTTGCGGGACATGTTCCACACCACAGCTCAAAATCTGAAACAGAAAAGCAGTAAGCAGAAGTCCCACCTGGTCCTGCAGGTGGTGAGCCAGGTCGATGTACTGAGGGGAATCTGGGTCGTCCAGCAGCTCTCTGTAACCCGGATCCACCAGGTCGATACTGAACTCCACTATCTGCTCCACCGGACTCTCAGGTACCACGTTAGGAAGCTCTGAGTCCTTCAAGAGAATCAGTATCGAGGTAATGCTATAAAGGTAACTCTATGGTCTGCTGTGAACGTCAGCTTTAGAGCACTTGTCCTTTCAGTATTCTTTGGTCAAAGACAATCAAAGGGATGTTTAAATTTATGTTTTTCACCCAAATGTTATCATCGGCAGACACAGGTCAGTGGAGACAGTAAATCCACAGAAAGTAAATCAAAAGAAAAAAGAAGACAGAAGAGAAAGACAGAAAAAGAAACTGGAGGAAGGAAAAATTCTCCAGTAATATTTCAGAAACCACAAACTGTCCACAAGTACAGCAGTTAAAGTAAATGTACTTTCAACAGCAGGACACAGCAAAGTATTAAAATGTCCTGGATCCATCCCATAGTCCAACATCACAGAGAGTCAGATGTGAATCATGACTCCTCTTCTGTATGTTCAACATTCAGTTTTCAGTTTGGCTCAAGAAATACAGGCTGAACAGAGAAATAACCTGCTCCTCTAAAATGACTGACAGCAGAAACTCAAATTATTCTGGTAATTTCCGAGGACAGTCAGCAATTTCGGTCCTGTCTGACAAAATCAACCTGGAACATGTGGAACATTTTTAGAGGAATTCAATGTCAAACCTCAGCTAAGGCTTTTTACCTTTTTCTCTGAACTAAAATTAACCTCCCAATCACTTTCCTGCCAGGAGAGAGCAGTAATTATCTGAGGAAAGACACAATGCACTGCTGCGACCGTCGACTGCTGTGACAAACAAACACACGAGGAGCCTGGACTGAACTTTATAGCAGCAGCAGCACCAGCTGGGCGACCGCTAAATAAGTTCCTGTTACCTGCAGGTGAACTGTCCTGAGAGCTGTTAGAGAACTAGAAGACAAACTGAACAGACTTCATCCTGTGACTAAAAGGTCACATGATCAATCTCTTCAACACACTGAGGAAGAAGTAAAGAAGTCCAATTACATGTTTTACTTTTTCTTTACTTGTGCTTTTTTAAAGTTTGGTTTTTACAAAAGTTACTAGAGGAACTGGTGCTTTAGCATCTTTCAGCTTTTTTACAACAAGCTGACAGACTCAGTCAGAGAGCAGCTGGTGAACACAGTGAAGCATTTAGCAGCTAAAGAGTCAGGAGGTGGTGGAGAACAAAAACAGAGCTAAAAGAGAGGGAATACTGGACTTAGATTTGCCAGAAACAAAATTACAAAAGAAGGTCCTGTGCCTGATGTGAAACACCAGAGCTGCAACAGAGAATTAACTGGCAACTATTTTAATAACTGAAGAATCACTTTTCTTTTTTTCTTTGTCATATATAACAGAAAATTGAAACCTTCTTGACTGTTATTCTTTTAATCTCAATATGAAGTGTGTTTGTCCAGATAGCGAGGTTCCAGCCTGAGGACAGCACGTTTCTTATGAGGAACGACAACAAGCTGAGAAAATCCAGAAAAGGTGAGTGGATGAAAATCTGCTCGTGTACTATCTATACTGTGTGTCTCTGAGCAAGGCACATAATCCACTTAACCGCTCCAGTGGAGCTGCTCAGTGGTGAACAGTGCAGCTGGGAGAATGGTCAGCAGCCTTGTACAATGCAGACTATTAGTGGCTAATGGGTTAAAACATCATTAAACTCCACATGTTTCAGGTTCAGATGAGAAGAGGGACATGATGCATAAATTACTGCCTTTCACTCTGATGTATCATTTCAGGAGAACAAGAACTTGAGTGTGACATTTTGCAGCCCTCACAGACGTCCTGTCAAAAACCTCCTCCAGCTCCTTTGAGTTGTTGCTGTTGAAAAGAGTGTCGACCAAATACCTAACATGTAAATCTAAGTGTTTGTACCTCTTTGACCTCCTCCTCCTCCTCGGGCTGGGTTTGATCGGGGGCGGGGCTCGGAGAGGCACTCACAGGGCTCAGGAGGACGGTGGTGCTGGTGATGATCGCCGGTGCTGCTGACGGAGCGACGGTCTGAACCTCTGCACCTGAGGAGACAAAAGAGTCACTTTAATCACAGAGTAATACAACACCACAGTCACATACTGCTCGACAGTAAACACAGAAATCTCTATATATTTCACAGTTCATGGTACAAGGACAACAAATGATTACAACACGTTCTGTGTCCAACAGCAGCAGATCATGAGAATTCAATAACAACATTATAACAGACACAATAAACAGAGTTGGTATCTGATAATCAGAAATCATTTTCCTACCTGTGACCTCAGGGATCTTCTGTGGCGGTGCAGGAGTCAATCTGCAGGGGAAAACATTTTTAAATATCCATGTTATTCTGAATATGAAGCAGGACTTTACTGTGTTAGAACCTCCTTAAATATATGATTTTATATTTTGTATCATTTCATGTAAATTCAGTTTTAAATGTGATTTGACTAAGAAATATATCCACACATTATAAAGAGGAAAACAAACTATAAATGGGAAAGAATTGAGCTAAAAGTAATGAATAAACTGTTATTAGCTTAAAGTGATGGGTAAATGGCTGACATGGTCAGCAACTGTTTTAGCTGGAATAAAATCTACTCTCCAGCACTTAGCTCCAGTAAACAGGCCGGCAAACTCACAGTGAGATCTACAACAGTGGTGAACAAGTTAACAAGTAAAGGAAGTTTTCTGGTACAAAACACAAAATGAGAGAAAAAGATATTATGTTGTTCAGTTTTTTAATTGTCAGTAGTACGACTCCTGCCAACCCACTGACTGACTAATTCACTTTAATCATATTAGGTTCAAAAGAATTTGTTTTCTGTCTTTCAACTACTTTTCTCTGCTGATGTTCACCACCCTGACAACATCACACACAGGCATCAAACACTGGTTAGACAGCTGACATTAGTTTTGTGTAAAACTACACACAAAGTGCAGCTGAGGCTGATGATACTGTCATTAGTCATTGGTTTCATCCTCTGGAGAGAACGAATTTCTGCAGAAAAATGAATTTATTACTTCTTGAGATATTTCCCTTCACTGTTTACTTCAGTTTGTTTGTTTGTTTATCTGTACATGTTTATCTGTATTTTAGAGTTTTCCCACCTTCAACAAACACTCATTCTGGCGACTCACTTCCCCTCAGACCTCTGCAAAATATCTGAGACTTCTTTAGAGAAAAATGACTGCTGTCTACTGTCAGTCACATGTAAAGCACTTTGAACTACACTAAGCTTTGGGACAGGTGATGTACAATAACATTTTGACGGATTGGCTGATTGATTTGTTTGTTTTTTCGGTGTCACCACACGTTCAGAAATGTCAGTGAACAACCCTGAGTGTGACAACAAAGACAGCAATGACCCTCACACAGTCAGAACCTGCAGCCCGTTCAATGGCCTCTTCCTTATTTGCATCATGTTCACATTATCTGTGTGCCTGTAGTGAGAGACGCAGAGTGAGAACATGATTATCTGTCACCCCTCACCGTGATGGAGGTCTCCTGTCTCTCATCCGGCTCATCCTCTGTAAACAATCACAAAAACAAAACAACAATTTACTGTATGTGTCACACAAACTGTGTCAGAGACAAACACACTGTCGCTCCACACACACTGTAACACTTAGGCAGTGATTAACCACATGATTATCGTGTTTGTGATAATGATGTCAGGTAGCGGCTGCTGCTGATCTCGATGGAGGTTGTTCAGATTGACGACTGACTGAACAACTCATTAATTAATTCGTTCACTTGTGTTATTTTTTTGTCTTTACATGCAGGAGCTGAGTTTGTGTAAATGCAATTATGTGCAAATTACCTGTTGTGTTTTGTGGTTTAAAAATACATTCAGCTGCTGCCACCTCCGAGGTCCTGAGGGAGTTTGCCAACCCTTCAGGCCATAAAACCCATTAAATCTCTGCAGTATCATTCAGCACTGAGAGCAAATGTTAATGAGAAAAGAAAACTTTCTCCTGTGTTTCTTTAAAGGGTCAGTTCACCCAAACGGTTTGGGACAGCACATGACAGCAGCAATACTCAGTCCATTCACTTCCAGTATTAAAACTGCTCTTTTTTCCTTTTTAATATTCAGCAGGAATGTGTCTGTAGCCACTGCATTAGGTAAACTCATCTAATATTAGGAAAGGTGATTAAATATTTGCAGGTGTACTTAATAAAGTGGCCACTGACAGTAAATCCTCAGCTGGGAAGGGAAATGTTTTCTGTCCTCTTGGTGTTAAATGAGGCCATGTGGCAGCTCCGCAGACCGCACAGATGTTGTGTTGATGAATGTCCTGAGAGCAACATGTTAACATGTTTACACTGTTTCTAACACAACCAACTAAAATAACACTGCCTGTGCAGCACCTGGATGATTCATGTGTGGGAAGGTCACACGTCTGACGCCTGCAGGTCACAAGATCTTCATCTGAATGTAACTGTTCTCAGCCTGGAGACAAACTACTACCTGAACTGTGAAACGTGAACAGCCACAACACTCTCGAATGATTGAGAAAGATTTACCACTTTTTGAACGTTTTGTCCCTGTAGACTTGGGTCTTATCTTAATACTTTCAGCCATTATTCTTGTCCATTCTCATTTCAGCTTTTTATCACTGAGAAAAAGTCGAACAGGTCTAGAATCACCTGTATTCAGAGGATCAGCAAAGTTGGAAACAAACCACCAGGTCACACAAACTTTTTTAGAGGAGAAAACAAAGCAAATGATCAAACAGCATGACACAGTGTTTCCTGACCTGTCTAACTGTTGTAGCTAAGCTGCCTTGTTCCCAGATCTCAGCAACTTATTTTGTGAGTATCGTGACATATGAGATGTGATGATATGTGAAGACCATGAGAACAAAGCTGTAATAAATCTTTTTCACTGAAGATAACCACCTTTGCTTTTCCCACCGTAACAAGTCAAAATGTTTGCAGTGTAAAAGAGACAATGTTTCTTGGATACAGAGGTACTTCACATGCAGAGTTAAACTCGGCAAGGTCAAACCTCAATAACTGAGCCAACGACACGCTGCACAGTGCTATAAATTTAGCTGCTCGTGCGTCATTCTTGAATTGTTGGATGGAAGAAAGTGAGAGGTGAGATTCCCATGGTTACAACCTGTAAGTCACCTGAAAACTCAATAAAGGTGTGCACCACTGTTACTAATAACACGTGTACACTGTGTGTTCTCTACACTACATACAATGACCTGTGTGATGGACAGAGTGAATTGCATGGTTATAAAAATGATCTGTGGCAGTCACAGTCAAAACCTGACCAGCAGAGAAAAGGAAAAGAAATCCTTTTTGAAGGATGGTGATGAATCCAGGTCTCTCTCCTCTTTCACTCATCTGTTTCTTTTCTCTGTCACCATTCCTGTTTCCAAATTTCTTCTATTATTTCTTCTTTATTTCTCTTTTCTTCACATTATGGTTTGCTGAACATGTCACAGCTTCTTGTACATTTCACCCAGTCAGCACAAGCACCTGTTAACATTCATGTATGTGCAGCCTGGAGAAACAGAAATCTTGCTTTAATATAACCATGATAAACACACATCTGTTTACTGGGGCAGATACTTTATGGAAAACAGATGAAAAATGTTGACAGTGAAATGCATCTCATGCATTGTAGATGAACATAATTTACAGGAGGCTGGTTGGAGGGTGTAAATGTGTGTGTGTGTGTGTCTGTGGCAGGGAAAAAGCTCTGTAAGCCTGCTGTGCTTTCCTCACCCTGTGAATCATGCTCATGTGCTCCTCCGAGCTGCTGAAGTTTTTGGCGAGGTCAGAGATGCAGAGCGACTCGTGTTGACACGTGTGAACCCATCTCTGGTACTCCGCCGTCCCGGGGATCCTGTCGAAGAAGATCCTGAACGCCTCCCACACAGCCTCCTGACAAACTGACCAAACAAACACACACACACAAAACACAGGCTCTGAGACTTTCAGCACTGAATACACTGCTCAAAGAAACACAGGGACTATCTGCTCTGTACTGGAAACCACAGTGGGAATCTGTCGCAGGCTCAGGTTTTTAGCTGTGTGGTGTTTCAGCCCTTGCTAGCAGGATATCTTTATAAACTCTTATCACATTTTCTAAGTTTGGAGAAGTTTGGCCACATGCCTTGAAACAAGTCAAGTTTTTTGGTACAGATCCCAGATTTCTCATCAGTGCAGGAGGCATGTCTGGCTAAACTACTTCAAGTTAATCAAAGGGAGTCAAGTATTTCATGCATATGACAAGTTCCTTGTCTTAATTTCCAGAAGTGGTGGGTGGATGGCGTCTTCCAGAAACATAGTGGGATCTCTGAGCACGCTTTATGATTTAGAAACACAGAATGAAAGAACAAACTTTCTATAACTGACTTGAGTTATTTAAGGATTTAATGTAACTTTCGTTGCATAAATAAAATGTGATTTGATGTAAATATGACTTTGATTTCTGATACAGTAATGAAATAATGTCTTACAGTAGAAGAAGATGTAGATAAATGATTCTGTTGAAATTAGCAATGTTTGGTTTTGAGGCAATCTACCTTCAATTAATTCATCACTATATATGAACAGCTGAGTCATATTAGGATACAAAGAGTCAAATCTTCCACAACCAATTAAAGAAAGATAACACATGGATGCATGTGTCTACAGTATATCAGTGGAGATAAGATGCAGAAGAGAATTAAGCTGTCGAACCAGGAACACGGTGTATCATCATCATGCGTGAGAACCGTCTCTGACTTTTACCATGAGGGCAAACCTCGACCCTGTAGCAGAAGGCAGGATTGACTGCAGGGCCGTTGTGTCTGACATACAAGACACCTTCTGATGAACAAATTTAACCTCTTTAACAGAGAAAGTTCAAAATATCAATCAATGCACAAACTGCACAGCTTGTCATTCTCTCTGCTGAAGTTTTGACAACAACAGACTTGTAGGCGAGAAACAGCCTGCGTGGAGGGAGGTGAGTCACGTCCATGACTCAGTCAATCACTCCCGGCGCTCCGGGCTGGAGGATCAGCTGGTTTCACTGTGGATCGTGTAGCTGCTGCACTATTCTAAGTCCTGCACCTGTGTCACATCATTTCCCTCCACCTGTTCTTCCTCTACCTTGATATATAACATTCTTCTCAAACATTTATTTTGCACACAGGGTCCAAACTGAATTTCTCTTGTAAAACCTGTGTGCACAATATTCTCAAAGGCAACAAGGACGTCGAGTCCTTTGAAGATGAGATGAAACTGTTCAGCTCCTAATGTTCCATTTAGTTTTTTTTTCATACATCTGATCAGGAATGGCCTGAGTTTCATCAGCCAAGATGTTTTTGCATTTCAAGCCTCTTATCAAAGGAAAAAGAAAGTTTGTTCATCAATCTGAGCTGAAAACAGGGTTTGTCAGACTGGTGTGTCTGATTAGTTTACAGGGCACTAAATCTTTGTTGCACGAGTGAAAAGAAGACTCTGTACTCTTCCTGTAATTCACCTCGGCCACGATGACGACTCAGATCATTCACAAAATAAGATGTGAACTCGAGAAGGTGAGAAGTGAAGATAAACACCATTTGCAGGAGCAACACACACGACAAACTTCTGACTTGTTCTCAGTCTCATAAAGTCATTAAAAACAACAATGCATCTCTGCTTTACAAGAAACACGTTTTGTTTTGTTTTTTACTTATTACTGCTAACAAAATCCAGATGTCCTCAAATGCACCACCTCATTTTATAAAACTGAAAAGTGTGAGAAACCTAAACGATTGTCAAAATAGCTGCCAGTTTACTGCGGCAGAACATCAGTGTGACCTGATCCTGTCGATACCTGTGATTTCACCCACACATGGGGTCAGATCAGGGTCAGTTTGTGTCTGTAAGTCAGAGGCTACCGAGCGGACACACAGCACAGATCTGGCCAGGAGACGGGATTTGGAAAATTTCACACGTTTTTTTGTCAGAGAGTAAAGTTATACATGAGACACACACTTTGATCTGGACAGAGTGATGATGTTGTCATAGAGACATTTATTAATGAGTGTATGAATCTAAATACAGGTGATGTTTGATGTATTAAGGTGAGTACCTCTGAGCTGGTAGTAAGCCTGGTGGCTGGCGAGCACTTCATCGACCGTCTCTTGAGGGCAGATTTTCACTCCAGGGTGTAAAAACACAGACCTCTGGGATCGACGTCTGCCCAGTTCAAAGCCCGAGCCTTCGCTGCGCGCTGACGTCCTCAGCAGCTCCGCCAAACGCACAGAGCCGACGGCCTCGGGTTTCAGTCCTGAGTCCAGCCTGAGGCCGCTCTCTGAACTCAGGACACAAGACAGAGGAGAGTCAGAGTAACAGCAGATCAGAGCCTGGTCAGATCCAAATCCCTGGCATTTGTTTAGAGCAACAGATGGGTGGTGGACAATACAACTAATAGTCACAAGATTTAGGCAACATTTGAAAACATGGTCAACAGAAATGGGCACCGTCTTCTGTAAACCCCACCAATCTGGCCCCAGCTCACTCCAGGCAACTTAAAAACAAACAGAACAACAGCTTGTCCTCAGATCTGTGGAGAAAGCATCAGACTGAAAACTGAAGCAGATAAAGATAAAAATCAGAGCAGACAGCTGCTGTGTTTGTTTCTGCAGTTTTTATGGTAAATGCTGCATTTAATAAACAGTTGCCAGATATTCCAAAAATAATAAACACAGATCATGTTTGATGAAGTCTGGGATCACTGCTGGAGTCGTAGTGACCAGAAATCCTGCAGTATGCCTCTCACACTAATATGAGTTATTCTCCTGGTTTATATTAATTTAGAGCTTCAATGATTAGTCAGTTAATTGATTAGTCAATCATCAGAGGATTAATCTCCAACTGTTTTGTTAAATTGATTATTATTCAAGCAAAATGGCAAAGTATTTTCTTGTTCCAGCTCCTGCAGTGAGAAGGTTTTCTGTTTTTCCTCAGCCTGGGATTGATTCATTATTAAACAACAGGTGAAAGCTTTTTGTTTCAGCCTGATGATTCCACTTGGTGTCTGGATTTGCTGATTTTCTCTTATTTATTTGGTTTTGGACGTTTGAGGACGTCACTTCGTCTATTCTACAGACCGGCCGCCTCATTGGTTGATTAGCAGATTAATGTCTAATGAAAATAATGATTAGCTGCAGCTCCTAAACAGATCTGTAAATGACTTTTATGTCATGACTGGACGACTCATACATTTAGTTTTGGCCAAACAGAAAACTGTTTGTACAAATTGTTCTTGTATGGAGGCCCAGTGTTTTTTTCCTAATTCACTTTGAGGGATTCTGGCTCATAACCAGCAGCTCATTTGAGTTTTCGGTCCCTTTCTCGGTTTGTTTTTTTATTAATAGAAACCTATTCTGAGCATTTTCCTGAGCTGCTCTCATTGCGAGACGACCTTGTTTACTGCACAGAGCAGTTTGTACTTTCAGAACAAAAACTCAACAACCTTTAGATGCACAGGGTCATAAAAAAGTAAAAAGTAAGTTTAAACTAATTAGTACCTTGGTGAAAATTGGCAAAACCAAAAACAATCAGTGTGATAAGTAACAGCCGTCTCCAAGGGAACTGGTGCAACCTTTAATTTACAACATTTGAACTAAAACTTGCCTGAATGAGCTTTTTCTATATTAAGCAGAAGGTCTCCTTCAGTGTGGCTCTGATTTCTGTTATTTGTGTCCATGAGCAGCAGTGGGTTTAGTATTATATCTTCCTGCCAGGGTTCGGGGTTCACTCTCCCTCCGTGTGCCCACTCGCACTAAAAATAAAAGCACTCACTGTACTTGAAAGCTGCTTGGAATAAAAGCATCCACCAAACAACAGTGTACTGTACGTATATGTATTTGATCATGCAATCCAGCAGATATATTTAGGACGGCATTAGGTAAAGTGGGAGTTGTAACTCACCAGGCAGCCTCCTTGTCAATGCTTTAAGAATAAATCTACGTTACGTTCTGAACCTGTGTGTGTCATATATGTTTTGTTGGTAATATTCAGCAGAGAGGATTCAGATCCTGTAACACAGATAACCCTGCTCCCTTTTGTTGTGTTCTTAGCTTTTTTCTCCACAACTGAGTCTGGACAGAGCTGTAATTCAGATTGTCAAGCTGTCACCAAGCTGGCAATAAATCTACCAAACGGTGCTATTATCCGTTTTCCATTTTCATTTGCATCGTGGACATGTTTGCAGATATTCACGGCCCGTCATAAATACTGATTTCACTCTGGCTGCGGATCAAGATAAGACAAAGACAAAGGATTTACTCAACTCTGTCTGTTTTATCATGCATTTAAACAGCCTTTTTGGATCCTCGGGTGAAACGGTGACAGTGTCCAACACCTTAATGATTCCAGCCAAGTACTTATGCAATCGTAATAGGCTTTGCTTCACATTATGGCCAAGTTTAGTACATGTAGAGACAGTTTTACTGTTCAAATTCTCATATCTAACTGCTTTTATCTATTCAGAAGTGCCAACTCTCTTTTTTTTTTGCAAAGAATAAAAGTGTAAAAGCATTTGACTTCTTTTTAAGTTGTGAAGGACTTGAAGTGTCAGGGCTCAAAGGGATTGTGGCTTTGCGAACAAAACGAGGCTTACCTTTAATTCCAGCAGCCTGTGGAGCGAGGACGAACAGCAGCACGAGTCCAAATTCCCAAAGCATTGTTGAGAGAGAGTTCCCCAAAAAATAAGAATGTCAAAGTAAATCCAGCAGGGCGAGGGGAGGTGGGAGGGAGGGGGGGTCTGGCGGCGTCCTCTAGCTCAGGTGGAGCTCATGGGTGCAGCCGGTTTGGTGGCAGGGTGTCTGAGGTCGAATGGCATGGAGACGGTGGATCCTTCAGGGCCCTGAGCTGCTGCTGAAACACTCCTAATGATCTCCAGGATGTGCATCTGACGGGAGGTAAACCCACAGCCTCCTCCCAAGGGGAACTGTGGGACGGTGAGAGCTGTAAGTGTGGCAAGAGTGACGAGGTTAAAAAAGTAGGCACTGTTTCGGGAATAATCTGTTTATCTACTGCTCAGACATAATCCGTCTTTACCCCGCGGCCCTTGCAGCGCTGGCGTCATCCTGTTAGTGGCTTTCTGGGGGCATCTGTCAACCGCGGTGACCAGTTTGTTCAGCACACCCCCTCCCGGCCCACCCTGACACATTACACTGGTGTTTCCCCAGTGTTTTTATTCTTTGCTGCCCTGGGAAGCAGCACACAGTCTCCATTGGAACCAATAAAACTCACATTATTCTGCAGCAATGACAGCTCCTGTAAACTCACCCACTGAAGTAACATCTTCACCTCGGCACCAGTCTGACAGTCCGCACTGGTCTGACTGGTCCTCGCTCGTCCATGTGCACATCAACCTGGAAGTAAAAACATGTCTGCTCAGACTCAAAGTGACCAGGATGTTGTTTACTTTAATCCTCGCTGACTTTGTTATTCTGTTGGTTTTATGCTCTGTTTTTATTCATGTGTCTTTTTTCTTTAAATATACAAAGATTATGGTTCTGATCCTGTTGTATTTTGTTGCAGAGGCCTGAGAGGACTGTGACAGTGCAGTCTGCCTCTCAGTAACAAATGAATACTGAAATCCTCTGCTGATCGTACTTTCATGCTTTTGTTACAAATCCCATGAGTCCAAAAGCTTATGCCATCTCAGGCTTTAAGTCCCTGTGGAAGCCTCCGACAAATAGTGTTTGTTACAGAAGTAAAGAAACATTTTAAGATAAATCTGGCTCTAATACTGTGGGTAAAAAAAGTTTTATAGATTCTTCACTTTAGATCAGAAAGAAACACTAAAGCTGGAGCTATGTATAGAAATATTTACACATATATATTTTCTTCATATACAGTAATATGTATTTTTGTTCATAGAACACATAATTCTTGTTGTATTTGCACTGTGGACGTCATCAAACTGAATGTGAATTTAACCACTGTGGCTTCAGTAAGACACATTAAGTCTTACTAAAATGCAACAAGCAACAGTCCAAAACCCACCTCAATAATCAGTTTGCAATCATCATAGAGGACTTAAAAAAAATCTCAATTGTTGCTCATTAATTTTTCTGGTCATCAGTTACACAGCAAATAGTTTCAGTTCTAACTGTTTCTCTTTTTCAGCAGCAGCGGCCTAATTTTGTTCTGGAGTTTCAATCTGAATTAACTGAATAATCATTTAACACTGTGGCTCTAATCAAACTGCATTTGAGTTCAACCCAAGTGGCACAGATCATATTTTCAGATAATGACGAAACGAGGAGGAAGGCCGGTCTATTGTGGGGGGAGAGGCCAGTGTGTCACAAAGATGGATTTACTCTCCTCACAGAAGGACAGACCACTGGATGTTTCTCCTTTTGTTTCTCAGACAGAAAACAGTCACTTCACTGTTGCTGCAGTTTAGTTTTTTTAACCCAGTGTTGAAGTGAAGATGAGCACCAACGTACGACCTTTTTGATGCGAACAAGTCAGGGAAAGTTGAAGGTATTAACTTATTGTAGGTCAGCTGAAGCTCAGACATCACAGAGTTTGGCCATATCTAAAGAGCCGAGGAAAAGAAGATTAGAAATTGCTTTTAATCTCTAATCCAGCAGCTGTTTAACCGTCCAACTCGGTTTGTTTTACTCCTGCCAGAGTGGAACAGCAGCAGCACGAGACCTAGTTCCAGTAGTAGTACTAGTAGTAGTAGTAGTAGTAGTAGAAGGATTAGTGGTAGCAGTAGTAATCAGAAAATGTGTAATACTATGAACACCTCTAGTCGCAGTGTCAGCAGCAGTATACTGTCTGTAGCAGAGTGAAGCACCTGTGGTAATTCTTGTAGTGGCTGTAGTACTCTGTTACTAGTAGTAGTAGGATTAGTAGTAGACGTAGGTGGAAGCTGCATGGACAGAATCAGCAGAACTCACTGTGAGTGGTTGTATCATTGGTGTTACAAGCAGTAGTACTAGTAGTAGTAGCTGTAGTAGTACAGTTAGTAGTAGTCGAAGTAGCAGGATTAGTGGTAGCAGATGTATTATAACTTGTAAAACTAGTAGTGGTGGTCATATGACTAGTGTCAGCAGCAGTATACTGTACGAAGCACAAATACCACAAGTAAATCTTGTTGTAATCTTGTTAGTTACAGCAGCAGCAGTAGTGGTTGTAATAGCAGTAACGGATGGATGTAGTAGTAGTACTAGCAGCAGTAACAGTAGAAGTATTCTGCAGTACGGGTAGTTTCAGCAGAGATACTAGTAGCAGCAGTAGTGGGATTAGTATTAGTAGTACTAGTTGTAGGTGTGTTGTGGTATAATAGGTAGTACATTTGTTGTACTATCTGGTACATTAAGGTCAGTGTTTTTACTGCTGACACTGTGGAGATCTATTGTCTGCCAATCTCTCCTCTGTGTCCCTCAGCTCTTTGATCTAACAAAGCAGAGCAGCTCTCAGGGAGCTGCTAATAAAAGTTTCACTTTACACAGTAAAATCTAGCTTCACTTATCATCGTATTATATTTAAGAAAGTATTTAAAAGTGTCCTCCCTGGGCTCAAACTACGAGACTCTGACATTTGATTAAATCCTTAAAAATTCACAGCTCATATTCGACACCGTCGTCACAAAGGAATCTGACAAAACGGAAATGAAAAGGAAGCGATAAGAAGGAATCTCTCTGAAGTTAGAGGCAATTTAATAAAACAGGTGAAACTATTTAGTATTCAAATGGACATTCTCTGTGATACCTGTGAGGAAGATACAGATTTTAGTCTCAAGGGTTGTGGAGGGAATCAAACCTGTGACCTTCTCTCAACCCTGCTGCAGGAATTCTGTTTCATTCCCAATAACATACTTCAATTTTCCAAGTTTAAATGAAGGAACTGATAGCTGCTTGTTTCCAGAGCGCCGAGCTTTCACCCTGAAATGACTCAGATGCTTCTCTCCCAGCAAATCCTACTGTGATGAAACCCAGACGAGAATGACAGATAATCCAGTTAATTTAGTCTGTCGAGCCTCTCTGTTTAACCTTTCACCGCTAAAAATAACCCCCCCGTCTCCTCCAGCAACAACACAGGTTACAAGACAAATTCTTGTTTCTGGTCTTCACCTGCTGCAGACCAGAAACAGGAAAAAGTTTTCTTGGTAATAATCAACTAACAGCTTCTTAAAGAGAAAACTAATCTGAGCACAACTCAGTATATACTCTCTGTAAGTCTGGCCAGGGTTACACTCGACAATGTGCAAACAAATCACATCACAAAAACAAACCTCCTTCCTAAAACAGACAGGAGGGTTTGTGGAGTTAGTTCAACACTTCACAGGAGATATCAGCACAGAAAGCAGCAGCTCAACAGAAACAGAAACGTTGCTGCTTAAGTTTATGTGGCCCCAAACAGACTGGCTTTGTTTGGACTGCCAGCCCACACCTGTTTATTACTGTAGAACAGAATTCTATATAAATGCTGGACTACAAATTTGACTTGTGCACTCTTGAAAGGCCTATTAAACTAGTCGTATGCCTCTGCCAACCAGCCCAGGTGCAGTTAATCAGCAGGTAAATTCTTGTTGACTTTGACCTTTGACCAACAAAATCTAATCAGGTCATCCAAGAAATTCCCTCAAGGTGTTTCTCAGGTATCGTCGTGTTCTCTGGAACAGGACATACCTACAGCTCCGTCCACAGCTGTTCCCACTGCAGAGGAACAAAACAGCCTGCTGTTAAATTTTAGAAACATAGTGTCTAAAAATTTCCTTTTATTAAAATGATAAATATAAAGGATTTTACAGCCTTTGTGGACAAAGCTGCTCTCTGAGTATTTTCTAGCTTTATATTATTTTGTCTTGTTTGTGCTTATTACTGGTGAAAATAAAAGAAATCAGCACTTAAAGGAAGAACTGGACAGTTTTTCTTGGCTGACATTAAAACCTCAGTTTGAAAGATTCAAACTACTAACTTACAGGATTTAATGACTTCATAGAGTGGAGCAGCTCTGACAGACACACACTGAGCACTTTATTAGGAACAACTGTACACCTGCTGATTCATGCAATTATCAACCATGTGGCAGCTCAATGTATAAAGTCCTGCAGATACAGGTCAGGAGCTTCACTTAATGTTCCCAGCAAACATCAGAATGTGGTGAGCAGAGAAGCCCGACCCAGTATTAGTATGGTGTTCCTAATAAAGAGCTCGCTGGGTGTAGTTAATGTGTCTGTTGCATCGTATGGCATCATTCTCAATCCTGCTGTCCTTGCACTGTGTGAGTCAGTATATTCAGTATTATCTGCTGTCTAACTCTTTCACATTCAGAGCACATCGTGAAGATGAAGCTGTTTGACAAATCCTTTCTCCTTTTCAGGCTCCATGACCTTGGAGGAGAATCAGAACACCGTTCATTCCTCTTGTGACCACGTTTAAAAGTCTTTATTTAAGTCAATCCCATGTTTACAAAGCCCGCAGCTACGACGCCTCAGGGTTTTTTTTCTTAAAGAAACCAAGGACTTCAATGAGTTCAGCTGTTACAGCAGCCGCTAACGTTTGCTCCACTGAGATGAGCATTCTCCCATGATGCACTGCAGGTTTAGGTCATACATGTCAAAGCAGCTGAATGACAACTTTTAACAACGACCAGATAAGATAAAAAAGATTTTAAAAAACACGGCTGTTACAGAGTAAACACATGAACATGGTCTGAATCAGTCACATTCAGGACTGTCAAAGATAAAGCTGCACACATCCAAATGTTAAAAAAAGCTGCAGTTAGTTTAGTAATTGTGCTGTGAGCCTGGAGTCTTAAATATATGCAACATGTAAAGTTCTATAAATAATCTGCAAAACAAGCAGCATGCATGAATCTAAACTGGTTTTATATGAACACTTGACATCTGACCCACGAGAGAAACTCCGTGAATATTAGTGGGTGGGTGCACTAAGTTAATCATGAACACCTAATATTGGAAAACTGTTGAGGGATGTCACATCAAACCAATTAAGACGTAATTGAGACCGAACGCTCCATCATTAACACATAATTTGCAATTTATACACTGCATATTTACAGATTCAAGTGATTAACGTGACAATAGATTGCCCTCAGGTCTGATCTGCTCACTTGGAGAGAGCCAGAAGCACAGACTGAATTAACGCGACGCATGAACAGTCAGACCAAAATGAATTGAGCAGAGAGGGTAAACACACAGAGTCACAGGCCTGTTTACACAGCAGCAGCTGCAAAAATCACTGTGTGTGCTGAGACTAACGTCGGTGACACTGTCCCAACTGTCACTGAGACATGAGGCGTCTGAGCAGAGGAGGGAGGCTGCTTTAAAACTACAGAGTTCTGGGCAGTGATTCAATATTATTATTTACTATTGGTGGAATTCTAATAATGTGATGATAGTTTGTTATGGTTTCCACAATTATATGAACATGAAAACAGAAAACTCTGCTGCAAATCAAATCAAGCGCTCTCTAAGCTAACAGCCAATCACCTTCACTGAGTGAACACCCTGCAGCAGAGGAGCAACAACAGACGGCAAAACAAAAATCAAACGTCTGGAGCAGAGGGTGAAGAGCTGGTCCCTGTTCATCTGCTGTTGCAGTATTGTGGATTTAAAGCGAGTGATGTAAGAACAAATCATATGCAAAGAGTTCATGATTTCTTGAACACAACTAACCTGTTCAACCACCTGAAAAACACAAACTGCAGAAATGATGAAGGTCGAGAAGAATGATGAGAAAGACAGAGTGAGGAGAACAATTCATTTCTAAACTTTACTTTTACTGATTTTAAACTCCTTTACTGTGAAAACACAACCTTTACTTGTTCTTCCTCTGTTGGGATGATGCTCTTTAAATGCAAGTTCATCTCTCATCACCAAACTGGGTCCCAAATGACAGTTTGAACAGAGAAATCTCTGTCTCAACCACTTTATATCTAATGAGCACAATTAAAACTAAAAATAGCCAAACAGACCTGCTAATGAGTCTGTTTTCCATTACCACAAATTAGGGCGATTTGAAGTAGTTTGTTAAGTATGATGAATGGACACAGACCATTAGTGATTACTTATGTGAGGTAATGGATATTGCTCTTGCGACTTCCTACTTTCTGTGAGACTATATTCACAGGACAGAGAGGATGGCGGCGGCTGTCCTGCAGCATCACCGTTTCCTCTGGATGACTGTCTGCATATAAAACTCTGTCATCCCTGCCATCACACAGCACTATCAAAGTCTTTGTTGTCTTCAACCCTGATTCTTCTGTGAAAGTCCTCTCTAAAGTCACTGAAAGAGCTGGAAAATGCAGGTGCTCAGTGCGTAAAGAAGGTCGTCTCAGCCCCTGATTGACCTTCGGGAGAAAGTTTCATCAAACAGTGATGAGATGTCTGGCCTGAGTGAAGGAGAATCTCCGTTAGAAAGGATGAAGTCTGTTGTTTTCTGAGGTAACACAGACACAAGGCTTTAATAACATTTAAACATGCTGGTGTGCAGAATGAAAACAGGACCAGTTCTCAAGTCTATTACACTCCCTGTTCGTTCTGGTTTTCTGTGCATGCAGTGAATGTGTATTAAAGCAGTAAAATAATGAACTGTAAAGGCAAGAAACTGACTCATCAGTCTGTTTGATTAATGAAGTGACGAAATTAATCTGCAACTTATTTGGTCACTGATTATTGCTGAAGTTGTTTATTCAGGAAAATGACTGACAGAGTTACACCTAATGATTATTTTAACACCATCTGCCAATCTACAATTATTTTCTTGATTAATCAGTTAATAGTTGGTCTATAAATGTCAGAAAATATTGAAAAATATTTGATAACATTTTCCCCAGAGTTCAGGTATTAAATCTTAAAAAGCCCAAAACCCAGAACAGGACAGTCTGCTGAAATAAAGACTTAATGAAATGAAATAAAAAGGTTTAATAATTTATCATTTCGTTAATAAAACATCGAATTTAAATGTTTTATTGTGTCAAACCAACTGTCAAAACATATTTACCTGAATGTTAATCTGGACCAGGTTTTTAGTCTGGACCTGGTCTACTGATGTGGTCTAGTTGGGAAAATATTGGTAAATCACCTTTAGCCTGAAGGTTTACAGTTAGCTACCTGATACACTTGATATCTCGTTTAAAGGAGGTTGGAGGTTGGAGCCTGGTCTGTTGTCTCCTTTCACACATTAAATACAGATTTCACATGATGGAGACAGTGGGTTTTAACTAGGACAATATAATGTCAATAGAAATGAACACTCAACAGTGGAAGCTAACTCAGCCCACCTGTTAACTCATAACTTGCCAGACATTTCAAACCTCTGAAAACAACCTGAATCTCCAGACTGACCGAGGCGAGCAACATCACGAAGAGAAAGCGGACTCACCACTTGGCTCTGAGAGAACATGACGTTAATCAAAGTTCCAAACGTCCTTCAAACAGCTAAAACCAAGAAGAGGAACCGAAGCTGACGAGAAACTGAGACCGTTAAACTTTACCTCTACTTAGTTCAGTCTTTCACGGCGGTGAAAACATCAAACACAACCGAAGAAGTCAACGGGTAGCGGAGTAAAACGGAAAGTCGCCACCTGCGGTAATCAGTCTTCCTTCCTCAGTTCACGATTATATTTTAATGACTCTGCTGCTGCAGGTGTATTATGTAAGAACGTATAAATGATTTAAACTGACTCCACAGCTGAAAACACTTTTGACTGCTGTCACATTTCTTTGTCTGAAGGTTTGAATGAAGGGATGAGATGGGCGATCTCAATCCGCATTACATTTAATTGAGACCGAAAGGCTCCATCATTAAACACATAATTTGCAATTTATACACTGCATATTTACAGATTTCATGATTAACGTGACAATAAATTGCCCCTAGGTCTTGCATCTGCCCACCTGGAGAGAGAGCCAGAAGCTATTAGACCAATTAACCCACTTGATCAACAGTCAGACCAAATGAATTGAGCAGAGGGTAAAACACACAGAGTCACAGGCTCAGTTTACACAGCTGCAAAAAATCACTGTGTGCTGGAGATTGTCGTCACATAATCGTCCCAACCAAGTCACTGAGACATGAGGCGCCTGAGCAGAGGAGGGAGGCCGTTTAAACTATAGTAGAGTTCTGGGTGATTCATTATTATTATTTACTATTGCGGAATTCCTAATAATGATGTATAGTTTGTTGCGTTTCTACAATTATAATGAACATGAAACAGAAAACTCTGCTGCAAATCAAATCAAGCGCTCTCTAAGCTAACAGCCAATCACCTTCACTGAGTGAACACCCTGCAGCAGAGGAGCAACAACAGACGGCAAAACAAAAATCAAACGTCTGGAGCAGAGGGTGAAGAGCTGGTCCCTGTTCATCTGCTGTTGCAGTATTGTGGATTTAAAGCGAGTGATGTAAGAACAAATCATATGCAAAGAGTTCATGATTTCTTGAACACAACTAACCTGTTCAACCACCTGAAAAACACAAACTGCAGAAATGATGAAGGTCGAGAAGAATGATGAGAAAGACAGAGTGAGGGAGGGAGAACAATTCATTTCTGACTTTACTTTTACTGATTTTAAACTCCTTTACTGTGAAAACACAACCTTTACTTGTTCTTCCTCTGTTGGGATGATGCTCTTTAAAATGTACAAGTTCATCTCTCATCACTATGCAAACTGGGTCCCAAATGAAAAATAGTTTGAACAGAGAAATCTCTGTCTCAGCCACTTTATCAATGAGCACAATTAAAGCTAAAAATGACCCGACAGACCTGCTAATGAGTCTGTTTTCCATTACCACCAAATTAGGGCCGATTTAGTAGTTTGTTAAGTATGATGAATGGACACAGACCATTAGTGATTACTTGTGTATTGAGGTAATGGATGTGCTCTTACTGACTTCCTGCTTTCTGTGAGACTATATTCACAGGACAGAGAGGATGGCGAGCGGCTCGTCCTGCAGCATCACCGTTTCCTCTGGATGACTGTCTGCATATAAAAACTCTGTCATCCCTGCACCATCACACCAGCACTATCAAAGTCTTTGTTGTCAACCAACCCTGATTCTTCTGTGAAAGTCCTCTCTAAAGTCACTGAAAGAGCTGGAAAATACCGAGTGCTCAGTGCGTAAAGAAGGTCGTCTCAGCCCCTGAAGAGTTGACATTCGGGAGGAAAGTTTTCATCAAACAGTGATGAGATGTCTGACGGCCTGAGTGAAGGAGAATCTCCCGTTAGAAAGGATGAAGTCTGTTGTTTTTCTGAAGGCCAACACAGACACAAAGGCTTTAATAACATTTAAACATGTGGTGTGCAGAATGAAAACAGGACCAGTTCTCAGAGTCTATTACACTCCCTGTTCGTTCTGGTTTTTTCTGTGCATGCAGTGAATGTGTAGTAAAGCAGTAAAATAATGAACTGTAGAGCAGAAACAGCTCATCAGTCATTTGATTAATGAAGTGACAGAAATTAATCTGCAACTTATTTGGTCACTGATTATTGCTGAAGTTGTTTATTCAGGAAAAATGACTGACAGAGTTGCACCTAATGATTATTTCTTACCATCTGCCAATCTACCAATTATTTTCTTGATTAATCAGTTAATAGTTTGGTCTATAAATGTCAGAAAATATTGAAAAATATTTCGATAACATTTTCCCCAGAGTTCAAGGTGTCGTCTTAAAAAGCCCAAAACCCAGAACAGGACAGTCTGCTGAAATAAAAGACTTAATGAAATGAAATAAAAGGTTTAATGAATTTATCATTTCGTTAATAAAACATCCAAGATTTAAATGTTTTATTGTGTCAAACCAACTGTCCAAAACATATTTACCTGAATGTTAATCTGGACCAGGTTTTTAGTCTGGACCTGGTCTGATGTGGTCTAGTTGGGAAAATATTAGTGAAATCACCTTTAGCCTGAAGGTTTACAGTTAGCTGCCTGATACACTTGAGTATCGTTTAAAGGAGGGTTGGAGGTTAGACCTGGTCTATTGTTGTCTCCTTTCACACATTAAATACAGATTTCACATGATGGAGACAGTGGGTTTAACTAGGATAATATAATATCAATAAATGAACCTCAACAGTGGAAGCTAACTCCAGCCCACCACTGTTAACTCACTGTTAACTTACTCAGACATTTCAAACCTCTGAAAACAACCTGAATCTCCAGACTGACCGGGAACGAGCAACATCACGAAGAAGAAAACGGACTCACCACTTCGCTCTGAGAGAACATGACGGTGAAAATCCAAAGTTCCCAAACGTCCTTCAAACAGCTAAAACCACAGAGAAGAGGAACTTCCAGAAGCTGACGAGAAACTGAGGACCGTTAAACTTTACCTCTACTTAGTTCAGTCTTTCACGGCGGTGAAAACATCAGACACAGCCGAAGAAGTCAACAGGTGGCGGAGTAAAACGGAAAGTCGCCACCTGCTGGTGTCAGTCTTCCTTCCTCAGTTCACAGGTGCATGTTTTAATGACTCTGCTGCTGCAGGTGTGTTATGTGAACATTATAAATGATTTAAACTGACTCCACAGCTGAAAACGCACTGACTGCTGTCACATTTCTTTGTCTGAAGGTTTGAATAAGGATGAGATGAACGTCTCAATCCTCCAGGGGAAGGTACATAATAACTGGAAAATGAAACCACTGAATCTATATCTAGGTATGGAGAATGAGTTTACATGTGTATTATCAGAACAGAGCGCTTCCATAAACACAACCAGACAAACTCAGAGAGGACAAATACGCTGTGTTATTTCTCTGGTATGACCCGAGTGTTCGAATTCCCTCTTCAATGTAGCTTCATCTGTGTGCCGAAGGCTCAGGCTGAGAGGAGACTGCAGCCTTTATAATGAGGTTGGGAATCCTTCATTCTGTTTGATTTCTACGAAATCAAAGGTTCTGCAGGTTTGTGACATGAGCTGAAGATTGATTTCACTCTGCTCATAGTGGAAGCAGAGCTCTGTTGTAATTTTGGCGACAGGTTTGGTATTAAATCTTTCTTTCTGTGGCTGTTTTTGAACTTCTGAAACAAACAATGTCCTCCTGATGAAGTTTGAGTCTTTGTAGGTGGTGCTCTTTTCTCTGCCTGCTCAGCGACAGTGGCTATCACTGCTAATGTTAATAACCTGGTTTACATTTGCTTTGCAGTTGTTTGGTTCAGATTCCAACTCTTTTTGTACTAAGATTGACGTTTGGTCAGGAGCTCAGGTATCCTACTGGGGTTCCTGAAGAGACTGTGTGGTTGTAGAGGCCATCCTCAGTCAGGAATCATCGTCTCCTGGCGTTCAGGCCTGTGCACTACAGTACTGCCAAGGAGAACATGGACAAAGTGCAAAAGTGAAGCAGAAGAGGGAGAAGAGGGAGGAGAAGGGCAGTGACGATGACCTGCTGGTGATCAAGTAATTTGCCAAAACATAAGGCAGGAACAGAGAAAAGGGCGGGGAGATGGAGAGGAACAGGGCAGAGCTGGTGCCAGACAAAGTCAACATCGACCAACTGTCCATGTACACAGAGCCAAAACAACAGGTCAACCATGAATGGCAAACTGGCTCCTCATCCACCATTTCACTGTCCAACCTCTGTCTCCTGCTGCTCAGCCTCCACTGTCTACCCCTGCATCTCCACCACGTCCCCCTGCACCTGAAGTGTTGGTCCGTTCCAACGCTTCCAGAGGTTTTGTGGAGCGAGTTTGGCCCACATAAGCTATTTTCACAACACAGCAGCTCGGTCCTGGGAAACTTGTGGAAAGTGAGGTGAGTAAAAGTTTGAGCTTCTGAAACTGATATTTTTCACGTCGATTAACATTTAATTTCATTACAGAACGTAAACTTGTACCTCACCGATACACTGAGACATTTCAGCAGAGCAGGGGACATTTAATAGACTCATATCAAATGACTGCCATTTGGCACGGGAATTACAGAGGCCTGAGAAAGGTAAGTGATAATAAATGTAATCACAGTGTGGACAATAAAGAGGTATTCAGTGTCATTGTGCTGTGTTGCATAATTGCAGGTGGACCCATTGGATTATGACGTCCTAACAGGAGCTGGCTGTGATCGGACAGTGACTGTAAGAGGCCTCGGCTTTATTCAGATTACACACAACTCATGTTGATTTAATTGTTCCTCGTATATCTGTTGCTACATTGTCCAGTCAGTCTGTCCACAACAGAAACACTCCCTCTACCTGGATCCATTCAGGAACCTCATGTGGTGTTACTGTGTCTGTAAGTTTTAGTGTAGAAGTTTATTTCTTGTTAAAGTTGACAGATTTTAAAGAGGAAGTGGTGGATTTTCACTTTGATGAGGAGGAAATGCAAGAAAATACATCAGAAGAAAAAAAAACATCTTATTACAAATAAAATGAGGATAAAACAGAAGTGTCATCTTGTCACATCCTCTTGAATTTATCCACAAAAAAATAATTAATGGCAATGTTTTATATTTCACATTTAATGTTGACAAAATTCTAGAAAATTGCTTAAAGTTTGTGCTGAAATTTGATGAAAAAATAACTTGTTTTTCTCAAAAATAAATATAAGGTAAACTTTGAAAAAGCTGACAGGTTATTTGACAGCAGTTATTTTATTTTTGAAGACTAAACGCTCCACAGACCTAAATGCTGCCAGTGGAAAAATGGTCCATCCACTGTAAAGTAAAGTCCAGTTTGAACGTATTTCACTGTTATGATTGTAGTGTGTGCGAATGCTTGCATGACTGTATCTATAAAAAAGAAAGACTATAAAACCTACAGACGAGGGGAAATGATCTGATTTTCTTATACTTTTCCTTGAATCAGTATTTGAATGTGGAACATCTTCCATAATTCACTCTGTCATTATTTGATGAAAAAAATCTGATATTCTCAGTATTTAAGGCTTTAAAAGGCTTTAATTTGGATCCAGCTCTTAAACCTTTTAAGGCCCTGCAGATACGCTGCTGTGTGTGTGAATACTGTGTGTGAATAAAGAGACGCTACTGCATTATCTTATGTATTGTGAATCTATAAACTCTCAGCTGAGCTTCACAGAGCTACTGGAGGTTTCTTTTTTTTTTTTCATCTGCCAAAACCGAAGAGATTTCACGAGCAGCTGTCGCCTCTTTACGAGCCAGACACCATCACCATCCAGGTCTTTGAGAAAATATATTTTTAAAATAGGCAATAAAAAAATAGCAGGGAAGAATACAAATACCTCGGGGCAATATTTAATTTCTCAGCACAAGTAAAGAAAAGATTAATGGAAGCTAATTTGTACATATCCTGCCTCACCTGGATAAAATATCATTAACACTCAGTTTCAGTTTAACACGAGCTCGTCTGCAGACGCCACCTCATTATTATTATTTACAAAGAGGTGAAATTGGAAATGTAAAAATAATACAACAGAATACAAATGATAGTGTCTGAGGTCGGTGCAGGGATGAACAGAAGCACAGGTTGAAAACCTCTGTACACAACACTCAAGGCTGCAAACACAGAAGTCTGTTTATTCTGTCAGACGTGTGACCTCCTGGTCAAGGATCTGGACATGATTAGACTCACGTTTCTGTCACAGAGATGGTAAAGATTAATTACCCTGATTTATTATTAAACAGAGGCTACAGCAGTGTGTCAGTTTTCTCCTGAAACAGAAGCAGTGGGAGGGAGCAACTACAGTACATTTACTGAAGTACTGTATATTTCTAATGGTCTGACCGTTCCTCTACCCTCAACATTATATCAAAGTTAACATTTCTGGCTCCACTAAAAAAAAACCTGAATCATTATATTGTTGCTTAATGCTTCACAATGTTTTACATTACAGTGCAGTTTCTTTTCTTCTTTTCTGGACCTGTGTGCTCAGATTCGGAGGATATTTCCAGCTCAGTGAGCAGACCTCTGCACACGCAGTCCAGCTAATCAGCCTTTCCAGCCACCAGGCCAGTCATAATTCAAAGGCCAAAGAATTACTGAGCAGGGGATGATCAATGTCCCAGTTAGACTCTGTCCCGCTCAGGGAGGGGGCTGCAATTGGGTCAATGTATGCCCACAGTAATTATAAGTCAAGCTGTGAGAGGGAAATTTAATAAGACATTATCTGCAGTGGGGAACAGGCCTATCTATCCCATCTGCAACAGGGAGAACTTGTAGAACTAGAACAAGTGCAGTGCAAGCAACACTGCAGCACTGAGCCAAAGATGGACATGAAAAGAATTCTTAAAATGAGGGTTTGTGACGATGTCTTTGCAAGAAAAGCATTATTATCATGATTTAGATCAAACTAACAAAACACTTTGGGTTTGAAGTGAGAAATATTTCTCTAAAAAAAACAGCAAAGAAAACAAAGATCACAGGATCCACAAAAAGCCTTTTTTCCTTTGTTAGGAGTCACACAGCAATTTGGCAAAAGTGTTGTGTTGCCTGCATTAATATTCAGTGTCACATTCATTGTCACCATTTCAGAGAACTTTCATATTAATTTATGCAGTGCTACTTGAGTTAAAAGGAAGGAAGCTCGCTGAATTATAAAAACTTGTATCAAGTGTTTTTTATTCCAGACTTTCTGACTAATTCTGTCACAGATCAGAAAAGGGCAAAGATGTTTTCCAGACCTGTGCAGCAGACGGTCGCTCACCCACATACCAGGATGTATAGATAGAAAACAAGTGGGACAGATCAGGAACAAACCTCTATCTTTAGCATGGCGGCGTTGTCCTTGTCACCTTGTCCCCTTTCTATACTGCTTTTCTTTAACCTTTAAACACCCAGAGAGAAGCTGGTCTGGTCGTACATGCTTTTCATCACCTGCATTCTTTCACCATCTGCATGTAAGGATTTGAACCAGCAACCTCTTTTATATGCAACTCATGCTGTGTCCATTCTGTCTGTATTTCTGTCTCTTGCTTTTGTCTTTTGTTGTGCAGCACTTTGTGATGTCTGGTCTGTTGCTTTATAGCGACGGATCACTCTGATCTCCAGTGTTAATTTGGTGCAGTGAGCTGATGCTGATGCATAAAGCTGCACTAAAGCATCACTTCAGACACTAGGTTTGACCATCGCTGGACTTTTTATAACAAAGTCATTTTGAAACAACGACTGACATCTTGAACTGAACTGAAGCAACAAAACACAACAGATGAGCTGAGTAAATGTATTTTAGCAGGTTGTTATGTTTATATGTAACTGATCTGCAACAGCAAATGAGTTTTAACATTTAACAGAAACAATAATCTTTCAAGGATTCAAACTCTCGCCTTTGGTGTCAAAGTTCAGGCCTTTTTATGCCCACCACCCACTCCACCACCGCCCTACACCTGTGCGCTTAATAAATACAGCTCTTCATGCACTCAGGGAAAAAAAGTTGCTTTGCAGATAATCCAGGCAGAGATTATGTTTGTCACCACAGTGTAATCACTAAAACAAAAGCAGTGGTACTTAAATATCATTTCCTGGAGATGGGATCTTCTTTTATTTTGGTGCCTGAGAAAACAGATGAAGCCACACACAGGTGAGGTGGTTCGGAGGAGAGATGTAGAAGCTTGTAATTACACTGAGTGAAGCTTTTCTCTGTCCGACCTGCCGGTGTGAGTGCAGCATCAGCTCTGTACCTGCACACAACACACACAACAATGTAGAGCTAGTATCAGTGCTGATACTTTCAACGAGGACACCGTTTATCCACCTGTGTGCACATCGTCTGTGGCAGCTTGAACCTAACTTCTAATTTTCTCAGCAGCTAGAGGGAAAGTTATAGATTTAGCTTTAATGCTGAGATAATACTGTACAGACAGAACGTACAGTGCGTATTCATTACATTAAATTTAGCAAAACAATTCTAGTTTTATTTAAGGTGTGCTTGACAAATGAGTCGGTCTGCATTAACAAAAGAAAAGCCTACGCCGCCACTTCTATCTAATGATTTTCAGAGTAATAAAGCAAACCTGCTACATAGCTGCTAACATAGCTGCTATGAATACCTCCAGTTAAAAGAAACACCATGTGATACTGGTCGTGATGAAAGGCTACAGTATCACTAATATTGATTCATCCCCTGAGGACCATGAATGTTTATCTTGTGTACAAAAAGTTCATGGAGTGTTTTATATTCACCAAAACCACAGAACATCTTCCTGTGAGGAGCATGAATAAAGTACAAACTAAATTTCATGAAGATCTGGTCAGTATCTGACAAGATACCTTACTCTGATCTGAGTGTGAGACAGGACCAACAGTGCCGTTCACAGGCTACGCTGCTACCAGGCAAAAACAGGTGCTAATAATAAATGTAAAAAATCCAAAGCCAACAGTCAATGATTGTGTTAAATGAGCAGGGAAACCGGGAACTTTACAAATTAGACTGAATGACATGAAGGTGAGGCTCTCATTAGCAGTGCTTCCACCCTGATGAGATGCCACACCCTCTCTGACCTGCAGGAGAACAGACCACAAATTAAATCAATCTCTCTTTTAGCGACCAAAGAAGCCTCGAACACATCGAAATGATTTTTCATTCCAGCACTGGAATCAGCAAATAGAGCCATTATGTTGTCATGTCGTGTGAATCATTTATTCATTTCACACAGGACGGGAGCCTCTCATGAATGTCCTCTGACGGTTTACCCAGTGACAGGTATGTTCCTGCCTGGGCATGAGAGGAAAAGCTACATGAGGATAAAGGTGAGTATAATGCCTCTCTCAGGTCCAGTGAATTGATATTAAAAGTTCCCTGCTGAAGTGCAGACGATATCGATGCCGCTCCACTGGGCCAGAGGGCTCCGGGTCTGAACCTCGGCTGCTTCGACAGCTGTGGCTTTATTGGATTTTCTCTGAGTGTCTCCAACAGCCGTAACAGCTGTTTAAACTTGCAAAAGAACAATGCTGCATAATTTAGAGTGTAGATACAAAGAACAGTATGTGACATGATACTGTAAGTGCTGCCTGATACACTGATAGACCAATCCTGCTGTCTGGGAATGCCACTGCAGCTCGAGAGGCGTCCTCTCGCAGCCTATCAGCATCATAAATATGGTCATTTTTATTCAGGTACAGCCATGCTGTTACATAACGTATCAGTTCTTACAAAAAGCAAAGAGGAGCCTGTTAAATGTGGTCTGCAGCTCTGGACTCTGAGCCCTGCTCGGTTCTATTCCAGCCAGCTAATCGTGGGCTGACTCACACCTGGGACGCCAGGTGAGTGCTGTTAGCTGAAATTAGCTGGGTAGACAGAAAGCTTTGCCAAAAAATGTTTGTCTCTACATGTTTTCTTTCCTCAAATGAAGGGGTTGTTTTCTCAAAATGCCTGGGTGAAAGATGTTTCCATACAAATGTAGCACGAATTTTAACCACGTTTGCAGAAAATCACCAACAGAAAATGCAGATTAATCTGTTTCCGCGCAGTACTGTTGTGTAGGAGGAAAGGGCATCAGGACAAACAGTTTTCCAGTCGGGTGCCTCAATCAAAACACAGGTGGATGGGAACGCACTCAAGTGCCATTTTGTTGCACTTAATTCATTCAGGCTGACACCCGAGGGAGGGTTAATTTGTTTTTGTATCAAAAGATTTGTTAAATCCTGAGTATTAGAAGCCTCTGTGCTGTATTCAGGTGCCTGACGGCCTTTAAATTCACTGATCTGTTGCTCAAGCTGGACGTCATGCCTCATATTTCACCACCTCATCTGTACCTGCAGCCACACGCCCCCGCCAACACAGCCCCTCGGATTTTTAAACACGTCTGTTTCCAGCCTGAATACCTTTTCAGCCTCGGTGTGATTCGACCTTTATGCTGACTCGTTTGATGCGGCGGTAGATTATCTTTTGTATCATCTAATTGAATCACTTAATGATTGAGGGCCTGCGGCTCAGAGATGGTGGGTGTGAGGGTCAACCACATAAAGACACACTGCATTCACAGGCATTCAAAGGCTTGAGATCGAAGCACCTGCTCTGTCTTCGCTCCCTGTTTAATAATAAAAAAAAGTCAAATGTCACGATGTGTAAACTGTTGAGTGGTTACTGTGGGTAAGAGTGAGTGAAAACCTGCAGTGTTCTAGGTTCAGATGGTTTACAGTGGCTCTTCCATTTACCTGCCATGTCACATTTGGATTAAATGCACTGAACCATATAGCTATTGAATTTCTCAGTTTTGAATTTCTCGCTGGGTAAATTGCCTCTTCTAATTATTCTGGCAAAATTCAGATTCAAGTGTACATATGCATTAGACTGGGGAGGGAATTAAAAGAAAACATCACTGAGAGTTTTTGAGCCATCATATTGCTGAATAGTAATGCCTTCTTTGACAGCAGGTCTGTGTCTTCTCTATTGTAGGCCCTTCTCAGAAAATCACTGACTACCGCAGTTAAAGACACGTTTTTTTGTGCTGACTACAGACTGGTGTGCAGCAGAGTGTGACCCCCCCCCAAAATAAAATTAAAATACTCCAGAGATCTCCTCATGCTCATAAGTGTGAGGTGATTATGAAGTCAGAGTTTGAGGCTGAAAAGCATTTGGCAGAAGAAAGAAAAGCTGTAGCTGAAATCTCTAAGAATCTCTAAGACCTGTGCAGCCTCATCCTCCTGCTGATCCCTGGACCAGACAAGCGTCCACTACTGAGCTCAAGGACACGTTAATGCTACTGTTACTGAGGAGAATCATGCCTTAATGCACAGCTGGATAAAAACATCGTCTTCTTTACGGACACAGATCTCCCTTTAACGTTTTCCTTTTTATTCCCTGTAACAGTTCCCTAACCTTAAACATATCATAGTTTCCATCGTCATTTGAAAAATGTTGGCCTTGCATGTAAATAAACATCGCTGAAGGTAATGCAGGATTTTTCAGAATTGTCTCAGAAGAGAGAGAGCGGCAAGAACACATCTTTAAATCAATGCTACTGCTGCTCTGTGTCTGCTGAATACACACACAGGCAACAGTGTTGTGTTTACAGCTTGTTCTGCTGCCCCCAACAAAAATACATGACTGTTGCTCAAATTTACACTCATTTTTCTATGTTGACTAAACAACAATGGGTACATCAGGCAGCAACATTTAACCAGACTATCATGTCTCTTTAAGTCTACAGCCATGCTAGCATCTCTGTGGGGCTGTACTTCAGCACAAAGGTGCTTTGAGCTAAAGCTAATGTCAGCATGCTAACAGATTCAGATTCAGGCAACTTTATTTATCCCAAAGGGCAATTTAGTTTTGCAATCTACCCAACAAACAAACAGGCATATTGGTCACATGTTAACATGATAATGTTTAGCAGGTATAATGTTTACCATATGTGCCATCTTACTTTGGAATGTAGCATGCTAACATTTGGTAATTAGCATTAAACACAAAGCGGAGGCCAATGGGAAGGTTAATAGCTTTGCAGATATTTGGTCTGAGACCACAGTATTAGACAAATTCTAATTTTGGCCCAGTGGTGTCGTCTGAAGAGAAGTAAGATGATCACCTCTGAGCACGAATATCTGCACAAAATTTTATGACAATTCACCAAATATTTTTTGAGATGTTTCACTCAAAACTACAAATTTCAACCTCATGGTGACACTAGAGGAAAAGTCAGAGGATTACCAGAGTTACTGGGAATCGTCCTCTGGGGAACATGAATCTCTGTACCAAATTTCATGGCTGTCTATTGAATACTTGTTGAGATATTTCAGTCTGGGCCAAAGTGGTGCACCAACCAACAGATGCACACTGCAGTCCATAGAGCCAGGCATCTGGCTTAGCTAAAAAGTGTTTTTTAAATTATTATTTATCACTAATGAGGAAAATATATTACGATATAGATTTTAGGTTGTATTGCTCAGCTCTACTTTCTCTTTCCTCGCAGGTATTTGCTGCTAATTTAACACCAAAGAGCCCACGTCAGATTAAATTCGACCCAGTTGGACAGGATGGGGATGGTTGAGAATTATGTGGAGCAGAAATTCATGACTCTCTACAGGCTCACTGAAGAACAGAGGGAAAAGACATTCCAACACATTATACCATTCTGCAGATAATTTCCACGTAAATGAGAGAATACTGACATGAAAACTCTCTCTCTCCACATTATGTAGCGGACCCCACAGAGCCCTATCAAGGACCCCTGGGGGGCCTCATCCTCTTGGGGCTTTGGGAGCCACTTCTTTTTCTTCAAGCCACTGCTTCCATAAAAAGAGATAAAAGAAACTTCTGAAGCGGCCTCTGTCTTTGAAAGAAAGTCTGTTTTTAAATCAGTGGAGTTTTGAACTGGGTCATACTGTCATTGGCAGCTCTGTCTCTGGGTTTGCTCCTCTGTGTGGCTGAGAGCCCTCCTCTGTCCACTTATGACTGATGCCACTGCAAACTGGGTTAGCTTGGTATATAGTACACAAGCTGTATAACTTTATAATACAAGTCATATATTCTGAGCTCTTAGATGAAGGTCTATTCTTCTAGTCTTCTAATCTGGACTGAGTATTCGACAGAGAAGTAGTAAGAGTGTATAAGAGGTTGCAATTAACTGAGTTTAAGTACATGTACAGTATATGTACAGTTTAGAGGTTCTGGTACTTGAGTTCTACTTTAATAGAGTTTCTACTTTTCCTCCAACATGTTTCTTCATGACATTTATCTAATAGCAGATTATAAATTCATGAGAAGTAAAAAAAAAAAAAAAAAAAAAACATTTTCCAGCTCATCCCAGGGGATCCCAAGGCGTTCCCAGGCCAGATGAGATATATAATCTCCAGTGTGCTCTGGGTCTGCCCCTGGGTTTCCTACCAGCTGGACGAGCCTAGAGGACCTTCAGTGGGAGGCACCCGGGAGAATCCTGATCAGATGCCTGAAACACCTCAACTGGATCCTTTAGACGTGACCTGCCCTCCGGATGTCGGAGCTCCTCACCCTATCTCTAAGGCTGAGCACAGATGCTGCACCAATCCACCTGTCAGTCAACCCTCACTTGTGAACAAGACCCCAGGATACTTAAACTCCTTCACTTGAGGCAGAAACTCTGTCCAAACTCTGAAAACTCTTTTCCGAGGAGAGGGACGTCTGGGTTGCCTTGGTTAACCTGCTGCCACCATGACCCAATTCTGGACAAGATGAAGAAAATGAATGGATGGAATAAAACTGTAGCTGCCATATGTAGAAACTGATTTGACCAGTGTTTGCTGTTGGTTCATGGAGGTAATGGAAAAGATGCTCTCTGAAGTATTAAATGAATAAGAATCACTAATGACATGAAAATAAAAATGTGCAACCATTCCTCAGATAAAGATTGTGAGCGAAGTCCTTTGTGGTGAATCATTAATATCATTGTTAAGCAGCTGTGTGAGAAGTACCAGGACTCCTGTTTGTGTACTTTTTGCTCTTTAAGGTTTTAAATCCAGGTGTTAATGAGTCTCTTCCTCCTGATCTTTGGGGATAAGCTGAGCTCTCAGTGATCCATCTCTTACACTTTGAACCTGTCAAAGAGACAAATTGCTTCTCCTCGGGGTGAGAGGCGGGAGGTAAATGTAGAAGTAACCTCCGGCCCCGTTTCAGCCCACTTTCCCATCGTCTCAGACAACTTTTACCAGAGTTTAGTAACTTCTTCCTGCTGCATCAGGGAAGCCCGCCATGGTGAACACCTGGAGGAGGGAATTTAACGAGTGGTTCACACCATCCCTTTATTGGAGAAACTACCCTCATAATGCCTCTGAGTAGCTGAATTAGCTATTTTTGTCTGCCCTAAAATGTAGAAGATAATGACTAGAAAGCCGCAAGTGTGAGTCCCCAAGCAGCTGAGAAAAGTTAGAGAAACATTCTCTCTTTCGTCAACAAATTAACTTAATAGCTCTTTTGTGCCACAGGACCTTTCCAGGAATAATACCCGACAAATTGTACTTTCCATAAATGTATAATAATTCCATAAGTGTATAAATAACATGGCCTCTTGCCAGCAAAATGCCATGTGTAACTCACTCCATTGGAGCCTTGAGGTAACCCTGTGCTGATCCCCATCCCCCTGAAATCCTCCTCCAGGAGAGTTTTCATGGTCCTCCTGGGTCAACCTCTGGATCGGGACCATCCTGGGGGCTCCCAGAGCAGTTGGGGAGGTTTGGACCAGATGATGTGGTCAAACAGTTGCAACCTTCCAGTCCTGATGATCACTGAGAGTTTTGGCTGTGAGCTGCCACAGATGCAGGAGACGCTGTGGTACCATCTCAGGCCTTCTATCCTGAGCACAAGGTTCTTTAAAGTTTGTTTCATGTAAAGTTCCAGGTTACTGTTTAAGCTCCTGCAGTGGAAAAAGTTAAATCAGTGAGAGACTTGTTCATCCGCTGCTCTCTCTTTTTTATCCCACTTGCAGCTCAGTCAGTTAACTCTGAGTGTTTCCTCTCTTCAGTTTCTGACAGCCCTCTTGACTTTCTGTTTGGGCTGCCCTGTGTGGGAGGTCCTTCTCCTTTCGAGGAGTGAAGCAGGAAGTCTATCAGTATGATGGTTAACACTTTTGCTGGCAGCACCTCAGCCTTATAAAGTGGCAAATCCACTCTTTCCTTGTCTCCCTGGGTATTTGGTTTGTTGTTTGGTAGCTTGTGTTTATTTCCTCTCTGTTGTCTGTTGTAAAACACTCCCAAGTTACAGGTTTCTATTCTTTATATTGCCTTTAGTTACCTTAGATTTTTTAGTTTTAGATTTCAGGATATACTGTAATACCTGCATACACAGTAATGTTTGAATTCTCTGTTTATTTTGAAATTAAATGAAAACTAAAATTTCTACTCAACACATTTAGAGACATTTGCAGCCTTGTAAGTGATGTGTGTTCTCTGACTCACGATGCACAACTTACAGTTTGTTCACAGTTTGACCTGCAAGAAAACACATTCTGATTGGTGCTTTTATTCATTTTAGTCTCTTTATAAATGTGAAACAGCACAGGTGAGTAAATAAATATGTGAATATTATAGAATATCATATAATAGCGATGAAGAAGCAGGATGAAAATGAATCATTGGTTGTCTCCCGGTGGCTCAAAAGGCAGCTTCAGTTATTTTTAATGTCACACCTTCAAATCCTGTTCCTGACCTTTGTTGTCCTCTCCTCTAATTTCCTGTCTCTTTCTCTCTCTCTCTCCCACTGACCCCACCATCCAATAGAACTGCTACACAGCTATAAAAATAGATTTGGGCAACATCCCCAGAGCTTGGGTAAACTGTCCCTGGCCTCCAGTCTGTTTTTTCAAATTGAATTATTAAACTGAATAATGTTTAAAAACTCAGAAATGCACCCCCTCAAAAAACCATTTCCCCAAGCAATCGTTTGCAATTTGAATAAATCCTATTATGAGATAACTGAGGAGTCTTTGTAGCATCGTTGGTAAGCAGGAGCTGTAGTGCCCATTAACAGCTCTACTCTACGACCAATCACACACAAGCACAGTCACTTGTGCACCCACACATACTCAGATAAAGCAAACAAAACCACAAATACTTCTATACACACACACACACACACACACACACACACACACTACACAGCTGCAGTCTCCTGCCAGTGACTCACAATCACACATTTTTTGCCAGACACTGCACGCTGTGGCAGAGCCAGGATTTCTACAAATGCTGAGGTTATGAGTCCAAATTCCCTCCAGTGCTATCCCACCTCACCAAAAGGGCAAAGCCTTTTCAATTTCTCTCATTTAAGCCATTCAAAAGCGCTCAGTTATATTTCCTGTTAATCTTTTTCTCCTCACACATCGGTCTAACTGCTGCTTCTGAGAAGTCTCTGCCTTCCTGGGATATAATTCTGATGGAGAAACACTCGTTTTATTTTTTCTGTTTAATTTCATAATCACATTTTTGCATTTCTCCACCCCCACAACACTGACTACTGACTGACTTCATCTAAAATGGATTTGACTTTGATTTAAAATGCAAAGTGGTCTCCACCACTAAGCTTCCAACTGGTCATTTCATTTAGCTCTGAGCTCTTCTACAAAAGCCTTTCTTCTTAGAAAGTTAGTGATAGTTTGAAAGAGCATGAGTAGAAACACAACGAGGCTGTAAAGGTGGACTGGTGAGTAGATGGGTTTTCATGTTAACGTCCCCGACAACCTCTGTAGTCTCATTTAGACACTCGTTAGCAACCGCCTTTTTTAAGACACGTAAAAGCTTCAAACATCAGGAGTGGGGGATTTACTGACCCATTTTATGTCAGAGAATAAAACCTGGAAATGTCTTGAGCTTGTGTTAAAACCACAGACCTTATTTCAGACATTTAACCAGAAACACATTGACTTTGGGACGAGGGAACAGGAAGTGCTAACATGCTAACATGCTAACTTACTTCCTGGTTCTAGGACTCATTCTGCAGCACTTCATTAGCTTTATTATTTAGGACGACTGTGCCCAAACAATAAATAGTTTGATAGATAATGAAGATATCTGCAGCTCTACAACTTCAGCGTCCATCTCTGCACCACCAGTATCATTGGAAATGTAAAGACATGAATGAGTTTGTAACAGAGAACCAACAGTAACTGAGACAAAGTGATCATCTTGTTGAATAATTCAATTTAACAAAGACACAAAACCACAAAGTCTCTTGATTTACTGGCTGGAAAATGAGTGTAGAAACCCCTCTGATCCATTCAGTCACAGACCTTCTGTTTAATTTGTGTTACAGACGGGACTATATTGTATGATTCACATGTGGGGGACCGACTCATCTCCCTCGTCCCTTCCCTTCCCTCCCTGACCGCCCACAGCAGTAACAGACACAGAGTAAACCTCCTGGGCAGCAGCTTTCCTCCTCTCTGCAGTGGAGCGGCCAAACAATTAGCGCACACACATTATCGACTGACACATTAATTATTCTTACTGCCGTTTTCACAGTCGATCTTCTAACAGACAGAACATTAAGCTCTGGCTGATGTGCAATTACCAAACCGATTGCTAATGAAGCCAGAAAATACTGTTAAATACTGTAATGTGTGTGTCAAGTGCGAATGTTTATTTATAGGCCTGCAGTGGATTTCATCACATATGGGACAATTTATATGCCTGTCACACATTCATGAAGGAAAGAACTGTCCTCACGTCTGCTCGGTTTTATGTTGTTACTGTTTGCTCCAAATGCTCCGAACGTGAAGCTTCATGAGGATAAAATCATTTTAATTTGGCATCCTGAAACGTACATTTTCTTTTTTTATCATCATGTTTTATTATGAGTCTTAATCACTGTGGACAAAATTGCTCCACTATTCATTTTTATGAAACAGGTAAAAAGGAGAAGAAGTTAGAAAATGAAAATGGTTCTAAATGTCTAACAAAGGATATCGTTATAATTATGTTTTCTCAACAGATTTACAGCTTTACGCATAAATAAAGTTTCAAAATAAAGTGTTTTATACCAGTTATACAGATTTGGATGGATGGATGTTTAATATACAGAAATCTAGATTAGACCATGAAATGCAGCAATAAGTCAAATACTCTGCAGGAAACAATGAGCTCCATGATCCCATTTCCACTGAGTATTGATCAGTGATCTGTTTTTAGATAAAGACATCTGATCACAGGCCTTTACATTTACACCTGATGTCAATACACGTCTCTGTTATCTCAGCTCTGACTGCAGTATGATTTCAACATGGATATGGAGGTGGAGCTGACAGAGTTGTCAATAAACGGACGTCAACAGAAGAGAGCTCAAACCTGTTCAGCATATTCAGATCGTATCTGATTGATTTTAGAAAGTCTGAACAGATAAAGATCGAATCACAGACAAATCTGATCCAAACCACATTTTTGATGTTTTGAAATGTGATTCTAATCAGATCAGATCAGAATGTGGACGGTCTGACCACTCCAATCAGATTTCAAATTGTCTTTTGCGTCACTCACAATGCGACACACAAGGACGACAATGGAGTGAACAGAATCTATGCTGCTACTAGCAGAGCGCTAACATTACATGCTATGTAGGACAATGACGAGTCATGATGTAACTACTGTATGTGTTTGTGCTACACTGTCAAACCTCCAGTGATCTGACAGTAACACACCCTTCCCCTCCACCTCTCCTGCTGTGAACACATTCACCCAGATTCACCTGATTTTACCCCGGCAGCCGAGCCGTGGGGCAGTAAACAACTTTAACATCCCGGTGAATCCAGGAGGTGAAGTGTAGCGTCGTGTCTTTCGCTGCGTCGCTTTACTTTGATCATAGCGTTGACCAAGGTCAGAGTGAAACCAGCCTGATGACAGACAGACACAGAGCTGCAGCAGAGACAACTGGGCCTGACTACTGATGACCCAGAAGACCTCAGATCACCTCCCATCTGATCGCTCGACAGCTCCGCCATAAACCGCTGCATAATCACACAGTGGGCTCTATAATGGCTTTTCAAGGACTGCGTTTTTCTTTTGTTGGATGGAAACAAGCTATTTACAGGCTGGAAGAATATGACTGTTCCCTCATGAAGCTCAAACACTTCTTTCTTTCTGATACATACTGCAGATACAGATACATTCGACTGCTAAATGTAACTTTGCTTCAGATCTCTCTCACTCTCTGTCCTGATTGGAACATCAGGCCTTGATACAAACACAACACTCGTTAGTGGGAGACATTCAGAGGTGGTTCTGGTCTTAAATGGGATTTGCTGACAATAAGAAAACTATAGACTTCACTGAAACCACACACAGAAATACCTGCCTGTATCTGTGTATTTCCCACATTTCAGTCAACAAGTCTCCCACTGTGGAAAACATCCAGTCAGTTTCATGATTTGAGGCTCAGCTTTGGTTGAAAGTCTGTCACCTCCAGCTACAAACTTCATTTGTCTCTGAGAACCTTGAGCAGCTGGAAACAACCAAAACACATCCAACTGCTGTATAAATACTGGCTGACAGGCAGATCTGCGACAGAGTTTGAGGCTTGTGAGTTTTAAGGCACACTGTGAGGAGATTCACGCTCTCAGTGTTTTAAAGAAGAGGAGGAGGGGATCTCAGCTTTAACATCAACATTATACAAGCAGAGAAAATGACCTGTGTAAGTCTGGGGCTGAAATGACGGAGTTAATAATTGTGATTGATATGAACGATCAAAATATCCTGCAAATGAAACCCAGTTATAATTTTAGCCACAACAGCAGAGCCTTAAATTAATCCCTTAATTTCTCTGTCAGACTGAATCACTCGAGACTACAAGACAGCTGTGGCAGAAAATTCAATCAAACTGACGGTTAATGATGTTTTTTTTCAATAGATGAAGAATCAGAAATGAGCTCCAGGTTGATCAGACAGTCACTGGAGGTTTTTAAATAAACCCAGGAGGCTCTCTTTCCTCCCTAACTCAGGATCCCTCCACTGTCTGATGTTAAAGTCTCATGTTAAAGCCAAATATCATTTAGATCTGGATCATACAGAGACTCTGACTCGTCCCTGTTTCCCTGTGTTTGGCCTCTGTTTCACCTGCATCTCAAAACGCTCAAATTTACAATGACACTGCCTCTGAACTTGTCTGTGCTCTGCATTGTATTGAACAGTTTTGATCCAATAACAAAACCTGTAACGTCAGAGTGACACTGACTCTCTGACCTGAGGTGGAGGACACACTGAAGGAACGAAAGCCAAGAGAAGAAGAACAGGATTGATGTGGACAGGAAGCTTTGAGTGTTATTAGATTCGTGAGAAGTGTCACCCATATTTCCTGTCACCGGATTATTGTTGAGGCAGATGGGAAAATAAAAAAATTGAAATCGTGTGTTAGCTCTAAACCCATATTATGAGCACATGATCCTCTGGCAGCGTCAACCAAAACTGACATTTCTCCAACAGCAGGTCGAGATAAAATGAGAGTTAGTGGGAGGGTGTGGAGGTCTGATTCATCTGACTCAACAAGTCCTCAGAAAAACAAAACAGGTCATTTGTCACTGGCTTCTAAAATGACACACGAGCGTTTTGTGACCTGCTGCAGAAACTCTTTATAAATGATTGATACGACTGTTTTTCTGAGCTGTGGTTCAATTTCTCTAACTTTAACAAAGACGTTTAAGTTTCCTAAAATCCACCTGTGTTTGACAGTAAGGTGTTAGAGGATAAAAGTACTTAAAAGTATGAAAAGTAAAAGTACTCGGTCTGCAGTAAAATGGCTCCTGTGAGTACTGTGTCATTATATCTGACATTATTAGACTGATACTGATGCATCAGCAGCTAAGAGTTGTTATTGTTTATTTAAGTGGCTGTGGAAGGGTTAATTCACTATAAGGAATAAGGCCACTGCAAAGTGACGTGTTATCTCTATCAGATTAGACCTGCTGCTGCTCACAGATAAATCACCACGATAACATGAAACAGCTGCTCGGTGTTTCTCTCAGATTAATAACATCAGGTGATAAGTGGATTTGTTAACATCACAGATATGTAATGTGGATAAGAGGGAAGCTGGTCATGTAGATAGCTGTCTGACAGAAATGTAAATTTTTACTTCAGCCTTTATTCATGCAGAGAGAGGTTTGCTGAGGGCACTCAACGGAGACGCAATTTACACCAATCAATTTGCTCTGCTGTGACTGACAGATGCTTAAACTTAAAGCATATGAAGAAGATCTCACACTGATGGGAACACAGACAGACAGACAGACAGACAGGTGGACGCACAGATAGGCACTTTATTAATAGCAGAGCTCTCCTGTGTTATTTGGAAGAAATTGCTCCGTACAGCAAATCCCTCCGGAGAGACGCTGAGACCGAGGAAACATAATAAGGTGCCAAACTGGCAAAGACCAAAAACAGGCCAATTAAAAAATGATTTAAAAAAAACAGTTGAAGTGTGCATCAGGGGCTTGTAAACACCATTAGTCTGGAGACAAATAGCTGCTGCTGCACTGGTGACACCAAGCATATTATTACAGCGGTAAAACAGGAGACGTGGCCGAGCAGCCGACACCTGACTGACGTTTTAACTCCCAGTTAACTCTCAGATAACTCTCACCAACTCCTGACAGTGCCTTATCCAGTGCCTGTTAAATCCTGATCACAGGATCACACAGTGGAAGTGGGAAACAAACAGCTGATGAACCCGTTCACCCTGAACCTCCTGTTCCTCTCTGGAGGACAGTCTCCCTCTCTCTGTCTCTCTCAGCCCTGCCAGCTGAGGAAGACACTTTGACACTGGATACACATTAAACTGAACTGGACTGAATCAGTTTAATCAAATGCAAGTTAACTGCTGCATCATATAAAAGGTGTTTGACTGGGAGAAGTATGTTTGTTGACATATTCTACAGCTGCTGCTCGACCAGGACTGAAGTCAGAAGGATGCAGAATTATTTAATGATCTTTACAGTATTTTTATTAACACTGAAAAAGTGACTCTACTGGGACGCTTCATGTACATGTTGATGTTGTAACATAATCAATAGATAGATGCCTACAAAGCAGATGGACGGAGCACTTTATTAATTCCCTGGGGAAATTAGATTGTATAAGCTCCCTCCTCCTCCCTCTGCAGACTTCTCAGATGCAGCTCAAAAGCAAACTTTATGATTTCTTTTAACCTCATTAGGAGCCAGATGGATGGAGCTCATGAAGCCTTCTGTACTCAGTCATAAATAAATTCACCCTTCAGCACTGCTGAGTATCTTTGTTTTTTCCAAACTTCAGTCCACTCTCTGCTTCACTCTGTCCAGCAGACGAGAGCTGCCACGGTCACTAATGTATTTTGTACGCCTGTCATCTCCAGATCAAGACCTAATTATCTTCTTACTCCCAGATAAGAAAGCGTTTCCTTGTTGTTATGACTCCATTATCCAATTTTCTCAATAACAGCGGCTCGTGACTTATTTCATTATCTCCAAATTATGACCTCAGGATGAAACCGGCTTTGATAGACTGTGACGGACAAAAGCCTGAGATGAGACGTTTGAGGTGTATCACGGAAAAACAAAGAAAACAAAAGTTTAATAATTGAATAACATTAGAGTGAAATCCTGATGGAACAAAAGAATCTGAGCATCATTTCTTATCTGGAGATATGAGGGAATGAAGCAGCGGCCGCAGGATTAGTTTCTATGTGGAGATTATTAAATAATGAAGCTCTTCAGGCTTCTTCCATTTTCTCTGCATTGTGCTGTTTACTGTCTCCTGGTCTGATCTTATTCTCACTATTGGACATGAATTCATTAAATATAGAGTAACTGAAGAGGGGAAAAAGCTAGTTCTGTCAGCCCCTGACCATAAATGAAATGATAAATAACAGCAACAACATGTTACCAAACATCGCACAGCTGAGGACATCAGGACAACAAACAGACACACAAACAAAAAGTCAAAGTAAATCAGCTAAAAGTTAAAGGAGGAAGCAGTTGCACTGATTCTGCATCGTTATATTTGCTGAGTTGACCTTAAACAGCCCATTAATACTGTGACTGTTAAATCTGATGACACATTAAATCCCCCTTATTGTTAAAGTCTTTATTTCTTGGTTTAAAGCTGTAAAAAGTCTGGGTCATCAGCAGAGAGCACTTTATCTGTATATAACCTGTATAGAAAGTTATTCATATTAACCAGGGCCGCTCTCTGTTTGGTCATTTTCAGATAAAATGTTGTAATTTACTTTTTGGGTGTACTCATTTTCTCAGCTCGCCTCATCCACCTCAGTGATTTCCTGTCTCCCAGAATGCCTTCTTCTTCAAACTGTCTCGCAGCTGAATTGCATTTCGCCCTACTTCCTGCTCCTGTGGGTGTAGAAATTGGTTTCTGTGTTTCCTCCTCTCCGATGGATTTCACCCCGTGTGACTGCTGAACAAAACGGGACAAAACCGAGGCTCCGGAGGAAACTTTGATCCTCAAGTGTTGACGCCAACATCTGACGTTTACGGTCGATAATTTCAGATGAGGATTTTCTGAGATCAGACCTCACCACTGCTGATCGGTACATGATCGGGTCAGGTCATCAACATTTGGCTGGTTATTGATTGAAGGAAACCAAACACATCAAACCGCAAAACAGAAGCAGGAATGCAGAGTACATCAGCTGCTGCCAGTCACACAGGACTGAAAAGGTTCAACTGCACAAAGCGGCTCTTTCTATTTTTGTTTGATCCAACAAAGCAGAGCAGCCTGAGGCACTGATGTGCTGTAAACACTCAGCAGAAGCAGGTGAATGTCTGTTATCAGTCATTCAAATCAGCTGCTGTTTACTCTGCCACTGAGTGACCTGATGGAGCCACAACAAAAAACAGCGATGGACAAATAAACTGTGAGAGTGTGTGAGAGAAACAGTGTGACTGTTAAAGATGATTTTCAGTCCATCCAAAACTTAAGTTAAAGATTTCTCAACAACTGTCAGTCAGATTCTCACTGGTAATAATACTCATCGTCCCTGGAGGCTGATTTCTAACGGCTGTGGTGACCCTGTCTGCATTAAATTACCTCCAATTCACCCATCGGGCTAATATTTCCACATGCACAAGAGAAACATCACAATTTAATGAGAGGACGAGGTTTAATTACGAGCCGGGCAACTTCCTCCAGGACCTGCTCTGGGATCCCTGGACCCACAGAGACCCTCTAATAGCCTCAGGTTCTCTGTGTGGCAATTGGTTTGAGGTAATTTGATTAATTCTAATTTTCAGAATGTGCATAACTAAAGTACAACAGCAGCTGACATGATAAGGACCTTAAACCTGCAATAACTTGGCTGCTTCACTTTTCAAGTTCATATATTAAAGTTATATATTGAGGTTCTGTGTCAACATCACGCTAAATTAGTTTGGATTCATCAAAATACCACACAACCTCTGGGCTGTGTAACGGTCCAGATGTCTCATACACAGCGGACAAAGAAGAAGGAGGACAGGAACTTAAACTGGGTTCATTTTGTGTCTTCAAGCCTTTTTATCCAGCCATGAGGGCAGATGGTTCCAGTCTGGTCTGTGACTTATGGCTGGGTTTGGGGCATTTCTCAGGTCTGCATGGATCCAGGTCCAAGCTTTGAAGTGAGAGACTGGTCTAGTTTGGTTCTGGTCAGTACCTTTCCAGGTGTTTCTGGGTTCAGGCATGAATTGTTGGACCCGTGAAAACCTTACTGACATTAATAATGGAATTATTAATCAACTTCCACAAACTAAACTGGAACAGATCTGATGTGATGATCGTTGATGATCCTAAATCCTTCATCAGAACCACTCACAACTCACTGTCGACAGATCCGCTCTGTCTGCCTCACACATTCACCAGCAACTTATCATTCAAACACATTGGATTTCATCACCACAACTGCCTTTTCTGACTCAAAAATCACAGCCTGTCTCCACCCGTCTGCTCCTTCTCTGCTGCTGCAACTCTGACCCACACTTTCATCACTTTCAGACTCATCCAAAGTCCTGAATAAACTCCAGAACACCCAGAACACCCTGACTCAGAACACATTCAACTCATGGTCTTATAAACAATGCCCCCACCTGCTGAATCCCCCACCCTCTCCTCTCCACTGCCACAGCCTCCAACTCCAACCCCCTGACCCCACCACCCAGGACCAAACACCAAACCTGGGATGACGGGGCAGTCTCCTCAGCCACCCCCTCCCCCACCAAACAAATACCATCATATACTGGTTCCTTGTCACATTATCTGGTGCCTGTTGTAACAAATCTGTTTTATAGTAATTGATGTTTTTTATCAACTCGTCATGAAGCTTGTCCAGTCTTGTTCTTTAATGGCTTCAGAAATATTACAAAAATAATTTCCATCTTAAATTCAGCTGTACATGCTTCGACTAGCGCAAAACTCTTCGTTAATGTCTCATTAAAAAATGACTACAGACTGTTCAGAACTACAACTACTACAACCACATCTCACCTGTTTCAGCCTCTTTACACCGGCTCCCTGTTTGATCAGATTTACAGGAGCCGGGCTCCTGATTATATTTTAGATCTTTTCATTCTGTATAAAACTTTGTGTGGCTTGAGATCTTCAGACAGAGGACCTCTCACAGTTTCAGAGACCACCAGAGAGAACATCCTGATTCCACTCTGTAACTGTGCTTTATAAATAAAGTTTATTCTATAAAGACGTTCATGATTTAATGTCCTGTGCTACCCTGTCCCTTTGTGTGTTTTTTGTTCTCTCAGATCTTTTATTTAACTTGTTGTGTAAAGTGTCTTTGAGAAGTGTCTGATGAATAAAATGTATTAGAATTATTATAATAATCCATCTGTGGGTTCATGTTTACAGTTCACACAGTCCCAGACCTTAATGTGGTTGGACAATACAGAAAACACTGAAAACAACACAGACAGACTTTCTGCTCTGAATATATATTTTGTCAACTTCAAGTATTCGAGACGATCTTCTAAGGAAACATGAGCAGCAGCTGAACTCTGACCTCTGCACATTAACGCAGTGGCTTCCTGTAATCAGGTCATATCTGCACAGCACTCAGCTCCGCTTAAATAACACTCAACCAGAAGCATCCCTGTGAATACAACTAAATGAGTCAAGGATGAGTAAAAGAAAAACAGGCCTACAGATGGACAGAGGCGATGATAAACATCACACTGACAAACACCTCCCTGTAACCCTGCAAAGGATTTAGTAGAGTTTTTCTTCCCTGGTACTCGATAACAAGGGTCGTGATAACGATTCGACAAAGAAATCTACAGAGACGAGGGGATGATTAACACCACAGATTCAGATTCACAGAAATCCTGATCCTGAAAGCATCATCACCCTGAAGACAACAGAACAGAACAACAAAAAACAGGCCTGGTTATAAATATTTACTGGGAATTTGAGGATAATAAAGTGAACTTCTCTCTCTCTGCTTTTCATGATACGATATCTTTTAAAATCCATAATCATTCTGGAGACAGTCGGCTATTTTCTGACCTCTGACCCCTGACTTTATCCAAATTGTTTGTTTGTGATATCCTTGATCGAGGGTCTGAAGCTTTCTTGCTCTGGATAAGTGAGTCTTTTTCAGGCTGAAAGGTCAGTTTTAATGTGTTATTGTGACTCGACAGCACTCTGTAGTGATCTGTGACTTCTCGTGCATCAGCTCCTTTTAAAAGTAAAACCACCTACACTGAGAAGCCTCGACCTGTCGCTCAACACGCACATTAAGTCCTCACAGAGAAGAGGCAGAAATGTCAATGAATGGCCGCTAAATTACAGATGTCTCTGCCATCGCACATTAGAAAGCAGCTGAGGGTGCGAGTGTGACATTTTCTCCTGAAGCATTTCTAATTTTACAAATCAAAAAGGCCACTTCATCAGCCGGCCCGCGCAGCGTGTTGTTCCCCCGGCTGCACCGCGTTAGCTCGTTTACAATATCCTCCACCAGTTCAAAATGTGGGTATTTGTAATCCTCAAAAGTAAAAGGGAGGGTCAGAGGATAATCACACTTACATTATTCCTACAAATTACATGTCACGAGAGGCTGTGGTGCACGGGTCGGACGCTCAGGGTGGAAATTACCTCCGAGCTGAAATAATGTTTTCTGTCCTGAGCTGTGAATTTTAACTCCTGCACGTTTACACAACTTCACTGACCCCTGTTATATAATGTGAATTTACAGGGACATAATGAAGAAGTGCTGCTGTCATGATCTGATTTCCAATAAATAACTCAAATTTCACAGAGTACATTATGAGAATATCTAAAAGCATTCATTAGAGGACAAACAGATTCCTGTATAATGAGCAAAAATGTTTGTTTGTTGCAGTTACACTGTATTTTCTCATAATGATTTCCAGGATGTTTCCTTGTTATTTCGTACTAATAATGGGAAGAAGAATCCTTCATTTAAAACAAAGTAAATCATTGTAAACTGTCCATATCTGTGGATCTGTTTGTTTGCCTGCAGACAAACATCCCAGTTTTGAGCTGAAAAAGTTTTCCAGGTTACTGAAGGTAACTGGAGGTAAAACATATGTGCTGCAGATTAATTCAACATGAACAGAATTCCTCAGACACTGGGCTGAAGGTTGTCTAAACACTGAGCATGTTGCTCGTGATACATCAGATCATGTACACAGCCTGTAATCCTGATAAATGTGGAGGGAGAGCACTGAAATGATATGACAGAGACAGACATTAAACAATAAATATTCCTTCACACACAGACAGATTCAGTTTAATCCTGTGGTTCATAAAAACAAAGGTCAAAGCCGACTCCACATCTAATAATACCAAAGCAAAAATTACATTTTCTGTCTCTTCCTACGGCAGCTGTCAGAACCTTTTCTGTATTCTGTCAGTAACAGCAGCAGCTTCGTCCTCTGGCTCTGATTTCCTTCTCGTTTATGAAAAACTAATGCACGACTACGGAAATCTCTTCACCTTAAACATCTCATGATGTTCAGGATTCATGACACAGAGATAAAAAAACAAGACTTTCCAGGATATTTAGCAAATAAATGCTGTTTTTAAAAGTTACACACTGATCTGAAATACTCTGTTTACTGAGTCAATTTATTTTTTGCTCTTAGGTTTCCTATTTCCTTTCAATTACAGGAAATTGGATGCTGTCCCTGTGATATAAAAATGAAATCTTGCAATGTGGAGTTTTAAGAGAATTTCTGACAGACCTGCCCCTCGGTCAGACCTTTGAAACATCCAGAAGTGTTATTAAGTTTTTGAATCCCTCACTCTTCAAAGAGATGAAGCCATTAAGCTCCAGATCCGTCTCACTGTTCGAGACACCTTCTTCTTCTTGTTTAACATTGTATCAGTCTCATCTCTGGCTCCTCAGGTCGATGTCAGATAAAAGCCTGCACTTGTCCACAGGATGTTACACTACCACTGATCCTCAACACGGTCCTTAAAACTGTCCGTCACACACCTCGTCTGTTCTCACACACTCAGGAGTAAAGTTAATTTACACAAACTGTACCACAGCTCTGTCTCCTTCATGGTCTCAAACACATGAAAAGGTTGCAAAATTACAGGGATTTTCAATGTTGGAAACTTTCCACAGGAATTAACGGGAACTTATATGTAGTTGGAAAAAAACCATGTTGTAGCATGTTGGTTAAGTGTACTACACGTGTTTTGTATAAATGTATAAATGTGTATAAAGTTACAGTTGTGTCTTTGGTTTGATTATTTCACACAGTAGCAGCACAGAGTATAAACTGTCAGACAGTGTGGAATAAAATGATGTGAACAGCCCTTAAAGGGGAATAAAGAGAGGAGACAAGTGGCAAAGTCAAAGTGATGATTTGACCAGATGACACACATCTGCAACATAAACAACGTGTCCATTTAGAATAAGTGTTAACTAATTAACTAACAATGAACAGAGCCTTTACTCAGAACACACACAGTCTAATTCACTCTTTACCAAAGCTGTGAAAAGTCACATTTGCTGAGTCACTCCTGCTTCAACCGTGTATATGATTGACTGTTGACTACACTGTGTTACATGGTCCATGAAATTTCTCTGTGGCACAATCACTGCCTGTCTTTTCTCACCTTGACAGGACAATTATTACTTTTTCAGAATGTTTAAAGAGGAAGAATAATACCTCATTTATCTGGACTGAGATGAAGTAAATATTCAAATTTGGGCTTTTACAGCACAGTTTGTCATCAGATGTAAATCCTTTACATAAAACCATGACAGTAATGTTACTGCTGGTGTTTCCTACAGAATGATAAAACACACACTTTGTGGCGTCAGTGCTGAACTTAAATCTCTGTGTTAGTTTTCATCAGTGTCTCATCAGGTCCGCCTGTCTCATTCTCATGAATGTGATATCTCAATAACACCTACAGGGATCCTACTTATTTGGCACAAACGTTCACTTGGACTCAAAGCTGAACTGCTTGGTGGTCAAAGGTCAAAGGTCACCGTGACCACATGAAATATTTCAGCTGTTAGCTCCTTCTTCTGGAGCCACATCCATTCTGTCACTAGTGTGGAACTGAATCCTCAACCAAGGTGGAAAGACACTAATAAAGTGAGGACACCATTAGTCAACTTGAAAAAATTGGTTTGTTTATCCTGCTAGCATGTTTTTTTTCACTCCGTTGCTTCATCTCTTTATCTATTTCTGCTCAGCCCCAACTCAGCATGAGCACCCATTTAGCACATCAAATAACGCCGCTCCCAGATAAAAGTTACTCGATCAAGGCATGTTCTCAGACAGAGGCTCCCTGCAATATCTTGACATTTACTGTCCAGAATCTCAGGCGATCACTCAGGCTGCAATCACACAGCAGACCCGCTCCTGAGTGGAGCCGGACAGATAAGCCGGCAGAGACGCAACGGCTGAGCGGGTCTTTATCCCCGGCCAAGAGCTGTGAAGGACTGGGCTGCTGCCATTGTGGAGCCACGCTGAATCACCCATGAGATATCTGAACCTCAGACAGCTGAGGAAATTGCTCTCTGAGGCTGTTAAAAAAATGCACGATTTCAAGAGTGATGGTTGTAAAAAGCCAATATGCAATTGATTTTTTTCTCCCTCTTCCATGCGATGACAGAAATGGAGTTTCAGGGTGGATGTACGAGGCTGAAACGCTCACACACAATCATGGATGTATGTGGCACCACTGAGGACTCATCTGACACGTAATGTTCTGCTGCCAATCCACAGCAAATGTTTTCTCATCGCAGAAACAGCACAGAGAAAACACTGTCGCTGAATATTACAGAGAGGTGCATGCAGTATGTTGGCAAAACTCCAATCAGATGTTGAGAGCAGAAGTGGGGCTGTGTGTGTGTGTGTGTTTTACTTCAGGCGGTTTAAACTGACTGTGGACTGTGATGATGTTTGAGAGCATTTTATCAAGTAAAGCAGACTGATTTAGGCGTGGGTGACACGGATACAATCATATATAACTGTGTTCGTATGTAATCCTCTATTGTTCACTTTATATATCAATACATATCATCATGGCCCCCCAGCATTACACCACCACCAGCCTGGACTGTTGATACAAGGCAGGCTGGGTCCATGGATTCAGATTCCGACCCGACCACCTGCTCCCTCAGCAGAAATCCAGATCCATCAGACCGGGCTACGTGTTTCCAGTCTTCAGCTGTCCAGTTTTTCTAAGCCTGTATTCACTGCAGCCTCAGATTTCTGTTCTTCTCTGACAGCAGCGGAACCTGATGTGGTCTTCACCCCCAGGTTAGACGTGTTGTTCATTGTGTTTCTGCTCAGTTGTAAAGAGTGGTTATCTGAGTCACCGTTGGCTCTCTGTCAGCTCCAAACAGTCCGGCCTTTCTCCTCCGAGTTAGTCAGTGATCATTGATATGAAACAAAAGTTAATTTGAATTCTGATGACCCACTTCCACTGGGGGATTATTCCTGTGCAGCTCATGGTGCAATACCACCATACAATGATGGTGCTGCTGTTTCCAAGGTAAAGACAGAACTCTGAACTTCAGTTCTACCCATGTTTCAAGATACTGCAAACATGTGGTGGAGATTTTCATGTATGTGCTGTGTGTATCTGACTCTTTATCTCAAACCAAGGGCGTTGCAAAATCACAGTCAAACTCCTGAAGGCCACCAAGAAACACTGAGTGTTATATAAATGGACACTGCTGTCTCTGTCTCACTACATCCTCTTTTCCTGGACAAATCAAGGTTAAAAGAAAAGCCCAAACACTATAATAATATTTATTCTGGTATAATCAGCTCTGTAGGAGATAGAAATAAAACAAGTTGTGGGACCCGACCCTCAATTCTCAGTGTAAGTGAAGCGAGGGCCCGCTCAAATGAAATGTCAAAACCAATTTTGCAATTTTCATCTTAAACATGATCATTATTTCCTGCAGTTTCCCTTTAGCCCACAGCTCGCTTTCTCAGAGCTTAGAAAACTATCAAAATTAAAGAACAGCAGCAAAAAGAAAATGACAGATGAAAGTAGATTACGTGTTTTGTGAGGAAAGTTTTTAGTTTACATCATGTAACTGTGACCTGGATCTTTCTGTTCAGGGTTGAGTTTGTTCCCAGAGTTCACTGAGTTTAAGGCAGGGAAACACCAAGTGCACAACGTCTGTGGATCTCAGGGCTGGAGAAGCACACGCTGTGATATGATCAATAACAAGGACACTCAGTATAAAATGATAAGAGCGGACAGGAAGTCGATAGCTCGACAGCGTGTGAAGTTACTCATCAGTTCAAAATCCCAAACATCTTGTGCAGGCATGTTGGTTTATTTCAAGAGGAAATTAAATCATGTAAAACCACAGCTTTCATTTTTTCCTCCAGAGAGAGGAGTGGTGTTTTCAGTCTTCTCCATGTGTTAGCAGGTGACCTCAAAAAACCTGTTACCAAATTCCAATGAAATTTGGTGGAAAATTGGGCTTCACTCAAGAATCACTCGTATGAACAAGTTTGTCCTTAATTAGCAGTGATTTAGTTTGTGGTGAGTGGTCCTGACCTGACTTACAAATCATGTCCACACAGTTTGTTTCTCTTCACCAGGCAAAAAAAAGATTCATTTGATGTGAACGCAGAGAGGAGCAACCACAGCGACAGAGATGGAGGGAGCCGTAGCAGCTAGGAGTTTGGTGGAAAAACTGACGTGTCCAGGAAAGGTCTCTGATGCTCCAGTTTAAAAAAGAAACTCAGTTTTCAGAGAAGAAATAGAAAGAAAGTGATCGATAGTGTGGAGAAACATGGATTACCACTGGTGTGGTTTTTCCTTGCTGGAGAGAGCTGAAAGAAGAGAAGGGACTTGTGCCCGACACAGATGTTGCCTTCATGCTTTTGGGCAGGTTGTAGTAGACTACGTAGCTATTACATTTGGATTATTGTCTTGGAACTGTGGAAATTTCTCTGTGTTCAACAGTGTTTGTGTAATTACTCTCACTGCCAGAAGAGGGAGACAAACGTTCTCCACTGCAGCTTTAACTAAAACAAGCCATCCATCCATTTTCTTCCTCTTATCTGGGGTTCCAGATGTTTCACTCCCCAGCAGTGTTTTCCAGCTCCTCCTGGGGGATCCTGAGGTGTTCCCAGGTCAGATGGGATTTGTAACCAATCCAGCCAGTTCTGGGTCTACCCTGGGATTTCCTCCCAGTTGGACATGCCCAGAAGACCTCCACAGGTAAGTGTCCGGGAGGCATCCTGATCAGATGCCAAACAATTCACGAACCCCATTGAAATGATGAAGACAGAGCTGGAACACGGTAACATCAGCCACAGCAGGCTGTGATGTTCTCTGATGTAAAATATCTGCATTAACCACCTCTCATTCTAGTCATAGCTCACCTTGCTTTGGGTCAAGTCATATTTTATTTATACAGCATAATATCACAAATTTACCTAAAGGGGCTTTAACAATCTGTGCAGCTGGTGGAGGTGTGAATTCCTGGTATTTATTTTGATTTGACTTCCTCTGAAGCTGAGAAGAGTTAGCCAGTTCACTTCCTGCTTCACACCAGTAACCTCACTGGCGTTCAGCACCGTAACTCCACAGTCTGTGCATTGATTCAGCTCCAGGGGCAAAACAAGGCTGCAATCCAGAACCTTCCACAGATTCAGCAACACACAAATGGTGAAGGATCATTTCATGTTACTGGAGTTCAGTTCCTCTTAGATTACATCTTTTATTTACTGTGAAGCAGTAGCTGCACACACACGTTCATTTATTGTTAACAAATTAGTGTTTTCCATGAGTTTCTTACTCTCCAAGATCTTTATCAGTAGCTGCTGAGTTTCAGTAATGAGAGTAAATATAATTTGGTGCTTGCAGCCCTCCCTGTAGATTGTGATATCTGCAGTGGTTCACTCACATCTTGTGGTTAAAACTGAAAACTGATTACAGTAGTAGTATGTAGGAAAAAATAAAAAGTCCTAATGGTTGTAAGAGAATCTATGATGTTCAGCAGCTTGTGAATAAATAATGGCCGCAGGAGAGTTTGTATCCACAGAAATATTTCCTGTTCTTTGTGGGTAACGTGGCTGATTTTGTACAGATTTATGCCTTTAAATAACCTTGAAATACTCTTGTACCACTGCGGATAAAAACAAAGTGATCCGTCTGGTAAATGACCAGTTAAAGAACTCAGACTGTCGCCTTTGTATCCATTTGATTTTGTTCCTCTGTCTTTTGTCAATGCCGCACAGACAAACCGACTTGATTAAGCCTTTACACTTGGGAAAGTTTCTTCGATGGCTCCGCGGCAGACCCTCACATCAATACAAGGCTTTAAACTGGCCGTGTAATTGTGAGGAATGAAGTGAGTCTGGACCAGAGTGGGCAGGTAGGGGGACTCTGCAGCCCCTGGAATCCAGCAGGCTGAGAGATCGACTGTCTCACGGCCACCGGTGATGATTTTCAACCAGAATTTATCCAGGGAACAACTGAGCTCATACTTACTCTGCAATATTTTCACATACTGTATTCTCAGCAGTGTTATTAAGACAGCTGCATAAATCTATAATACAGCCTCTGCCTCTGAGACTCTTAAACTCACGGCAGCTGTTTAGGGAAGAAGTGGGAGTGGGTGTGTTTCTTTACAGACAGGGATGTGACAGCCGGGTGGAGATTGTGCCACGGAGAGACTGACATTAGAAAACCTCTCTCAGGCAGAACTACTGTCATTTATTGACCTGGAATCAGGTAGATGAGACAACACTTTGGCTCCATCTAATAACTAATAGAAAGAATGGCTCATCACAAGTTTCAGACTGCGAGCATATGGATATTTCCTGGAGGCCGAATCCACCAGTTTGTATCGAACTCACAAAAACACCAGTGGAAAAGATCAGTTCGCTCATTTTTGTCCATCACAAACAAATATGGCGACTCACGCAGATGTTTAAACGTAGATTAGTTCCACTTCAACACTGTGGTTTGTTTAGAGTCTGCTGCTAACATCACTTCAGATGCTGATATGCTCCTGCCACTGTTTACAGCCTCAGAGCTTCATGTTTAAAGGAACAGTTCAACATTTTACCAAATATGCTAATTTACTTTCTCTCAACCTGAGGTCTCTGTCTTAGCATAAAGACTGGAAGAAGGGGGAAACAGCTCGTCTGGCTCTGAAATGAAAAATAAATCACTCCCACAGCTCTAACTAATTAACATTCTCTCATTGTTTATTTAATACGTACACAAACTTACATTTAGCAGTGACAGTTTGGAGTTTTAGGGGAAATTACTTCGTCAGCAGAACGTAAACACTGGTAATTTAATTCCATTTTCCTGCGATGAGGATGATCTAAACCAACAAGGTCCCAGGTGTCCTTAATCGACTTCACCCTGTTTCTCTGCCCAGATCTTTCCACCCTGGTCCTAAATTTGATCTGGCAACCCGGGCTCTCTGTGCTCGGAGCTGCAGCTCCGGCTTGGTTAGCCAGGAGCACTGACATGTTTTCCTGAGATGAGGGTATCATTACACCCACTCAGCAGCCTGGCTTCGAACACGCGGTTCTGGAGAGCGAGGAGTCGGAGGAGCGATCCAGTCTCCGCCCCGGCCAGGCCAGCGGTCTGTCTCACACATCGCCTCCTCCTCTCTCTCATCAGCATACCGCTCGTCTTCCTCCTCCTCTCCTACCCAGCCCGGTCTGCCTGCCACGAAGCAATCCAGCAGAGACTGTTATGCAAACAGGTTTGGTGCTTGTTTGTGTCTGAATCATCCTCGGCTGAAGGCCTGAGAGTCCCTATTTTCCTAAATAAACATGACATTATGTATCACTGCTCGACCAAATTATAAGGGCCTGAAAAATAAAACTAAATAAAAATACACTAACAGCGATTTTTGCTTTACAACAGATTAAAAGGTTTTGAGTTTTATTGCAGTTTTACTTTACATTAATGAAACAGTTCATATTTAAAGTTAAGGTTGGTTCAATCAATTCAAGTTAAAGGATAATTCAGGCTTTCTTTTCCCAGGTTTGTGGGTGTAAATGACTGACGAGAGGGATTCCTACAGAGACAGAGCTTTTTATTAAAGAGTCAGATCCTTTATGTTTAACCAGAAACATCTCTATATATCACTACCAGACTCCATTGACAAAAACAGGGATTTTACTGGGAGCTGCTGGAATACCACTGCCTCCATCTGTTAGTGTGTTTGTGTTACTGTGTGACTTTCAGTGGTGGAAGAAGTAATCAGTTACTTTACATGAGAAAAAGTAAAAATGAATTCTGGGTATTTTTCAATTTAGTTTAGCAGTTTGTCTGATAGTGTTCAGGTTTGGAATTCCCTCTATTTTTCCCATAATGATAATTAATCTTATCTTAAATAAAATCCCTGATATGTCTGTTTTGATTAAATGGAATAAAAACACGACTCAGGTGGGAATCCATTTGATTAATAGCACTGTGATGTTATTTAGATCTTCAGCTATGGAGAAAATACCCTGCGATGTTCAGAACATCTGTTCTTCAGACACATTTTTACTATTATTTAAAACAGTTTAAGTAACATATTGTGAGAGACCTTTGCAGGTTATTTATGATTGATGTGGTAACAGACAGTTGACAGCTGTATTTTACTTGTTTTAACGGCTGTACACAGCAGCTGTTTGAATCTCATTTTGTTTCTGTATTTCCTGAATAGTAGAGAAAGGTAATGTTCCTTCTTCTGCTTCACAAACTTCAAGGAAGTGACAGAAACAAACAAGAAAAACTTCTTTTCTCCGGCTGTTTAAAGACGATTCGGTGATAACTGCTCAGAAAAGAAGTGCAGGTGATTCACTTTTTCTCCCAATGATTTTGGTTGTGTTTGTTTCTGTAAATCTTCTGTTTGGTCATCTCTGTGCTTCGGTCCGGCTGCAGGAGCAACAGGTGCAGATGTGTACACTGTAAAGAATTTATCACTGTAATGCATTTATCATGTTCTCTCTGTGCGGAGCTAAAAGACAAAACTCATATTAAATATGAATGTGCTGTATTTCCTCTGAGTCATCTCTGGCCTCTTGTTCTCTTTCAGAAAGTTTGAATTCTCATTTATGTAATAATTATTAATCCGATGTTTGAGATGTTAACCTGGATATTCAATCTTTATAAACTGAATGAAATAAATATCTTTTTAATTGTTTTATATTTAAAAGATGATGCTTTTTCTTTCATCTTCAGAAAGGGGAGCTCATACGGTCCTTGTAGGTCTGATTCTTATTTCTTGTTCCATGTAATTTGATTTGGTGTCTTTGAAAATACGAAGCCTCAGTTAAACGATTAACTTATCTCCATAAAGTCAGAGTCTTTCCTCCATGCTGGGCCTTGTGGGGAGATCAGACTTCCTGTCTTGTCCAGAATTATTATTTTAATCATCGCTGCACTCGCCTTTATAATGTGTCTGCTGTCATCTGAAGTAATGACCTGCAATGGGAGGAACTATTAGAGCCATTTATTATGCTGACACCGCTGCTACAGGAAGTTCTTCTTTCTTTAGCTGACAATTCACCTCCCTTTGCACCTGTGACATCTCTAAAGTTGTGGGATAAATATTCAACACCTGAATATTGGACGTGGAAGAGGTTTGGGGACATTGTGACCTTGAAGTTTTAAAAGGGAGTTTTTACTGCTTTTTGAAAAGCTGTCGACATTGTTCAGGCAGTTCTAGACTGATATTGTGTTGTTCTGAGGAGGGAAATACATCACTCCCAGCATCTGTGTATTCAAGGTTTCAAAGGTGAAAACAAACATGGACGCGGCTTTTAGCCAAACAAGTTTTAACTTGAACTTTTGTATATTTAACCAAGCTAAATGTAGAGGGATAAACAGAACATTTTATATGTGTGTATATATATAGATATATATATATATATCTATATATATACATATATAAATATATAAGAGTAAACACCAGTTAAGTTTTCTGTTTAACTGGAAACATTACCACCAACATTACCACCAGACTCCTTTGACAAAAACAGGAATTTTACTGAGCAGAACACAGGAGCTGCTGGAATACCACTGCCTCCATCTGTTAGTGTGTTTGTGTTACTGTGTGACTTTCAGTGGTGGAAGAAGTAATCAGATACTTTACATGAGTAAAATTACCACAAATCAACAGAAACAGATGGAGGCAGTGGTGTTCCAGCAGCTCCTAGTAAAATCCCTGTTTTTGTCAATGGAGTCTGGTAGTGATATATAGAGATGTTTCTGGTTAAACTAAAAGGATCTTCCTCTTTAATAAAAAGCTCTGTCTCTGTAGGAATCCTGTCATCATGTTGTCAGACACTTAGAATACAAGCACTTTGGTGGACGGACTTTGACGTGGACAGTTGTCCTTTGGATTACATTGCAGCAGCTGTTGGTTGGATCCTAGTCCTTTAAGGACAGTTCTTAAGTATTTGTACTTGTGTTTTCCACCATTTCTTCCACCTATTGCTACTGCTGCTTCTACACTGATATTTATTTTCCTTCAGTTAATGATTTGAATACTTCTACTTGAATCATCTGGAGCCTTTCAGCCGTGCAGAAATGACTTCACACTTGCAGCAGCTCATCAGGATTCTTGTGTAAATAGAGCTGATGTTCAGCTGTAGAAGGCAGACACTGTACGTTCGCTGTAAATTATTTATGGTGATAGTGTTTTCATCACCAGTTCATCGCATAACAAAACTCATGCAAAATTCAAGGAGGAGGGCATATGTTACTGGTGATGAGGCAACGCTGAGTGATGCACCGTTTGAAGGAGCTGAAGTGTGTTTCTGACTGAACACACACATCTGCCCACTCCAATCATTCTATATTTTTCACTCTTCTTCTATGAAAAAGACAAAAACAACCATGGGTTTCAACTGGAGCGTGTGTGTGTGGATCCAAAGCCTGATTTGTGTGCTGCACACAGGCTCCACCTTTATCTAAAACTACCTCTCCTGCCCCTGCTGGGGCAGATGTGGACTAATCCACCGCTGGAAACAATCCCCAACAAGCTCCTATTTCCTCCTGTGGCAGGTTTGGACTTGGCCCGTGATTAATATGAACATATCAGCCACAACATTAAAACCACTGACAGAGGATATACAGACACTGTTGCATTCCTGGTACGTGTCAAAGTAACATCCAGAAGACTGAACATTGGATTGTGACCAGATGATCAGTGTTATTCACTTCACCTGTCAGTGGTTTTAATGTTGATGGACTTTGGAACTGGCTCACGGGAAAGTAAACTTCAGGTGATGATGTTTACAGTGCCTGTTTAGTGTCTGTGAATGTGTTTAAAACACTGTACATCACGTGAAGGTCTCTAATGCAAGAACTGCTATTAATCCACACACACTGTAACACAATGGCTTAACACTGCAGAGAGAAGAAACCCTCATTATACTGCACGTATGCTGAGCTGTGCACATCAATATATGCTGTATATAATCCCCTCATGGAGAAGAATGCATAGATCCAGATATGCAGCAGAAAAATGCAGAGAGGAAGCAGGCGTGCACTTCATTAGACATTCAGAACTTACATTTTCCTCATTTTCCCAGCTGACTAATTAAGTTACAAAGTGTTTATGCTGTCACCGTGCATTAACACATCTGCAAACTGTTTTATCATCACCACACAGACCAAATTACCACAGCAGATTCTGACAATGATAAAACAAATGTCAGCTTTTTCTTCATCACAATGTTTTACAGTGCTTAATTAGAAAAATAAGAACATGTGGGCAAACTGTCATAACCTCATGACGCCATAGACCTTTTTATTGATATTTTTTTCAGTTTTCACAACAGCAGCAGTGCTTTTTTTGTGCTCCAAGTGGGTTGGATTTCATCCTCCAGAGCAGAGCAGTTACAGTGCATCGCCTATGTGTGCAGAAGCGTTGTACAGCAGAAGCTAACCTGGATGAAATGCAACTTCCATTGGATTGACAGAGCCACCAGATGAGTTTCACACTGAGCTGATCAATACTGTACACAAAGAGGCAATTCATCACAGAGCTGGAACAGAGCAGGATGGCTACGGAGCGTCCACGCTGTAAGTCGGCTCAAACATCCAACATGGCTGCCGAAAAGACGCTCGTTTCTGTGACAGGGTGGGAACCAGGATCTCTGGCAGCCATTTTCTCATGTTTTTTTTTTTTTACCAGAGACTCTTTCTGCTTCTACTGGTGCAGCTCTCTGCAGCCATTTTATGGCAGCTTCCTTCTATAGGGACAATTTTTCCTCTTTAGTTTTCCTGAAGGAACAGCTTGGTCTTTTTAGTCTTCTTGCTGAGAGTTAGATGAAAACACTGACACCACTCTCATGTATGAACTGTATGTAAAGTATGAACCTAGATCCAGCTTAACCCTCCAAAGTTCACGAGTTAACACGTATCAGGTTTGTTTCATTCGTACACAACCTGAAATGTAAAAACAACAATTACACAGTGTAACTATTTGCAGTTGTTCACCAAGAAATAGCCGAGTCCCGCAAATAACTCTCTGCATAAACCCACCACATGTCCTCTTCACATTTCAGTTTGTGTGTGAATTGAACAAAGGAGATATGAAGTGTTAGACCTTGAGCTTTAAAGGTGTTAAAAGCTGTATTTTAGAGCCAGGCTAACTTTTCCTCCTGACCTAAAGGGGAACTGCACCGATGTGTTTCCAGATGTTGGGGAGTACGATTAGTAGTTTAAAGCCTTTAGTGTCTCCAGAGGGGGCGCTGTTAAGTCTGATAAACGTCCTCAGGCGTTGGTTTCGGTCTGAAGAAGTTAAACCTAAAAGAATCTGTTGGTGTGGAGTTAGAAAGACATGATCTTACCAGATCTCTGCTGAACAACACAGGCTCCAGGATACATTAGCCGCTACTAGCATAACACTCCTGAATCTCCAACCATACTGTCGGCAGTTGAAATGCATTGTGGGTAATGTAGGCATCAGGTTTTCACAAAGAATGAGTGGATCTGTTTCAATGATTCTGATCCTTTTTGTCCATGGTCCACAGTCCAACAGTTACAGGAGTGTCGTGCTAACACAGAGATGAGAGTGGTGTCGACTGTTGCGTCTAACTCTCTGCAAAACCTTGAGTATTTGTCAAAACTATTCCTTAAAGATTGATAAGACAGGGTTCCTACACATTTTAAATCTAAATATCTGAATGACACATGCAGGGCTGTAGCCAGGATTTTAGAAATACTAGGGATACTTTATGCTAGGCACCAAAAACAAAAAAAGAAAAACTCTGCTTCTGTATATCTCTTTAATTCCATTGATTTAAAGCCTCAAAACTGTTGAATTTAAGAATTCTGACTCAGAAACAACCTTAAAAAGACTCACCATGTGTACTTTGGGTGTTACTGTGGAACATGAATTCCTCCTCAGGTTGTTAATTTCCCAGAAACAACACCAAGGACATGACCTCAGTGTCCTCGACAGTAGCTACAGCCCTGCACATGTATAACATGATTTCGACCACCAGTACTTGTGTAGTTGTTGTTGTCGTTGCTGCAGTTTTTCTATCTTTTTCTAAAAGCTGTAAACAAACAGTCTTTCTCAGGCTGATTTTTTTCACCCAGGAATGTTCTTTTAAGGGCTCAGCAGCTGCTGCTAAAGCTTGACATTTAACATGTGACGGTTTGGTGGGAAGAAAGAGGGTGATTTTGATCAGAATACTGTGACATTTTGGAGCGTTTAAAAATATATATATATATTTATCATTCTCCACAACTTTTCTGGGTGCGGACGACATAAATGCCAAATTCCAAGAGACGACAGGAACCCTGTTTTATCAGTTTAACTAGATTTGGATCTGAATTAGTTCAGCCTGATATGAGATGGTACATCAAAGCTCATATTAACAATTAAGGATGCATCTTTTAACAACAGGTCTGGTAGATAAAGGCTCTTCCTTCTTTCAGACATGATCACTTAGCATTATTTTACAGTATGATACCATCCAGACTCTTTGAGCAAATGAAGGTAAAAATCACACTGATGCATACAGATTCGAACATTTACACTCATTTTGGAGCCTTGTTTAAAGTGAACATCAGCCACAGCGAGAAGAGAAAAGAAAGCACATACACTGGCCACGAGAACAAACCAAATTTAGATCTTTTTCTCAAACTAAAATCATGCTTTTATCTCCATCGGGGCCAGGCACGTCTGAGGAACTAAACTAAACTTGTAGGCACCAGTATTTCCCCTTATTGAGTCAGGAAAATGAAACACAAATCTTATTTTTTGCCCTTGGGGCTCACGGTAGCTTAGTCTTAAGCTGTTTGTGCTTACAAGCCAACTGATGTTGACTGTCAAACTCATATGGCAAAGTGAGTCTGTAGGCTACAGTCCAGTGCAGCACGTACAGGCGGGGGAGGGGGGGAGGCCCTGCATCCAGGGCTATGGGCTTTCTCCATGTCATTGTAATAACACGGTTCAACTGCAAACCAGTCACAGAGCTTTCACATCATAACATCCACCGACACTTCTCTCCTCTGCATCCAACAGCAGCTGGTTATTTCTGAAAAGAAATTCCACTGACAGCCATTTACTGCGCAGTGCCATCAGATAATACAATGCAGACCTGATGGCAGCTCAATGCATTTCCACAGTCCTCTGCACCATCTATCAGGTACAAAGCTCATTCTGCTGCCCTCAGAGAAAAAACCTGGGGAGTGAAATATCTGTGGGTGGTGGTGGGTTTGATTCAATTCTGGCATTATATAGATGACTGGAGGAGGGGCGGCGGAGGAGGGGGTAATCATGGCTGGTAATCACCGTTCATGCCCTGCAGCATCTAAACCGTATTAGTTTGTGGAAAGCCTGCTTGAAGTCCTCGTTGGACATGGTGTAAATGATGGGGTTGATCAAGGAGTTGAGGTAACCCAGCCAGGTGAAAATGTCAAATAACTCCGGGTGGAAGCAGGACTCACACACAGGCACTAGGAGAGTGTAAATGAAAAACGGGAGCCAGCAAATGATGTAGGCTCCGAGGATTATTCCCAAAGTTTTGGTCGCCTTCCTCTCCCTGGCGGCGGAGATCCGCTTCTTCTCCAGCAGCGCGTCGGACACAGTGACTTTGACTTGGCTCACGTTCGCGGACGAGGTAGTGTCACAGGAGGAGGTGTCGTTCGTCCCGTAGTTCAGGGAGGTGGTGGACGCCACCGAACCGGGGGAGTTGGTGATCAGGTGCGCCGAGGTGAGTCTCTTCCCCGGCTTGTTGTGCGACTGCTTCAGGATGCGCTTTCGGGCTTCCACGTAAATCCTCCCGTACAGGGCGATGAGCAGCAGCGTGGGGATGTAGAAAGCGCCGAAGGTGGAGTAGATGGTGTAGAAAATGTGGTCGGTGTTCACGTTGCAGCTCGTCACCTCCTCCGCTTTCACCTGGCGCCAGAAGAAAGGCGGCAGGGAGATGGAGATGGCGATCACCCAGGCGGTGGCGATCATCCCGGCCGCGCGCGCCGGCGTGCGCTTCTTGGAGTACTCCACTGCGTCCGTGATGGCCCAGTAGCGGTCCAGCGCAATTACGCACAGGTGGAGGATGGACGCGGTGCAACACGTTATATCCGAGGAGAGCCAGATGTCACAGACGACCTGCCCGAGAGTCCAGGTTTGGCTCACGGTGTACAGCGCGCTGATGGGCATCACCAAAATGGACACCAGGAGGTCCGTGACCGCCAGGGACGCGATCAGAAAGTTTGCCGGGGTGTGTAATTTTCGGGATTGGTAAATGGTGGCGATGACGAACGCGTTTGAAAGCGTCGTAGCGAAAGTTATGAGGGCTAAGGTCACCGCTAGACCCGCCTGGAAAGCCAAGTTAGTGTCCTTCGCCTCCGCTTTCGACGTGAAATTGGCATGGGTGTCGTTGGTGGAGATGTTCAACAGCTCTCCGTAGATGACCGGCGTTGGTTTGAGCTGACTGGCATTCTCCATCCCTCCACCTTCCCTCGTCAGATCCCCCTGTCATTGAGCTCAAAGAGAAGCCTGGAGATCACTCTGAAATCACTCGGACGTTCATCCACAGCGCGCGTGTCTCGTCTCTTGTAAACCCAGAGTAAAAGCGGCTCCATCTCCAGCAGAGGCGCAGCAGTTATCCATCCATCAGACGACAGGTGTTGGCATAAAGACGCATTTCTGCCTCCTCTTCTTCATCTTCTTCACCCGCAGCTTTTTTTTCTTTTTTTACTATTTGATCGACTCAATGATCCAAGAAATAAAAACGAAACGAAGCACAAAGAGGCCTCTGCATCATCCACAAACCTTTATCTGTGATGTTCCAGATCAAACCACCATCCAGTGCTGGACTGAAAATGAAATCAGTTCAGTTTCCACATTAGCAGGTTTTTAATCCGCTCTGTGTCTCCTCACAAGTTCAGAGCTGCTGAAGTCTGACTCCTGGTTTTATACTGCCTCTCTCTCTCTCTCTCTCTCTCTGTCCCTCCCATACTCTCTCTCCCCCCTCTCTCTCTCTCTGCCTCACATGCTAAAGGGACTCTTGATTTTTCTTATTATCTTTTTAAAAAGCAAGTTTCCAACAATACTCTCCGTTAAAGACACACTGACCCTGGACCACTGACCACTGACTGTTACCAAAACACAACATTAACATTTTCCTCCAGAGGTTTCTGAAGGAAAGGTTTCTGTGACTACGAATGTTGTGAACAGGATATTTCACAGTGGAGAAATAAAGTTCTCAGTGCTCTCTAGTGGAAAAACCGGGTCATAGATGAATTCATTCTGATGTGATTTAATCAAATATGTGACAAAACAAGAAAAGCAAGAAAAACACAGATAACATCTTTACCCAGAAGAAAGACATGATGATTTACAGCTTTAACTGAAAACCTGTATCACACACACACGGCTGAACATGTCCCCATGTTTACTACAACACAACATCAGGAGATGTCACTGATGGATAATCTAACAAATGATAGCTCCTGATTCCTGATTATCTCGTGGTCATGAGTTGTCCAGTTGTTATTCTCAGATACCTCAAACATACTGCTGCAGTTTTTAACTAAACTATCTCCACCAACTATAACAGCAAGACTGTACACATTAAGGCACCAGTAAGTATGTGTTAGTGCATTATGGAGTATTTTCACTGTTGGATTGGTACTCGCAGTTAAGTAAACGTACAGAATACTTCTTCCACCACTGCTCATTGACCAGCATATACACAAATTACAGGATTTCAGAAAACAGAGTCAGGAATCCAACCCTCCTCCAAACACTAACCTTTGTTTATTCAGTTAGATGTTAAATGTTTTATTTTCCAAGGTCTAAATGCTTTAAAAGCTTCCTCTCACACTGCCCAGAATACATTCTAGTGTGAAGATACCAACACTAACATCATTTATTTTTAGAGTGAGCAGCCACCAAGTCCAGACCGACGCAGACTGAGATTGTAGCACAGAGAGGTAATAGATTAGAAATGCTGCTTTACTGGACACTGAGGAAGTCTGTTTACTCTGTGATAACTGGACAAACCCCAGAGAAAAGCCAGCAAGTCACCCGAGTCAAGATTTCCTCAGAGATGAACTGTCACACCCATAGTTATTCTTTAAGAGCTGTTAATGCCCTTCGTCTGTTTTAAATAGAGTGTAAACCACCTCTGGGTTGCTAACACCGAGGACACGACCTCACCTGTCCTCAGAGGTATAGTTTATCTGTGACCAGATAAGATCAGCTGATAACATCGGCCGAGCCTCTGAACCGTCCGGTTCTACTCTCTGGTGGATGTGATCCTTTGTAGCTGTGTGCCCTTCAACAAAGAGGCTCTTTAAAACCTCATCTCTCTGTATCACTGTCTCACTCTGTTTCCCTACAGAGGTCATTTTGTCTTTTAGAATAGTACGACCAAAAATGACCAATTATCATTTATTCTTTTCAGATTACTTTCTCAATTAATCACAGAAAATGGTGACAATAGTGACAAATACCCAGGGTGAAGTCTTCAGACTTCAGACTGCTTGTTTTTGTTTGACCAACAATTCAACACACAAAAATATAACTTGTTTTATTACCTTTGAAATCACATGTTTATTATTGCAGAAGCTAAAGAAAAACAGGAAATATTCACATCTGTACATCTGGAGACTTTCTGGTATCTTTGCTTGAAATATGACTGAAACTGTCAAAATGACATGTCTGTTGATAATAATTGAATAATTAAAGTTTACTGATAATGGCATCATAGCAGGATCAGTGAAGAGTTTGAGCAAAAGATGAGGACAAAATGATTAATAAACTACTCATGATCAATCATAAATGAATATTAAATCCATAAATATATCTATACATACAGCATCTATGGAAATCTCTAAATCAAACTCCCTCTCGCTCTCTCTCCCCCTCTGCTCATACAGACCCTCTGCTGGGTCATAAAGCCTGAGGTTTCATCTCCTCAGAGGCTCCATGACTCTCTGACACAGACTAATGAGTGAAGCCTGGTGAGTGGAGCAGCTTCAGCACCACAGACAGCTCCCTGACTGCAGCAGCACTGAGGAGGCTTCATCTTATTTAAAGAATAGAACAAACTCTCCTGTGAAGAACTGCTGATATTTAAATGATCTGAAAACCTGAGATCCTTTTAAACTCACACAAAGTTTTATTAATATGTTGGAAGCCTCCTAATGAAGATGAATATTCACTGAACTGTTTACCAGGCTCTAAATGTCTCTGACTGATGCACTAATGTCTAGATGAAGCTGGTTTGAATTGATCAGGGTCACAGAGGGGCCTGGAAACTCATCCCAGAATTCCCTTTGTTTCTCCAACGTTGTTAATATTTGAAGTAAATGAAAAGCCTCCCAGGTAAATATTTGTTGTGCATTTAGTTTTCTGTGAGGCATGAAGCCGGCGAGTCTCTCCAACCTGAAGGGTGGAGGCGAGCTGAACTCGGTGACCACAGTTCACCTGAGCTGCTTCAGCTCATCGTGTGTTTTTATATTCTTTATTCTACACTGCTTCTGTAGATTTTTAGAATTACTATAGACATGTTGTTTATTTTTCCTGTCATTTTACATAATATGAAAAGTTGAGTTGGCTCAGAGACCAAGAATTTCATTACTGGTAAAGATGTTTTCGTTGTTAACAAGTATTTGACAATTTGTTAACCTTTGTTGTCCTTGTTTTTTCTGGACATCCACTTTGTCATTGGCTCTGTGTGCAAATACACTGAAACCTGAATTTGTACTTTTTGATTCACTATTTTTGTTCGAGTAGGTGTTTATTCGTTGGTGTGATTTGGCTGGATGTTGTTACCTTGCTGTAAACCTAACCTTAAATCAAAATGTTCCAAAAAGTAATAAAAACTTTGAGGGTTGAAATCTGTTGGTGCTGCTGGTTGTTGGGAGCTGGGAGGAGGGGAGTCTCATTTTCAAGTTTCCCCTCATCTGAAGATTAACAGCTGCTGCTGCTGGCTTAGAAATCACTGAGTGATTTAGGCCCAGAATACCTCTGTGATCTGCTGCTCTGAACCGTCCAGACCTCAGCGATGGTCTGGGACAGGTTTGTTACTGTCCCCAGAGTCTGAACTAAAGCTGGAGAAGCAGCGTTCGGTTTTTAATGCTCCACATATCTGGAACAAACTCCAGGAAAACGTAAAGTTTGCTCCAACTCTCAGTTCTTTTAAATCAAGGCTAAAGACTTTTCTGTTTGCTGCTGCATTTTGTTGAGCTGAACTTGGACTCTTTGTTGCTCGGCAGTGGTTTTTATTCTCCTGTCTGTTTTGTTCAGTTAATCTAATCTATTACTGCAGGGTCTTTTTTCCTTTCAGCAAACAACAGCAACATTTTCCAGCACAAAGTGAGATTTTCTACATGAATCATTAATCAGGCCTCATTTCACCCTCACAGTATCCACACATTATGTCCACACTGTGCAGCTGTAGCGGGTGTTGTATTGATCATATTGGTGAGCAGAGAGTTGAGTCACAAAGCAAAGCTCCCTCCATTTTCCAGTCGAGCTCCTGCTGACCTTCACCTGTACGTCTGCAGGCTCTGCACTGACGGAGGGAATCACATCGTGGACGCTCTCGTCTGAAATGAGATTCAGTGGGAAAGTGGCCGGCCTCGGTCTCAGTGAGAAGGTGAGGGGCTCAGTGATCCAGCAGGACCTCTGTATCGAGCTGCTGCCTCTACAAATGAAGAAGAGCTGGTCGGGGTTTTTTCAGCAGACACCTTGAAATACTCAAAATGTTCTCAGGAAAAAAGATATTTCTCCAGACTGAAGCTTTGATGTCGTCCATCTTCATCCAGTGTGAAGCTACAGGTTTGTAAAGCTCCAGAGACGCACGTTAGACCATTAACCTCTAATTTGATCAAGTTTTAAGTAAAAAATTCCTGTTAATATTAATGTCAGTCTCTCACCAACCTTGGCCGCTCGAAAATAAGCAGTGGAAAAAGTATTCACATTATTTACATAAGTAAAATTTCAGCAGCAAAATGTGCTTAGAGTACCAGAAGTCTGAGATTTGCCCGTGTGTGTGTATAGGTATGTGTATTCTACACTAAACACTGATCGTATGTTTTTTAATTAAAATCTGTAAATCTTAATCTGGTTGTTCTGTCAGTGTAGCTGAAATGTAGCAGAGTAGGAGTAAAGCAAACTTGCATCAAAGCGAAATGTACAAGTTCTTCAATATTGTGTGTTTGAATTAAGGAAAATACAATGGGAATTTGGCCGGCAGTCTAAAATGATTACTGCACTAATAGAAGAAAAACAACATAAAAACAAGTGAGATCAGATCCAGAATCAGATCCGCCCGATGCTGCACATAATGAGCTGGTGATTCTGTCCTGCTTGTTGAAAACAGTCGAACATGCTTCGACAAAAACGCTCTGACATATTGAGGACACTTGAACATGTTGTTCGGGAAACTTTCAAAAGGTTAACAATCACTGGATGCAAATGTAGACAACTGCAGTGAATTAGACTTTCATTAGTTTAACCCAGGGACAAAAAACTGCTGCAAAAACGACTTTAATCCTGTACCTGTCAGCTGAAAACCCACCTGAGGAAAAATCACTGTGATACTCTCACTCAGACTCTTGAATCAGTAACTTCTGCTGCTGCAGTCAAGACTGCTACACATGTTCTCATCATGCACATTTGCACAATCTAGAAAAAAAACACAAAGCATAAAGCTCCATGTACAATAATATATAAACTGCATGTCAGTCCAGACAAGATGGATGAAATATCAGTGAGTCAATCATCTGCTCAAACCTCTGATTCTCATCATCCCAAAAATGTCAGAGAAACCACGAGCGAATGAGTCAGTGTGATGACTACAGTGACTTTCATGGTACATGTCAGAGGGATGATTAACGCCCGGGTGTAGCTCACACTCCGCTGAGCATGTTTTCACCTCTGCTGTCTTTAGTGCTCCGATGGTTTTTATTGATACAGTAATGATGATTTTATTACCATAATGTTCTGGTGACGTAACTGAGGCGGCGGCTACAGAAAAGAGCAGCTCAGTGCAAACACAACCATCGTACTGTTGGCTGCTGTGGTCGCTCCACTGGAGCAGCTGAGGGGAGTTAAGTGCCTTGCTCAGGGGCAACGGCAGTGCATTACTCAGGTGACTTTAAAGCTTGAGGCTGAGAGGATGAGCTGATTAATCAATTAGTCCATCAGTATTGGATATTAATTATTGCTGTTATAAGTTTCAGACATCACAGCGGGACAGTCGGGTGTCTGTGGTTAGTTCACTGTCTGTAATAACAGTGGGACAGGCGAGTGTCCGTGGTTACTTCAGGTCCAAGTGAACGTGAAAATCTGAAGAAATTCTGTCTAAGCTGTGTCCTGAGGTCACTGTGAACTTCACCTTTGACCTTTGACCACAAAAATCTGATCAGTTTACCCTCGAGTCCAACTGAAGGTTTGGACCAAATCTGAAGAAATTCCCTCGAGGTGTTACTGAGATATTGTGTTCGCTCAGAGGCATAAAACTATTTACAACAAATAAATCTGGTCTGATTCTAATAAAATTAAAACACTCTGCAGAAACGGAATAAACATGTTGCTGTCCCCACCTCACTACTTCCAAACTAAACAAATGTGCTTTGGTACAATCACCAACCTCGTTCAGTGATTTCATGATCTCTGACCCCCCCGGAGGAACAGTCCCACCTAGTGTCACAGTGCTCTCATACGTACTCTGCTGCTGCTCTCCCAAGCAGCTGTTTTTGTTCTCAAAGTCTAATTTATGTAACTGTGAACATTGTTGTTGCTCCGCCGGCCTCCAGGGTCACTGCAGACAATGTCAGGGAATACTAATAACATGCAAATCCTTTTAATTATACATTGTTTATTCCTCTTTCCCTCAAGCTATAGTTTGATTGCCAAGTCCATGTCCTCCTTCAGTTGGCTGAGGAGCAGCCTCAGAGCTGCAGTGGAGTCTGGGTCAGGTCAGTACTGAATCCAAAGAGGATTTCTGTGACTTTATGCTCAGTGCTGCAGCTTTAGATAGTGCTGCTGTTCTGAGGAAAACAGGTTAACAAAAGATTTCCTGCTCAGACTGATCATTTCCTGTTTGTCCTATGATCATTAGATGCATGAAAACTCCAAAACGTTTCAACTTTTAACACCTAATATTCTGTCAGTTCCACTTTAGTTGGTCTAAACTGAAACTGGATCACCATCTAGTTTATAAATTTAAAGGTTTGGGAATAAGGGGCTGAAAGTACCATACAGACTGTCAACAAAAACTTGCTATGAGAATCATTTTGAAGTCTCTTCACCTTTCTACACAGGATTGGAGTACTTCTTCCACCACTACCTATCAAAAATACTCCCTGAAATATTCCTCAGAAGCTCCACTAGTGTTCAAAAACTCCACAAGGTCTGTTTAAGGAATTAAGATCATACTTTTCCTCTCTGGGTAAAACAGTGTGGACAAAGTGTCACAGCACACTTACACAAGGCACCTAATCCCAAACTGAATTATCTCTCAGAGTCCGACAGAGGACTGGGTGTGTGATTGCAGGTGTGAGGCTCAGAGGGATAACATGCCTGCTCAGCAAATCTCCTCTGTGAAAATAAAGGTTAAACGAGCAGCGAGAGACAATGCATTCATCCTCTGCTGACTCAGACGATCTGTGTTACTGCTGACCTTGGCCAGTGCAGGGTGGAGAGGCCACATCCTATTTCTCACCTGAAGAGACCAGATTAAGAGGCCAATACTCCCAATCAATATCCACCAGCAGCCTTTAGCTAAAGCTTTTTGACAGACATTATTGGTTCTTTTAACAGTTTGTGAACTTATATTTTTATGCTACAGCTGCAGCTACAATATATGACACTGAATTCTGTTAGCGACAAAAATAAAACAGATTATTCACACTGTTATTGCACCGTTCTCCCTGTAACTTTGCGTCTGCATGTGCTGTTTAAGGTTGAATACTGGGAGGTGACATTCCTGGGTGTTTTCCAACAATGTTTCACCAAATCTGTCCCCGTTTCCCAGGAAAATGACCTGTGAGACTGTGGGATTTTTACCTTGTGTGTCCCTGTGTATGGATGATAATTTTACTCAGGGGAAAACAGGAAAATTAAAAGATGAAATGGCAAAAAAACAGGATGGTGACAAATGCAAAAGGGGAAGGATGTTGATTTTTCCCACAACACTAACTCATCAGCACAGTCACGTCAGGTGTTACACTTTGTCTTTCAGCTATGAAACCCCATACTTCCTCAAGGATTTTCACATTAAAAGTCTTTCCATCATAGACAAGCTTTTAACTGTCTCTGGTTCCAGCTCGACGGTGTGAGGATTTGCTGCCTTTGTCTGTTTTATAGTGTTGTAACATGAATATTTAAGACGTCACCTTTGGGTCAGGAATAACTGTAATGGGCGTGTTATAGATAAAAAATCATCATCAGGCATTTGTTGCAGCTTCAGTTAATCTATGCTATTTTCATTCTCATCAGCTTCATCTCTTACACACTGACTGAAAACCATAAAAACTGAACTCTAACAATGTTTCTATTGACAGAGCAGCCATGGAAACACTGTTCACAGGGCAGGTATGAGCTCCAAATCACAACTCATTAATCTTCTCCCTGCTGCACACCGAGCAGAAAACTCTGATAAGCTCACATGTTAATGAAAATTGTTTACAAGGAAAAACAAACAATTTCATTCCCAGCGAAGCTATGAGTGATTTAGACCTGAAAAACAGATTCAGTCTGGCAGGGATTTCCTGATTCATTAGGGTGATTACAGAGTGATTAACTGGGCTTTACAGAAGGTCCCTGTTTCACATCTATACTGTTTCAGTTTTCAGAAAAGTGTGGGAGCTGCAGGATCTTCATGTGCAGAAGAGTAGAAAATTAAGTTCTACGGGATCAAATTTAGCAATTATTACCAATCAAACAGAAACTTATACAAAAGCTCTACTCATTTATTTTATCAGCAGGCTGTGGTATGACTGGAATAATAACACAGTGCATTTGATTATTATTAACATAATGCAGCTATCAGATAACTGTTGCATCACTAAAGGTGACTCTGTAAAAAGTTTTTGGAAATACTAAACATTTAAGGATAACTCTGCTATTTTTGAACCTGGGTTTTATTTTCTCCTGTTTTTGGATGGAAATGTTTGAGAGAAACAAAAATCTTTGGAATCAGTGCAGCATTGATGAAAGTGCTGGTGTTAACTGAAGATGGCTCAACACATCATCTACTGTTGCCAGAATGCCAGTGCTGACACAGAGTCAACCGTTTGGGACTTCATGAAATTCATATAAAAAAAGAACTTTAACATCCTGTAAATATCCTCTAAGTAAGCCTTGTTGCCGCTAAAAAGGCAATAACCTCCTTTCCCACTGCCAGTAGAGGAGCTGACCTCCCTGTTCACACTGAGAGTGAGCTGGTAGCCGCCGTGCAGACTGGTAAAATGGATCTGTCGTGTCTTGTCCATGGGTTGGTGCTCCTGTCAGTGTCGAAGCCTTTGTGGGAAAATCAGTTTTTAAAACTTATTTCCAGGCTGCGAGAGTGAGAACAGCCCTGAGTGCAGGACCTGCGCAGTGGCTGGCAGCTAGGGTGGAGTTGGGCTCAGAGCTGGTGGTGAAATTACACTTTAATAATAAAAGTTGTTTTCTGGAGCTGTGTGAAAAGCTCTTAAGAGGAACCTCTTGGTGAGGATCTTCAGGAGGACTCCCTGTGGTAAGATGAGATCCTCAGTGAATACAGTCACAGATTTCCACACAGCCAGAGAAAAAAGTGTCCTGGTCATAGCTCGGTAATTAAATCCTAACACACTGAGGACCCTCTCCTGCGAGGCTCCTGTCAGTGCTGTCAGGCAAAGTGCTGATCAAACTGGACGACAGCTGAGAGAGCAGCACCAGCATCTGAGACAAGACTCACTTTGTACAGGTTTATAGCTTCTAATGTTCTGTGTAAAATGACACCGTAAAAAAAAAAATAAAAAAATATTGGAGTGATTTTTGACAAAATGCAGCAAGGTTGGCTCTCAATATTTCATCTACTCAACAGTTTGGGGTGAAGGCACAAAATGTTGAAATTTAGTCTTAACTATGTTTTACTTTGTTAATAATAAGATTCTGTTGATGATCAAGCATCTGTGGGACCTGCCTAATATTGTGTAGGTTCCCCTCATGCTGCCAAAACAGCTCTGACCCATCGGGGCATGGACAGGGACCTCTGAGGGTGTCTGTGGTGTCTGTCAGCGGGGACATTGGCAGCGGATGTTTTGGGTCCTGTGGGTTGAGGAGTGGGGCCTCCATGGATCTGGCTTGTTCAGGTACATCCCACAGATGCTGGATCAGATTGGGACCTTAGGCCCTTTGTCCCGTTCCTTTTGTATTTTGATTTCCTTTCATGGGAACCCTCGGAGTCAGAGAATGTGAAATAGCCATTTTTGGGGGAACAAGAGGTTCACGAGTTATTGAGTAACACCATTGGTCTTGTCAGTTTCAATCAAAGATTCTTGATTAAACTTTTGAAGGGTTGAGTGTACAATCTTTACAACAAACACTTTTTGGGCGTTTGATGTAAGCAAACTGGACATGGTCAATTAAATTTGAGAAACAGAAATGAAGCAGAAACGCCTTAAAACAGTTTAAGTGACCTAAAGAGCCTGATAAAAGTTTGCTAGAAGTTTTGGAGACTCCTCTACAGCAGCTCAATATCACAATAAGGGAGAATGACTGGGTCAATAACTCAAGTGAGACTGCTTAAACGACATCTGACATTAATAAAAGTCCCTCTAGCATCTTTTAAGGCTCTCTGACAGTTTGACACATGATCTCTCCAAATGTCACAATGACTACTTGAACTACATTTAAATTCTGCTCTTCTACTTTCAACTTCCTGTATTTGAGCCACGTGAGGTCAGATGACTGAGGCTGAAAGCTGATAGCTGTATTAAGTGGAATATATGGAATTCAAGAGTTGCTCATCAGTCAGCATCAGCTCTTTGTAAAATGTGTTGGTGATGAGTTTTGTGCAGATAATTAGTCATTTGTCATGATGCTGAACTGGACATAGGAAGGAATGTTTACTTTACTGTACAAGTGCACTAGGCTGGTTACTGTATGTTATACCAACCCACTAATGCAGTACTAACCAACAGGCTGAGCTTATGGATGACTAGATATTCAAAATCAGTACTGCCAATGTCAGTGTAACTTTTACACACAGTAAAAGGTCTCACTATCATGAAGAAGTTTTTTTTTAATTTAGGATACAATTATTCAAATAATGTGGATTAATCCCCTGCTGAAAATAGTTCCCAACAAGCCACCAATACAATAAGTCCTCCAACCTAAACAACCATATGACCCTTTAGAATTACTACAGCCACCAGATGTCAAAAAAAACTGTTTGGATTATTTCAGAATATGTACAAATGTCTCCAATCAAACAACCCAACTGGAAAACAAACCATCCACCTCTGCAACAATCATAATCAAATGTCCCATTTGCAGCAAATGTATTAGTTCATTTTGTACATTTATATTTCAGGCACTGAGCCTGTTCTCTTTCTGAGATTTTGAAAGCAGGGAGGGATCCAAATAAAGCATATTTTTGAAAGATACTGACTGACACACTGCAAGATTTTGATCATGCTGTTTTCTTTTCAAGAACCATTAAAGCTCAGCTTGCTACAGTTTCCTCAACAAGTCACTGAATTCACAGCTTTGCGAGGTGCTGCTCTGTTTGGCTGCCCTTCCTCTCAGGTGAATCGTGATCAATAAAGAATGACATGAATGAAAGATATAAAGAGGGTCAATTCGCAGTGATTGTTTGGAGGAGCTCAAGTGCTCACCGGACAAAGTCAATCAGAGACAATCTGAAGAGACTACAGCTTCTGTTACTGTGAGAGTTTAGTTTACTATTTGTTGAATATTTCAGAGGGCTCCACGGGAAGAGGGAAGTGATGAAAATTTCACTCTAGAGTGAATTAAGAAGAATCTGACAGAAGTTCAAGATCAAACCAACCAGTAACACAAGAAAATGAGAGTCCTCACTGTTCTTTGCTCCCACAGCTTATTAAGAAATCCCCACAGAGGTCGACATGGGAGGCAAAGGCCAAAATTGCCCTAGATAAATTGAATCTGAACTTTAGTATTACCTGACATACTTGGCTAAATTAGGAGAAAAAAACTAATCATGAACTAATCTGAGTTGAGGTGATTTATTGACAGATTTGGAGCTGCTGAAAGCCACTTGGCATCAAAGCAAAGTAGAAAACAGAGATTCCTAAGTGCCTCTGAAAGCTCATTTATTTCTACTGAGTTAATAACAATGCACATGCAATTGGATTATTAAAGAATTTGAGTTATATTTTATTGCTTGCTACTTACTGGCAAACAAATAAATATAACAGCAAACAGTATCTGCAGTCAGCTAATATTGGCCTGGATGAATTTATCATTCTAGCTCTTAATTGAACAATCGTCTTTTATCAAGATTCTCTGGTTCCTGCTCTGAAATGTGAGGATTTGCAGATTTTCTATGGATGATATCAATGTAAACTGAAAATCTTTGGGATATTGACACCACTGAAAACTCTATCCAACTGATCAATAAAATTAGCAACAGATTATTTTGCAAATCGTTAATACTAATAATAGTGTAGATACTTCAGTTGTAGCCTTGGATGTTATCTAATGAACACACTTATTCTGAAATGACCTGAACAAACCTGTTCATCAGAGACTAAATCAGGTTCAGGTGCAGAGTGGAATCAAGACCCTGATGGAAATGGTTGGCTATTTGAGTCAGTCATTTGCCTGCAGGTCTCACTTGAAAACGTCCGGATTAGTGATGAGGTCAGTGGGTGGGGGACGCTTTTAAACGAACACGGACCTCAGTCGCTGTGATGGGACCCCCCCTGCTGGCTGCGGTATTGACAAGGTGCATGCATTACTGCTTGTGTTCTTGACAAATGAATGTCATTAATGAGTAGCGGACAGCACCTGGTACTGACGGTCTGAGTGCTGGAAAATCCAAACCAAAGAGGCAGCCAGCAGGAAGCCGTGGAGGACAGATGCTGGCAGTCAAATTATTCTGAATTAAAGATAAAATCATCCATTTACTGGACCGTCTAAACAGGCTGGATGGATTCACACATGGAAATCAAACTGAGTGGCACAAAGCTTTAGTCATTTTGGCTTTGCTCATTTTCCTATTTTAACACTAAGGTTTAACATGGAAAATTGTTATTGATATTGATATTGTTTTAATGAGTCAGTAATGATCTGACTTAACCAGTCTCACTGATTTTCAGCATAATCCTGACAGAAGCCTGGTGTAGTTCAGTAGAGTGTATTACTGAGAAAAACTCTCATTTTGTGTATTGAGATTTATAGACACCATTGTTTCCTCCTCTGTGTATTTCCACTGATTTAAAGTGATGGGTCAACTGAAAGTGAAAATAATCTTCCAGTGACACAAAAACCTGTAAAAATTAAGATGAATGAGCAGAAGTCGTTCTCAATTTACAGCTTGCTAAACCAGATTACATTCGTCAGCCTGACTGCGTGATAACGGAGGAACGAGGGGATGACATGGGGCAGTGACTGGCTGTTTAGAGTCGAACTACTGTATATGACAGAGGCTTGAGAAGCTTCTACCTTTTCTAATTTGTTCTTTGCTAATAAAGAGTGGGGAGAAATAAAAGGCTGCATTACAGATTTGTTAGTGTTGGAGCTCAGTGAATACAAGTATTGTGGAACCAAGGACCTGGATTCAAAGTGATACCCACTATCTAAACCCAACCCAAACCTTTTAATTGCTCTCTGGTAATAGACTGAGTATCTGGAAGAGCATCAAAGTTCAATTGGTTCCCATGTCAATCAAGGTCAAAAAGCCTTGAGAAGTCATCTTTGTCAGCGCAAATGGAAAAAAAAAAAATCACCTTCTCCTTATAGATAGAAAACTCTTCATATCCTTTTTCAACTCTCTTTAAACCTCTTTTGAATTCTACACGCACAGACATGGAGAGGTTTAATCCTCCACTCTTGCTCTGAGGATTGTGATGCATGTTTCTTTAAATCAATTCTCCCACAAGTTCAATAGGATCCAATTCCCTTTCCATCACTTTTTTGGTGAATATATCATGTAATTCTCCACAGAGTCCATTTTGTTTTTCACACTTTTAGACTCTTAAAATCTGGGACACAAATGATTCTCAAAGCTGTATATACTGTATATAATCTTTACTTCTTCCACTTGTTTGGCTGCTCAGCTCCCTTTCCGTGTCATCTATTATCATACAGAGGGGTGAGGTGCATGCTGAATTTATTAAGCAATCCTTTTCTATTCTAAACCTGTGTGACCTCAAAATGATCAAACTCTACACTTTAATTGACCACGATGACCTTAACAACACTGGACTTCTTTCAGGATCAGCCATCAAAAACTCTCTGATCTACAACAGCAGCAACTGAACATATGGAAAATTAATTTTCATATCAATCAAGGTTGTGCGAATTTAAGGAGTCAGAGGGCTCATAAATCATCCACTCCTGATGGGAGAGTGTGGATATGCCTTAGTGAGGCATTATTTACACAATCTGCTCACGGTTTCTGCAGCCTCTGCACACTAAGCCACTTCACAGCCTCACTGATTTATGTTCTCTTACCTTATTTCAAGCTTTTCATGCTTGTCATTATGGTTACAATACTTCAAGGTCGAGTGGTCCAGTGCAGTGCTGGACATTCATTGTATCTCCTCTATAACTACTTGCAACAAAATGTTTGTCTTTAATTGTTAAATGCCAAATACTTTAAGGCTGGGGCTATTTTAAATTTCCCATGAATCCCATGAAAAGAGTCTCTGTCTCTAAACATTCTGACTTCCCCACCCTGCCTGTGAATGAAGCACTACGTTTGTGATTGAGTTGCAGGGAGGTGGTTCAGGTGGATGGTGGATGTATGAAGCATCCAGAGTCCGGTCGGGTTGTGTCTGAAGTCACTGTGAACTTTTTTCTGTATTAAACCAGACCAGAATTCTTCCAAAACCTGAACCAAGAGCTGTGAGAGTCTACAGAGAACGAGAAAACAGCTTAATAATGCAGTAGTCACTACTATTCTGGTGGAAAACAACATGTCGATTGTGAACGTTTTACTGATACATTCAGAATTAATATGTGACTTTCAGTGGTGGAAGAAGTATTCAGATACTTTACATAAGTCAAAGTACCACACAGTAACACAAACACACTAACAGATGGAGGCAGTGGTATTCCAGCAGCTCCTGTGTTCTGCTCAGTAAAATTCTTGTTTTTGTTAGTGGAGGCTTCTGATTAAAGTAAAAGGATCTTACTCTTCAACCTCTGTGGGGATCCTATCCATAATATTGTCAGACACTTATAATAACAATCTGAGCCTGTCAGTGGTAAAAACAAGAACTTTAGTGGACGTACTCTGACGTGGACAAATGCCAATTGGATGATATTGCAGCAGCTGTTCACTATGGCCAGGTACACTGTTCTTACTCAGCACTGCACTGATTCCAAAGATTTTTTTTCCCATCAATCATTTATACCAAAACACATGAGAATACCAGGCCAGTCATTCTTTAAGTATCTACCTCCTCCACTGATGAAACAGCCTATACATATACACTGAGACTCTAACTGGGATTTCTCTGCTGATGACGCAACCCATCACGTCTGCCCCTGTCAATTCCACACACAATGAGACAGATTCACTTCTCCACCGAGGCACATTAACCATCAGTGCACGTACGAGCAGTCCATTTTTATTTTTTAAAGCGCTGCGTATCCCTGCTTTGCTCTCGACAGGATATGAAAGATGAGGAGATCACAGACAGAGAGAGGCAAAAACCCACAGCAGACACAATAGGAGCGATGGCTATCAGCTCAGCCAGGACCCGTGAGCCTTTGGTAATTCATGACGTATCAGGAAACTTATTTAGCTGCCCTCATGCCTGGGCCATTATTGCAGACACCAAATACGCAGCAGGGAAAAGGACATCACTGCAGATGGTGGTACTCAGTTTCTTGAGGAGCGAATAAGAAACAGAACAGGAGCTGATGAAAGGCTAACAAGCTCACCTCATTAGGAAACAGATGCAGATAGAATCCATTAACAGAGGGCTACTGTAGTCTCCATTAACAATATCCCATACTTGAACAAGCCAGGGAAGGTGTTACTGAGATACTGTGTTCATAAAAATGAACCATACTACAAAACATAAAATCATTTTTATTTACAGTCAGCATTTTCCAAAAAGATGCTGGAACTGAGGATCAGTAAAGTATATGAGGAGGTAATGGACACTGCTCTTTTTGGTAAAGATACACTATAATTGTACCTCTACCTAAGTATGTGGGTTTTACTACAACCCTTAACCTGAAAAGCACAAAAACCAGGTTCATAATGATGTGTTGGTTGCTAGGAAATGGCTTGTTATCCTCTATTTTTATTTCTTCTTCTTGTTGATGAACATTGGACTTAATTGGACCCCCCTACTCCTCCCATGTCTGAGACCAAACCTAAACGCTGACCATATAAAATAACAGATTTCTTAAATTGTTACTGCAGTTGCTCACTTTTACAAACTGTGCTGAAGAATGGGCAAAAACAAATTCAACTTTGTACATGGAAAGACCTGTACACAAAGCTACTTAACAACAACCCAGTAATCCAGTGTGAATCAAAACCCCTTTATCACATGGTTCCATAAAGTTTTAGCACTTTCCCCAAAACAGTGAATAAGCTGGAAATGACTGAAAATCCTTTTGGTCACACTTCTGTGGCATTTTAAAACCTGCACTGAACCTCTGCAGGAAACACAGAACAGACATCATCATCAGCAGCTCTGATATTATTGGTGAAGAATAATGTTAACAGCCTCAGTAATTACTTACATTAAAAAAAGGGCTTTGTAGGCACTCTTTGCAGATCAATTAAAGAAAGCAATTTGCAAAGGAATCTAAACTATTAGTACTTAACAAGAGTTATTAGTAATTTTGTGGCTTTCAGTGACAGTCTTGTTGTCATTACTCAATTAAAAACAGCACTTCAGTGACAAACTAATCACTACAACTCAGAAAGAATAAAACTTTCTGAGATTGTTTTTTTGTCAAATGTGAAATGATTATCCCGGCAATAAAAAAAACATCTGTTATTACTCAATTACAGATACATCTAATGTCAAAGAGAATGAGTAAACAACTATAAGAAAATGTCAGGATTTATTATTCCCCACTCAGTTGTGCAGCTATGCATGAGCACAAATAAAAACATGCGACACATTTCTTGATGATAACATTTTCCACTAAAAAGGGGAAAAGATTAAAACATTAAACATATCAAAAATGAAGTTGTTATTAACCAACCTCTGCTAAATCAACAATCATTTCTGGAGTTTGTTGGTTTGTGGGAACTTAAATACAGCAACAAATCTACAAGTCTTTCAAAAAGATAAATCTGGCAATATTCTTTATCTTTGCTATAATCAGGGGATTCATTCTGTGTTTCCTGTCACAGTGGAGGGCTCCATGAATGCTGATTAGTGCCTTACTCTGTTGTTTCAAATTGCACTGTCCATACAGGAGAGTAGAAACCAAACCTGTGAAAGTGTCCTGCCTGTTCCTTACACCTGGGGGATCTTATCTGTCTGAGGAGGTGAGGAGTTCTCCTATCCTCCACATGCAGATGGAGAACAAGGGAAACTCATCTGACAATAGAAAGACTTGCTGCTCCAAGTGACTCTGGAAACCCATCGGCTCTGACCCCACCTCCACCCTGCACGGTACCTTAGATTTCTGCAGGAGCTCCTCCAGGATCCAGAACAGGTAGCACGAGTTCTGATACTGGTCCACGGGAAACTTGTCGAGCCCTGAGCTCTCCTGCCCCTGGAAAGCAACAACAGTGTCAGGGCTGCTTGATTTACTGGTAACAGCCAGCTCCATGATGGCACCTCTGAACTCTCCAGTGCGTATATCAGAGCTTCTTACGACCTTCGGGACACTAACCAGCAACAAATACCTCTGCAGACAAGATGAATCAAGTCCTTTAACTACATGACTGCCTTGCTACTGATACGTAATTCAAGGGTGAGAATGGTATGAAATCAGCTAAAAAGGTAAATCATTACTCAGATAACCCCACACTGCAGTGAACTCCCAGGGTTGATGGACTGATCAATGATGCTGCAACATGCTGCAAGTAAATACTTACTGCTGAAGCTATTTAACTGCAGATGACAGTACATAAATATGTGGTACAAGTGTTATTATTCTCAGAGCAAACAATGAGTCAAGTTCAAGATGTACAATACACAGAACAACACAAACCAAGTTTTAATAATTCAAATAAGTGGAAGCTACTGGATTTCTTCCAGGCTATATCTCAGTATGCCTTTGTAAATGTGTGTGTGTGCTTGAATTTTTGCCTGTGAAAGTGTGTGTGTGTGTGTGTGTGTGTGTGTGTGTGGCTGCGAGATGTCACAAAGAAAAACAACCGCCAGATGGCTGTCAGGGATTCCTCCAGGATAGAACCTTCAGAGAGCTGACAGAAAGTGACAACAATTTCTTAATT